>OX388348.1:76683379-77283379 GCA_947579665.1 Sympetrum striolatum
ATCGAAAAAAACAATGAAACTAACGAAAACGAATAATTATTATAACGAATATTAACGAAAACGGATAATTTTACCGAAATTTCAATATTTTTTCTTGAATTTGCCTTAATTTTCGTCAATTTATCGAGATATGATTAAAAAAATGAAATAAAAACGGGTAATTTTAGCGACATTCTCTCTTTTTCCCCCTTTTCCCAAGCTAAGATCGAAAAATAAAAAAACGGATAATTTTTGCGATATTTAATTTTTTTCCACTATTTTTCCTTTATTTTCGTTATTTTATCGAGATTTGATCCAGAACAGCAACGAAAACGGATAATTTTAGCGAAATTTCAATTTTTGTACTCTATTTTACCTTACTTTTCGTAATTTTATCGAGATATTTTCGAAAAAAGCAACGAAAAAGGATTAATTTAGAGAAATTTTAACTTTTCTTCCTCTATTTTTTCCTACATTTTGTCATTTTTTCGAGATTTTTTCGATCAAAAAGGGGAAAACTTAATTTTCTGCGAAATTTTAAAATTTTCCTTCTATTTTGCCTTAATTTTTGTTATTTTATCGAGATATTTTCGAAAAAAGTAATGAAAACGGATAAATTTAGCGAAATTTTAATTTTTCTTCCTCTATTTTTCCTTAATTTTCCTTATTTAATCGGGATATGATCCAAAAAAGCCACGAAAAATGATAATTTTAGCGAAATTTAAATTTTTTTTCCTCTATTTATCCTCAACTGATGTCATTTTTCCAAGATATGATCGAAAAAAACAACGAAAACGGATAATTTTAGGAAAAGTTTAATTTTTTTCTCCATTTTATCAAAATTTTCGTCATTTCTTCGTGATATTTTCGAAAAAAGCTACGAGAATGAATAAATTTTAGAATAATTTTAATTTTCTTCGTCTATTTTGTCTTCATGTTTCGTCATTTTATCGAGATTTGATCGTAAAAGCAACGAGAACTCTTATTTATTTGCGAAATTTCAATTTTTCTTCCTCAATTTTACCTTAATTTTCGTTATTTTAACTAGATATGATCGGAAAAATGAACAAAAACGAAAAATTTTAGCGCAATTTCAATTTCTTCATCTCTATTTCTTCTCAATTGTTGTCATTTTTCCAAGATACGATTGAAAAAAAGCAACGAAAACGGATAATTTTAGCGAAATTCTCTTTTTTTTTCATTTATTTTGCCTTAATTTTCGTCATTTTGTCAAGCTATGATCGAAAAAAAACAACGAAAACGGATAATTTTAGCGAAATTTCAATTTCTTTCCTCTATTTTACCTTAATTTTCGTCATTTTATCGAGTTATTTTCGAAAAAAGAAATGAAAACCGATAAATTTAACGAAATTTTAATTTTTCATCCTCTATTTTTCCTTAATTTACCTTATTTTATCGAGATATGATCGCAATAAGGAACGAAAACGGAATATTTTAGCGAAATTTCAATTCTTTTCCTCAATTTTGCTTTAATTTTCGTAATTTTATCTAGATATGAGCGAAAAAGGCAACGAAAACGGATAATTTTAGCGAAATTCTCTTTTTTCATTTATTTTGCCTTAATTTTCGTCATTTTTCCACGATATGATTGAAAAAAACAACGAAAACGGATAATTTTACCGACATATATATATTTTTTCTCGAATTGTCCTAAATTTTCGTCATTTTATCGAGATACGATTGAAAAAAGAACAACGAAAACGGATAATTTTAGCGACATTTCAATTTTTTCCTCTTTTTTACCTTAATTTTCGTAATTTTATTGAGATATTTTTGAAAAATTTAGTAAATTTTTAAAGTAATTTCTGTAAATTTAGCAAAATTTTAATTTTTCTTCCTCTATTTTGACTTAATTTCTGGTATTTTATCGGGATATGATCGAAAAAAGCAACGAAAACGGAAAATGTTAGCAAAATTCCAATTTCCTCAATTTTGCCTTAATTTTCGTATTAATATCGTGATAAGAGTAAAAAAGCAACGAAAACGGATCATTTTAGCAAAATTTCAATTTTTTCCTCTATTTTACATTAATTTTCGTCATTTTATCGAGATAAGGTCGAAAAGCCAACGAAAACAGATAAATTTAGCGAAATTTTAATTTTTCTTCTTCTGTTTTGTCTTACTTTTAGTGATTTTTTCGAGATTTCATCGAAAAAAAGGGGAAAACTGTTCATTTTTTGCGAAATTTCAATTTTTTCCTCTAGTTTGCCTTATTTTACGTTATTTTATTGAGATATGAATGGAAAAAGTAACGAAAACTGATCATTTTAGCGAAATTTCAACTTCATTCCGCTATTTTGTTTAATTTTCGTCATTTTATCAAAATATGATCGAAAAAAGCTAAGAAAAAGGATAATTTTACTGAAATTTCAATTTTTTTCTTGTATTTTTCCTAAATTCTCGTAATTTTGTTGAGATACGATTGAAAGAAGGCAACGAAAACGGATAATTTAAGCGAAATTTTAAATTTCCTCCTCTATTTCTCCTCAATTTTGGTAATTTTATCGAAATATGACCGGTAAAAGGATCAAAAACAGAATATTTTTGCGAAATTTCAATTTTTTTCCTTAATTTTGCCTTAATTTCGCCTATTTTTATCGAGATATGGGCGAAAAAAGCAACTAAAACGGATAATTTTAGCGAAATTTAAATTTTTTTCCTCTATTTTTCCTCAATTGTTGTCATTTCTCCAAGAAATGATCGAAAAAAACAATGAAACTAACGAAAACGAATAATTATTATAACGAATATTAACGAAAACGGATAATTTTACCGAAATTTCAATATTTTTTCTTGAATTTGCCTTAATTTTCGTCAATTTATCGAGATATGATTAAAAAAATGAAATAAAAACGGGTAATTTTAGCGACATTCTCTCTTTTTCCCCCTTTTCCCAAGCTAAGATCGAAAAATAAAAAAACGGATAATTTTTGCGATATTTAATTTTTTTCCACTATTTTTCCTTTATTTTCGTTATTTTATCGAGATTTGATCCAGAACAGCAACGAAAACGGATAATTTTAGCGAAATTTCAATTTTTGTACTCTATTTTACCTTACTTTTCGTAATTTTATCGAGATATTTTCGAAAAAAGCAACGAAAAAGGATTAATTTAGAGAAATTTTAACTTTTCTTCCTCTATTTTTCCTACATTTTGTCATTTTTTCGAGATTTTTTCGATCAAAAAGGGGAAAACTTAATTTTCTGCGAAATTTTAAAATTTTCCTTCTATTTTGCCTTAATTTTTGTTATTTTATCGAGATATTTTCGAAAAAAGTAATGAAAACGGATAAATTTAGCGAAATTTTAATTTTTCTTCCTCTATTTTTCCTTAATTTTTCTTATTTAATCGGGATATGATCCAAAAAAGCCACGAAAAATGATAATTTTAGCGAAATTTAAATTTTTTTTCCTCTATTTATCCTCAACTGATGTCATTTTTCCAAGATATGATCGAAAAAAACAACGAAAACGGATAATTTTAGGAAAAGTTTAATTTTTTTCTCCATATTATCTAAATTTTCGTCATTTCTTCGTGATATTTTCGAAAAAAGCTACGAGAATGAATAAATTTTAGAATAATTTTAATTTTCTTCGTCTATTTTGTCTTCATGTTTCGTCATTTTATCGAGATTTGATCGTAAAAGCAACGAGAACTCTTATTTATTTGCGAAATTTCAATTTTTCTTCCTCAATTTTACCTTAATTTTCGTTATTTTAACTAGATATGATCGGAAAAGTGAACAAAAACGAAAAATTTTAGCGCAATTTCAATTTCTTCATCTCTATTTCTTCTCAATTGTTGTCATTTTTCCAAGATACGATTGAAAAAAAGCAACGAAAACGGATAATTTTAGCGAAATTCTCTTTTTTTTCATTTATTTTGCCTTAATTTTCGTCATTTTGTCAAGCTATGATCGAAAAAAACAACGAAAACGGATAATTGTACCGAAATTTCAATATTTTTTCTTGAATTTGCCTTAATTTTCGTCAATTTACCGAGATATGATTGAAAAAATGAAATAAAAACGGGTAATTTTAGCGACATTCTCTCTTTTTCCCCCTTTTTCCAAGCTAAGATCGAAAAATAAAAAAACGGATAATTTTTGCGATATTTAAATTTTTTTCCACTATTTTGCCTTTATTTTCGTTATTTTATCGAGATTTGATCCAGAACAGCAACGAAAACGGATAATTTTAGCGAAATTTCAATTTTTGTACTCTATTTTACCTTAATTTTCGTAATTTTATCGAGATATTTTCGAAAAAAGCAACGAAAACGGATTAATATAGCGAAATTTTAATTTTTCTTCCTCTATTTTTTCCTACTTTTCGACATTTTTTCGAGATTTTTTCGAAAAAAGGGGTAAAAATGTTAATTTTTTGCGAAATTTCAATATTTTTCTTCTATTTTGCCTTAATTTTTGTTATTTTATCGAGATATTTTCGAAAAAAGAAATTAAAACGAATAAATGTAGCGAAATTTTAATTTTTCTTCCTAAATTTTGCCTTAATTTTCGTAATTTTATCGAGAAATGAGCTAGAAAGGCAACAAAAACGGATATTTTTAGCGAAATTCTCTTTTTTTCATTTATTTTGCCTTAATTTTCGTCATTTTTCCAAGATACGATTGAAAAAAACAACGAAAACGGATAGTTTTAGCGAAACATATATTTTTTCTCGAATTTGCCTAAATTTTCGTCATGTTATCGAGATACGATTGAGAAAAAAACGAAAACGGATAATTTTAGTGACAATTCAATTTTTTTTCTCTTTTTTACATTAATTTTCGTCATTTTATTGAGATATTTTCGAAAAAAGCGACGAAAACGGGTAAATTTAGCAAATTTTAAATTTTTCTTCCTCTATTTAACTAATTTTCGTCATTTTTTAAAATTTCATTGAAAAAAGCAACGAAAACTGTTATTTTTTGCGAAATTTCACTTTTTCTTCCTCAATTTTGCATTAATTTTCGTATTGTTATCGTGATAAGAGCGAAAAAATCAACGATAACGGATCATTTTAGCAAAATTTCAATTTTTTCCTCTATTTTACAATAAATTTCTTCATTCTATCCTGATATTTTCGAAAAAAGCAACGAAAACGGATTAATTTAGCGGAATTTTAATTTTTCTTCCACATTTTTGATATATTTTCGTCATTTTTTCAAGATTTCGTAGAAAAAAGCAACGAAAATTCTTTCAGAAATTTTATTTTCCTTTATTTTGCCTTAACGTTCGTATTGATATCGTGATAAGAGCAAAAAAGCAATGAAAACAGATCATTTTACCATAATTTCAATTTTTTCCTATATTTTACATTAATTTTTGTCATTTTATCGAGATATTTTCGAAAAAAGCAACGTAAACGGATAAATTTAGCGGAATTTTAAATTTTCTTCCTCATTTTTAATATATTTTCGTCATTTTTTCAAGATTTCGTAGAAAAAAGCAACGAAAACTGTTACTTTTTTGCGAAATTTCACTTTTTTCCTAATTTTGCCTTAATTTCGCGTATTTTTATCGAGATATGGGCGAAAAAGCAACTAAAACGTATAATTTTAGCGAAATTTAAATTTTTTCCTCTATTTTTCCTCAATTGTTGTAATTTCTCCAAGGTATGATCGAAAAAAAACCACGAAAACGGATAATTTTACCGAAATTTAAATTTTTGTTCTCGAATTTGCCTTAATTTTCGTCAATTTATCGAGATATGATCGAAAAAAATAACGAAAACTGATAGTTTTTGGGACATATCGATTTTCTTCCATTTTTTTGTCTTAATGTTCGTCATTTTTTCAAGATTTGATCGAAAAATGCAACGAAAACTGTAAATTTTTTGCGAAATTTCAATTTTTTTCCTCTATTTTGCCTTAGTTTTTTTCATTCTAGCGATATATGATCGAAAAAAGCAACGAAAACTGATAATTTTAGTGAGATTTCAATTTTTGTAATCTATTTTACCATAATTTTCGACATTTTATTGAAATAAGGTCGAAAAGGCAACGAAAAAGGATAAATTTAGCGAAATTTAAATTTTTCTTCCTCTGTTTTGTCTTACTTTTAGTGATTTTTTCGAGATTTCATTTGAAAAAAAGGGAAAAACTGTTAATTTATTGCGAAATTTCATCTTCATTCCGCTATTTTGTTTAATTTTCGTCATTTTATCAAAATATTCTAGAAAAAAGCTAAGAAAAACGATAATTTTACTGAAATTTCAATTTTTTTCCTGTATTTTTCCTAAATTCTTGTAATTTTATCGAGATACGACTGAAAGAAAGCATCGAAAACGGATAATTTAGGCGAAATTTTAAATTTCTTCCTCTATTTAAATTAATTTACGTCATTCTTTCAAGATTCCGTAGAAAAAAGCAACGAAAACTGTTACTTTTTTGCAAATTTTCACTTTTTCTTCCTCTATTTTGACTTAATTTTCGTTATTTTATCCAGAAGTGATCGGAAAAAGGAACGAAAACGGAATATTTTAGCGAAATTCCATTCTTTTCCTCAATATTGCCTCAATTTTCGTAATTTTATCGAGATATGACCGGAAAAAGCATCAAAAAAAGAATATTTTTGGGAAATTTCAATTTTTTTCCTTAATTTTGCCTTAATTTCGCGTAATTTTATCGAGAAATGATTGCAAAATGTAGTAAAAACGGGTAATTTTAGCGACATTCACTCTTTTTCCCTTTTTTCTCAAGCTATGATCGAAAAAAAACGAAAACGGATAATTTTAGCGAGATTTCAATTTTCGTACTCTATTTTACCTTAATTTTCGTAATTTTATCGAGATATTTTCGAAAAAAGCAACGAAAACGGATTAATATAGCGAAATTTTAATTTTTCTTCCTCTATTTTTTCCTACTTTTCGACATTTTTTCGAGATTTTTTCGAAAAAAGGGGTAAAAATGTTAATTTTTTGCGAAATTTCAATATTTTTCTTCTATTTTGCCTTAATTTTTGTTATTTTATCGAGATATTTTCGAAAAAAGAAATTAAAACGAATAAATGTAGCGAAATTTTAATTTTTCTTCCTTAATTTTGCCTTAATTTTCGTAATTTTATCGAGAAATGAGCTAGAAAGGCAACAAAAACGGATATTTTTAGCGAAATTCTCTTTTTTTCATTTATTTTGCCTTAATTTTCGTCATTTTTCCAAGATACGATTGAAAAAAACAACGAAAACGGATAGTTTTAGCGAAACATATATTTTTTCTCGAATTTGCCTAAATTTTCGTCATGTTATCGAGATACGATTGAGAAAAAAACGAAAACGGATAATTTTAGTGACAATTCAATTTTTTTTCTCTTTTTTACATTAATTTTCGTCATTTTATTGAGATATTTTCGAAAAAAGCGACGAAAACGGGTAAATTTAGCAAATTTTTAATTTTTCTTCCTCTATTTAACTAATTTTCGTCATTTTTTTAAATTTCATAGAAAAAAGCAACGAAAACTGTTATTTTTTGCGAAATTTCACTTTTTCTTCCTCAATTTTGCCTTAATTTTCGTATTGTTATCGTGATAAGAGCGAAAAAATCAACGATAACGGATCATTTTAGCAAAATTTCAATTTTTTCCTCTATTTTACAATAATTTTCTTCATTCTATCCTTATATTTTCGAAAAAAGCAACGAAAACGGATTAATTTAGCGGAATTTTAATTTTTCTTCCACATTTTTGATATATTTTCGTCATTTTTTCAAGATTTCGTAGAAAAAAGCAACGAAAATTCTTTCAGAAATTTCAATTTCCTTTATTTTGCCTTAACGTTCGTATTGATATCGTGATAAGAGCAAAAAAAGCAACGAAAACGGATCATTTTACCATAATTTCAATTTTTTCCTATATTTTACATTAATTTTTGTCATTTTATCGAGATATTTTCGAAAAAAGCAACGTAAACGGATAAATTTAGCGGAATTTTAAATTCTCTTCCTCATTTTTAATATATTTTCGTCATTTTTTCAAGATTTCGTAGAAAAAAGCAACGAAAACTGTTACTTTTTTGCGAAATTTCACTTTTTTCCTAATTTTGCCTTAATTTTGCGTATTTTTATCGAGATAAGGGCAAAAAAGCAACTAAAACGGATAATTTTAGCGAAATTTAAATTTTTTCCTCTATTTTTCCTCAATTGTTGTAATTTCTCCAAGGTATGATCGAAAAAACAACGAAAACGGATAATTTTACCGAAACTTCAATTTTTTTCTCGAATTTGCCTTAATTTTCGTCAGTTTATCGAGATATGATCGAAAAAAATAACGAAAACTGATAGTTTTTGGGACATATCGATTTTTCTTCCATTTTTTTGTCTTAATTTTCGTCATTTTTTCAAGATTTGATCGAAAAATGCATCGAAAACTGTTAATTTTTTGCGAAATTTCAATTTTTTTCCTCTATTTTGCCTTAATTTTTTTCATTTTAGCGAGATATGATCGAAAAAAGCAACGAAAACTGATAATTTTAGTGAGATTTCAATTTTTGTAATCTATTTTACCATAATTTTCGACATTTTATTGAGATAAGGTCGAAAAGGCAACGAAAAAGGATAAATTTAGTGAAATTTAAATTTCTCTTCCTCTGTTTTGTCTTATTTTTAGTGATTTTTTGGAGATTTCAATTAAAAAAAAAGGAAAACTTTTAATTTATTGCGAATTTCAATTTTTTTTCTCGGTGTTGCCTTAATTTTTTCATTCTAGCGAGATATGATCGAAAAAAGCAACGAAAACTGATAACTTTAGCGAGATTTCAACTTCATTCCGCTATTTTGTATAATTTTCGATATTTTATCAAAATATGATCGTAAAAAGCTAAGAAAAAGGATGATTTTACTGAAATTTCAATTTTTTTCCTGTATTTTTCCTAAATTCTTGTAATTTTATCGAGACACGATTGAAAAAAAACAACAAAAACGGATAATTTAAGCGAAATTTTAAATTTCTTCTTCTATTTTAACTAATTTTCGTCATTTTTTCAACATTCCGTATAAAAAAGCAACAAAAACTGTTACTTTCTTGTTAAATTTCACTTTTTCTTCCTCTATTTTTCTTTAGATTTCGTTATTTTATCAAGAAATGATCGGAAAAAGGAACGAAGACGGAATATTTTAGCGAAATTTCAAATCTTTTCCTCAATTTCTCCTCAATTTTCGTAATTTTATCGAGATATGACCGGAAAAAGCATCAAAAACAGAATATTTATGAGACATTTCAATTTTTTTCCTTAATTTTGCCTTAATTTTGCGTAATTTTATTTAGATTTGGGCGAAAAAAGAAAGGAAAACGGATAATTTTAGCGAAACTTAAACTTTTTCCTCTATTTTTCATCAATTGTTGTAATTTCTCCAAGATATGATCGAAAAAAACAACGAAAACGGATAATTTTACCAAAATTTCAATATTTTTTCTCGAATTTGCCTTACTTTTCGTCAATTTATCGAGATATGATTGAAAAAATGAAACAAAAACGGGTAATTTTTTCGATATTTAAATTATTTTTCATTATTTTGCCTTTATTTTCGTTATTATATCGAGATTTGATCCAGAACAGCAACGAAAACGGATAATTTAAGCGAAATTTCCATTTTTTCCTCTATTTTACATTCATTGTCGTCATTATATCGAGATATGGTCGAAAAGGCAACGAAAACGGATAAATTTAGCGAAATTTTAATTTTTCTTCCTCCGTTTTTTCTTACTTTTAGTGATTTTTTCGAGATTTCATCGAAAAAAGGGGAAAACTGTTAATTTTTTGCGAAATTTCATCTTCATTCCGCTATTTTGTTTAATTTTCGTCATTTTATCAAAATATTCTAGAAAAAAGCTAAGAAAAAGGATAATTTTACTGCAATTTCAATTTTTTTCCTGTATTTTTCCTTAATTCTTGTAATTTTATCGAGATACGACTGAAAGAAAGCATCGAAAACGGATAATTTAGGCGAAATTTTAAATTTCTTCCTCTATTTAAATTAATTTTCGTCATTTTTTCAAGATTCCGTAGAAAAAAGCAACGAAAACTGTTACTTTTTTGCAAATTTTCACTTTTTCTTCCTCTATTTTGACTTAATTTTCGTTATTTTATCCAGAAGTGATCGGAAAAAGGATCGAAAACGGAATATTTTAGCGAAATTCCATTCTTTTCCTCAATATTGCCTCAATTTTCGTAATTTTATCGAGATATGACCGGAAAAAGCATCAAAAGAAGAATATTTTTGGGAAATTTCAATTTTTTTCCTTAATTTTGCCTTAATTTCGCGTAATTTTATCGAGAAATGATTGAAAAAATGTAGTAAAAACGGGTAATTTTAGCGACATTCACTCTTTTTCCCTTTTTTCTCAAGCTATGATCGAAAAAAAAACGAAAACGGATAATTTTAGCGAGATTTCAATTTTCGTACTCCATTTTACCTTAATTTTCGTAATTTTATCGAGATATTTTCGAAAAAAGCAACGAAAACGGATTAATATAGCGAAATTTTAATTTTTCTTCCTCTATTTTTTCCTACTTTTCGACATTTTTTCGAGATTTTTTCGAAAAAAGGGGTAAAAATGTTAATTTTTTGCGAAATTTCAATATTTTTCTTCTATTTTGCCTTAATTTTTGTTATTTTATCGAGATATTTTCGAAAAAAGAAATTAAAACGAATAAATGTAGCGAAATTTTAATTTTTCTTCCTAAATTTTGCCTTAATTTTCGTAATTTTATCGAGAAATGAGCTAGAAAGGCAACAAAAACGGATATTTTTAGCGAAATTCTCTTTTTTTCATTTATTTTGCCTTAATTTTCGTCATTTTTCCAAGATACGATTGAAAAAAACAACGAAAACGGATAGTTTTAGCGTATAGTATATTTTTTCTCGAATTTGCCTAAATTTTCGTCATGTTATCGAGATACGATTGAAAAAAAAAACAAAAACGGATAATTTTAGTGACAATTCAATTTTTTTTCTCTTTTTTACATTAATTTTCGTCATTTTATTGAGATATTTTCGAAAAAAGCGACGAAAACGGGTAAATTTAGCGAATTTTTAATTTTTCTTCCTCTATTTAACTAATTTTCGTCATTTTTTTAAATTTCATAGAAAAAAGCAACGAAAACTGTTATTTTTTGCGAAATTTCACTTTTTCTTCCTCAATTTTGCCTTAATTTTCGTATTGTTATCGTGATAAGAGCGAAAAAATCAACGATAACGGATCATTTTAGCAAAATTTCAATTTTTTCCTCTATTTTACAATAATTTTCTTCATTCTATCCTTATATTTTCGAAAAAAGCAACGAAAACGGATTAATTTAGCGGAATTTTAATTTTTCTTCCACATTTTTGATATATTTTCGTCATTTTTTCAAGATTTCGTAGAAAAAAGCAACGAAAATTCTTTCAGAAATTTCAATTTCCTTTATTTTGCCTTAACGTTCGTATTGATATCGTGATAAGAGCAAAAAAAGCAACGAAAACGGATCATTTTACCATAATTTCAATTTTTTCCTATATTTTACATTAATTTTTGTCATTTTATCGAGATATTTTCGAAAAAAGCAACGTAAACGGATAAATTTAGCGGAATTTTAAATTCTCTTCCTCATTTTTAATATATTTTCGTCATTTTTTCAAGATTTCGTAGAAAAAAGCAACGAAAACTGTTACTTTTTTGCGAAATTTCACTTTTTTCCTAATTTTGCCTTAATTTTGCGTATTTTTATCGAGATAAGGGCAAAAAAGCAACTAAAACGGATAATTTTAGCGAAATTTAAATTTTTTCCTCTATTTTTCCTCAATTGTTGTAATTTCTCCAAGGTATGATCGAAAAAACAACGAAAACGGATAATTTTACCGAAACTTCAATTTTTTTCTCGAATTTGCCTTAATTTTCGTCAGTTTATCGAGATATGATCGAAAAAAATAACGAAAACTGATAGTTTTTGGGACATATCGATTTTTCTTCCATTTTTTTGTCTTAATTTTCGTCATTTTTTCAAGATTTGATCGAAAAATGCATCGAAAACTGTTAATTTTTTGCGAAATTTCAATTTTTTTCCTCTATTTTGCCTTAATTTTTTTCATTTTAGCGAGATATGATCGAAAAAAGCAACGAAAACTGATAATTTTAGTGAGATTTCAATTTTTGTAATCTATTTTACCATAATTTTCGACATTTTATTGAGATAAGGTCGAAAAGGCAACGAAAAAGGATAAATTTAGTGAAATTTAAATTTCTCTTCCTCTGTTTTGTCTTATTTTTAGTGATTTTTTGGAGATTTCAATTAAAAAAAAAGGAAAACTTTTAATTTATTGCGAATTTCAATTTTTTTTCTCGGTGTTGCCTTAATTTTTTCATTCTAGCGAGATATGATCGAAAAAAGCAACGAAAACTGATAACTTTAGCGAGATTTCAACTTCATTCCGCTATTTTGTATAATTTTCGATATTTTATCAAAATATGATCGTAAAAAGCTAAGAAAAAGGATGATTTTACTGAAATTTCAATTTTTTTCCTGTATTTTTCCTAAATTCTTGTAATTTTATCGAGACACGATTGAAAAAAAACAACAAAAACGGATAATTTAAGCGAAATTTTAAATTTCTTCTTCTATTTTAACTAATTTTCGTCATTTTTTCAACATTCCGTATAAAAAAGCAACAAAAACTGTTACTTTCTTGTTAAATTTCACTTTTTCTTCCTCTATTTTTCCTTAGATTTCGTTATTTTATCAAGAAATGATCGGAAAAAGGAACGAAGACGGAATATTTTAGCGAAATTTCAAATCTTTTCCTCAATTTCTCCTCAATTTTCGTAATTTTATCGAGATATGACCGGAAAAAGCATCAAAAACAGAATATTTATGAGACATTTCAATTTTTTTCCTTAATTTTGCCTTAATTTTGCGTAATTTTATTTAGATTTGGGCGAAAAAAGAAAGGAAAACGGATAATTTTAGCGAAACTTAAACTTTTTCCTCTATTTTTCATCAATTGTTGTAATTTCTCCAAGATATGATCGAAAAAAACAACGAAAACGGATAATTTTACCAAAATTTCAATATTTTTTCTCGAATTTGCCTTACTTTTCGTCAATTTATCGAGATATGATTGAAAAAATGAAACAAAAACGGGTAATTTTTTCGATATTTAAATTATTTTTCATTATTTTGCCTTTATTTTCGTTATTATATCGAGATTTGATCCAGAACAGCAACGAAAACGGATAATTTAAGCGAAATTTCCATTTTTTCCTCTATTTTACATTCATTGTCGTCATTATATCGAGATATGGTCGAAAAGGCAACGAAAACGGATAAATTTAGCGAAATTTTAATTTTTCTTCCTCCGTTTTTTCTTACTTTTAGTGATTTTTTCGAGATTTCATCGAAAAAAGGGGAAAACTGTTAATTTTTTGCGAAATTTCATCTTCATTCCGCTATTTTGTTTAATTTTCGTCATTTTATCAAAATATTCTAGAAAAAAGCTAAGAAAAAGGATAATTTTACTGCAATTTCAATTTTTTTCCTGTATTTTTCCTTAATTCTTGTAATTTTATCGAGATACGACTGAAAGAAAGCATCGAAAACGGATAATTTAGGCGAAATTTTAAATTTCTTCCTCTATTTAAATTAATTTTCGTCATTTTTTCAAGATTCCGTAGAAAAAAGCAACGAAAACTGTTACTTTTTTGCAAATTTTCACTTTTTCTTCCTCTATTTTGACTTAATTTTCGTTATTTTATCCAGAAGTGATCGGAAAAAGGATCGAAAACGGAATATTTTAGCGAAATTCCATTCTTTTCCTCAATATTGCCTCAATTTTCGTAATTTTATCGAGATATGACCGGAAAAAGCATCAAAAGAAGAATATTTTTGGGAAATTTCAATTTTTTTCCTTAATTTTGCCTTAATTTCGCGTAATTTTATCGAGAAATGATTGAAAAAATGTAGTAAAAACGGGTAATTTTAGCGACATTCACTCTTTTTCCCTTTTTTCTCAAGCTATGATCGAAAAAAAAACGAAAACGGATAATTTTAGCGAGATTTCAATTTTCGTACTCCATTTTACCTTAATTTTCGTAATTTTATCGAGATATTTTCGAAAAAAGCAACGAAAACGGATTAATATAGCGAAATTTTAATTTTTCTTCCTCTATTTTTTCCTACTTTTCGACATTTTTTCGAGATTTTTTCGAAAAAAGGGGTAAAAATGTTAATTTTTTGCGAAATTTCAATATTTTTCTTCTATTTTGCCTTAATTTTTGTTATTTTATCGAGATATTTTCGAAAAAAGAAATTAAAACGAATAAATGTAGCGAAATTTTAATTTTTCTTCCTAAATTTTGCCTTAATTTTCGTAATTTTATCGAGAAATGAGCTAGAAAGGCAACAAAAACGGATATTTTTAGCGAAATTCTCTTTTTTTCATTTATTTTGCCTTAATTTTCGTCATTTTTCCAAGATACGATTGAAAAAAACAACGAAAACGGATAGTTTTAGCGTATAGTATATTTTTTCTCGAATTTGCCTAAATTTTCGTCATGTTATCGAGATACGATTGAAAAAAAAAACGAAAACGGATAATTTTAGTGACAATTCAATTTTTTTTCTCTTTTTTACATTAATTTTCGTCATTTTATTGAGATATTTTCGAAAAAAGCGACGAAAACGGGTAAATTTAGCGAATTTTTAATTTTTCTTCCTCTATTTAACTAATTTTCGTCATTTTTTTAAATTTCATAGAAAAAAGCAACGAAAACTGTTATTTTTTGCGAAATTTCACTTTTTCTTCCTCAATTTTGCCTTAATTTTCGTATTGTTATCGTGATAAGAGCGAAAAAATCAACGATAACGGATCATTTTAGCAAAATTTCAATTTTTTCCTCTATTTTACAATAATTTTCTTCATTCTATCCTTATATTTTCGAAAAAAGCAACGAAAACGGATTAATTTAGCGGAATTTTAATTTTTCTTCCACATTTTTGATATATTTTCGTCATTTTTTCAAGATTTCGTAGAAAAAAGCAACGAAAATTCTTTCAGAAATTTCAATTTCCTTTATTTTGCCTTAACGTTCGTATTGATATCGTGATAAGAGCAAAAAAAGCAACGAAAACGGATCATTTTACCATAATTTCAATTTTTTCCTATATTTTACATTAATTTTTGTCATTTTATCGAGATATTTTCGAAAAAAGCAACGTAAACGGATAAATTTAGCGGAATTTTAAATTCTCTTCCTCATTTTTAATATATTTTCGTCATTTTTTCAAGATTTCGTAGAAAAAAGCAACGAAAACTGTTACTTTTTTGCGAAATTTCACTTTTTTCCTAATTTTGCCTTAATTTTGCGTATTTTTATCGAGATAAGGGCAAAAAAGCAACTAAAACGGATAATTTTAGCGAAATTTAAATTTTTTCCTCTATTTTTCCTCAATTGTTGTAATTTCTCCAAGGTATGATCGAAAAAACAACGAAAACGGATAATTTTACCGAAACTTCAATTTTTTTCTCGAATTTGCCTTAATTTTCGTCAGTTTATCGAGATATGATCGAAAAAAATAACGAAAACTGATAGTTTTTGGGACATATCGATTTTTCTTCCATTTTTTTGTCTTAATTTTCGTCATTTTTTCAAGATTTGATCGAAAAATGCATCGAAAACTGTTAATTTTTTGCGAAATTTCAATTTTTTTCCTCTATTTTGCCTTAATTTTTTTCATTTTAGCGAGATATGATCGAAAAAAGCAACGAAAACTGATAATTTTAGTGAGATTTCAATTTTTGTAATCTACTTTACCATAATTTTCGACATTTTATTGAGATAAGGTCGAAAAGGCAACGAAAAAGGATAAATTTAGTGAAATTTAAATTTCTCTTCCTCTGTTTTGTCTTATTTTTAGTGATTTTTTGGAGATTTCAATTAAAAAAAAAGGAAAACTTTTAATTTATTGCGAATTTCAATTTTTTTTCTCGGTGTTGCCTTAATTTTTTCATTCTAGCGAGATATGATCGAAAAAAGCAACGAAAACTGATAACTTTAGCGAGATTTCAACTTCATTCCGCTATTTTGTATAATTTTCGATATTTTATCAAAATATGATCGTAAAAAGCTAAGAAAAAGGATGATTTTACTGAAATTTCAATTTTTTTCCTGTATTTTTCCTAAATTCTTGTAATTTTATCGAGACACGATTGAAAAAAAACAACAAAAACGGATAATTTAAGCGAAATTTTAAATTTCTTCTTCTATTTTAACTAATTTTCGTCATTTTTTCAACATTCCGTATAAAAAAGCAACAAAAACTGTTACTTTCTTGTTAAATTTCACTTTTTCTTCCTCTATTTTTCCTTAGATTTCGTTATTTTATCAAGAAATGATCGGAAAAAGGAACGAAGACGGAATATTTTAGCGAAATTTCAAATCTTTTCCTCAATTTCTCCTCAATTTTCGTAATTTTATCGAGATATGACCGGAAAAAGCATCAAAAACAGAATATTTATGAGACATTTCAATTTTTTTCCTTAATTTTGCCTTAATTTTGCGTAATTTTATTTAGATTTGGGCGAAAAAAGAAAGGAAAACGGATAATTTTAGCGAAACTTAAACTTTTTCCTCTATTTTTCATCAATTGTTGTAATTTCTCCAAGATATGATCGAAAAAAACAACGAAAACGGATAATTTTACCAAAATTTCAATATTTTTTCTCGAATTTGCCTTACTTTTCGTCAATTTATCGAGATATGATTGAAAAAATGAAACAAAAACGGGTAATTTTTTCGATATTTAAATTATTTTTCATTATTTTGCCTTTATTTTCGTTATTATATCGAGATTTGATCCAGAACAGCAACGAAAACGGATAATTTAAGCGAAATTTCCATTTTTTCCTCTATTTTACATTCATTGTCGTCATTATATCGAGATATGGTCGAAAAGGCAACGAAAACGGATAAATTTAGCGAAATTTTAATTTTTCTTCCTCCGTTTTTTCTTACTTTTAGTGATTTTTTCGAGATTTCATCGAAAAAAGGGGAAAACTGTTAATTTTTTGCGAAATTTCAATTTTTTCCTCTAGTTTGCCTTATTTTACGTTATTTTATCGAGATATGAATGGAAAAAGGAACGAAAACTGATAATTTTAGCGTAATTTCAACTTAATTCCGCTTTTTTATTAATTTTCGTCATTTTATCGAAATATTCTAGAAAAAAGCTAAGAAAAAGGATAATTTTACTGAAATTTCAATTTCTTTCCTGTATTTTTCCTAAATTCTTGTAATTTTATCGAGATACGATTGAAAGAAAGCATCGAAAACGGATGATTTAGGCGAAATTTTAAATTTCTTCCTCTATTTAAATTAATTTTCGTCATTTTTTCAAGATTCCGTAGAAAAAAGCAACGAAAACTGTTACTTTTTTGCAAAATTTCACTTTTTCTTCCTCTATTTTGACTTAATTTACGTTATTTTATCGAGGAGTGATCTGAAAAAGGAACGAAAACGGAATATTTTAGCGAAATTCCATTCTTTTCCTCAATATTGCCTCAATTTTCGTAATTTTATCGAGATATGACCGGAAAAAGCATCAAAAAAAGAATATTTTTGGGAAATTTCAATTTCTTTCTTTAATTTTGCCTTAATTTCGCGTAATTTTATCGAGATATGATTGAAAAAATGAAGTAAAAACGGTTAATTTTAGCGACATTCACTCTTTTTCCCTATTTTCTCAAGCTATGATCGAAAAAAAACGAAAACGGATAATTTTTGCGATATTCTAATTTTTTCCACTATTTTGCCTTTATTTTCGTTATTATATCGAGATTTGATCCAGAACAGCAACGAAAACGGATAATTTTAGCGAAATTCCATTCTTTTCCTCAATTTCTCCTCGATTTCGTAATTTTATCGAGATATGACCGGAAAAAGCATCAAAAACAGAATATTTATGAGATAGTTCAATTTTTTTTCTTAATTTTGCCTTAATTTTGTGTAATTTTATTTAGATTTGGGCGAAAAAAGAAACGAAAACGTATAATTTTAGCGAAACTTAAAATTTTTCCTCTATTTTTCATCAATTGTTGTCATTTCTCAAAGATATGATCGAAAAAAACAACGAAAACGGATAATTTTACCAAAATTTCAATATTTTTTCTCGAATTTGCCTTACTATTCGTCAATTTATCGAGATATGATTGAAAAAATGAAACAAAAACGGATAATTTTTGCGATATTCTAATTTTTTCCACTATTTTGCCTTTATTTTCGTTATTATATCGAGATTTGATCCAGAACAGCAACGAAAACGGATAATTTTAGCGAAATTTCCATTTTTTCCTCTATTTTACATTCATTGTCGTCATTATATCGAGATATGGCCGAAAAGGCAACGAAAACGGATAAATTTAGCGAAATTTTAATTTTTCTTCCTCTGTTTTCTCTAACTTTTAGTGATTTTTTTAAGATTTCATCGAAAAAAAGGGGAAAACTGTTCATTTTTTGCGAAATTTCAATTTTTTCCTCTAGTTTGCCTTATTTTACGTTATTTTAGATATGAATAGAAAAAGGAACGAAAACTGATAATTTTAGCGTAATTTCAACTTTATTCCGCTTTTTTATTAATTTTCGTCATTTTATCAAAATTTGATCGAAAAAAGCTAAGAAAAAAATAATTTTACTGAAATTTCAGTTTTTTTTGTATTTTTCCTAAATTCCTGTAATTTAATGGAGATACGATTAAAAAAAAGCAACGAAAACGGATAATTTAATCGTAATTTTAAATTTCTTCCTCTATTTTAATTAATTTTCGTCATTTTTTCAAGATTCCGTAGAATAAAGCAACGAAAACTGTTACTTTTTTGCAAAATTTCACTTTTTGTTCCTCTATTTTGACTTAATTTTCGGCATTTTATCGAGATTAATCGAAAAAAGCAACGATAACGGAAAATATTAGCGAAATTTCAATTTCCTTTATCTTGCCTTAAATTTCGTATAAATATCGTGATTACAGCGAAAAATGCAACGAAAACATAACATAATTTCAATTTTTTCCTCTATTTTACATTAATTTTTGTCATTTTATCGAGATATTTTCGAAAAAAGCAACGAAAACGGATAAATATAGCGGAATTTTAAATTTTCTTCCTCATTTTTAATATATTTTCGTCATTTTATCAAGATTTCGTAGAAAAAAGAAACGAAAACTATTACTTTTTTGCGAAATTTCCCTTTTTTGCCTCTATTTTGCCTTAATTTTTTTTATTCTAGCGAGATATGATCGAAAAAAGCAACGAAAACTGATAATTTTTGCGAGATTTCAATTTATGTAATCTATTTTACCTTAATATTCGTCATTTTATCGAGATGTGGTCAAAAGGCAACGAAAACGGATAAATTTAGCGAAATTTCAATTTTTCTTCCTCTGTATTGTCTTACTTTTAGTGATTTTTCGAGATTTCATCGAAAAAAAGGGGAAAACTGTTAATTTATTGCGAAATTTCAATTTTTTTCCTCTAGTTTGCCTTATTTTACGTTATTTTATCGAGAAATGAGTGGAAAAAGGAACGAAAACTGATAATTTTTAGCGAAATTTCAACTTCATTCCGCTATTTTGTTTAATTTTCGACATTTTATCAAAATATGATCGAAAAAAGCTAAGAAAAAGGATAATTTTACTGAGATTTCAATTTTTTTCCTGTATTTTTCCTAAATTCTTGTAATTTTATCGAGATAGGATTGAAAAAAAGCAACGAAACGGATAATTTAAGCGAAATTTTAAATTTCTTCCTCTATTTTAATTAATTTTCGTCATTTTTTCGACATTCCGTATAAAAAAACAACGATAACTGTTACTTTCTTGCAAAATTTCACTTTTTCTTCCTCTATTTTTCCTTAGTTTTCGTTATTTTATCGAGAAATGATCGGAAAAAGGAACGAAAACGGAATATGTTAGCGAAATTTCAATTCTATTCCTCAATTTCTCCTCAATTTTCGTAATTTTATCGAGATTTGACCGGAAAAAGCATCAAAAACAGAATATTTATGAGATATTTCAATTTTTTACCTTAATTTTGCCATAATTTCGCGTAATTTTACCGAGATATTGGCGAAAAAAGCAACGAAAACGGATAGTTTTACCGAAATTTCAGTATTTTTTCTCGAATTTGCCTTAATTTACGTCAATTTATCGAGATGTGAATGAAAAAATGAAACAAAAACGGGTAATTTTTGCGACATTCTCTCTTTTTCCCCTTTTCTCCAAGCTATGATCGAAAAAAAAAGGAAACGGATAATTTTTGCGATATTTAAATTTTTTCTACTATTTTGCCTTTATTTTCGTTATTATATCGAGATTTGATCCAGAACAGCAACGAAAACGGATAATTTTAGCGAAATTCCAATTTATGTACTCTATTTTACCTTAATTTTCGTAATTTTTACGAGATAGTTTCAAAAAAAGCAACGAAAAAGGATTAATTTAGCGAAACTTTAATTTTTCTTCCTCTATTTTTCCTACTTTTCGTCATTTTTTTGAGATTTTTTCGAAAAAAAAGGGAAAACTGTTGATTTTTTGCGAAATTTCAATATTTTTCTTCTATTTTGCCTTAATTTTTGTTATTTTATCGAGATATTTTTGAAAAAAGTAATGAAAACGGATAAATTTCGCGAAATTTTAATTTTTCTTCCTCTGTTTTGTCTTCTTTTTAGTGATTTTTTCGAGATTTCATCGAAAAAAAGGGGAAAACTGTTAATTTATTGCGAAATTTTAATATTTTTCCTCTATTTTGCCTTAATTTTTGATATTTTATCAAAATATTTTCGAAAAAAGAAATGAAATTGGATAAATTTAACGAAATTTTAATTTTTCGTTCTCTATTTTTCCTTAAGATTCCTTATTTTATCAAGATATGATCGCAATAAGGAACGAAAACGGATAATTTTAGCGAAATTTCAATTCTTTTCCTATTTTTGCCTTAATTTTCGTAATTTTATTGAGATATGAGCGAAAAAAGCTACGAAAACAGAAAATTTTAGCGAAATTTCAATTTTTTTTCTCAATTTTGACATAATTTCGCGTAATTTTATTGAGATATGTGCGAAAAAGGCAACGAAAACTGATAATTTTAGCGAAATTCTCTTTTTTTCATTTATTTTGCCTAAATGTTCGTCATTTTTGAGAAATATTATTGAAAAAAAAAAACGAAAACGGATAATTTTAGCGACATTTACATTTTTTTCCTATTTTTGCCTTAATTTTCGTAATTTTATCGAGATATGACCGAAAAAATGCAACGAAAATAGAAAATTTTAGCGAAATTTCAATTTTTTTCTCAATTTTGACATAATTTCGCGTAATTTTATTGAGATATGTGCGAAAAAGGCAACGAAAACTGATAATTTTAGCGAAATTCTCTTTTTTTCATTGATTTTGCCTAAATGTTCGTCATTTTTACGAGATACGATTGAAAAAAAAACAACGTAAACGGAACATTTTAGCGACATTTCAATTTTTTTCCTCTTTTTTACCCTGATTTTCGTCATTTCATTGAGATATTATCGAAAAAAGCAACGAAAACGGATAAATTTAGCGAAATTTTAATTTTTCTTCCTCTGTTTTGTCTTACTTTTAGTGATTTTTTGGAGATTTGATCGAAAAATGCAACGGAAACTGTTAATTTTTTGCGAAACTTCAATTTTTTTCCTCTATTTTGCCTTAATTTGCGTAATTTTCACGAGATATTTTCGAAAAAAGCAACGAAAAAGGATTAATTTAGCGAAATTTTAATTTTTCTTCCTCTATTTTTCCTACTTTTCGTCATTTTTATGAGATTTTTTCGAAAAAAAAGGGAAAACTGTTGATTTTTTGCAAAATTTCAATTTTTTTCCTCTATTGTGCCTTAATTTTTTTCATTCTAGCGAGATATGATTGAAAAAAGCAACAAAAACTCATAATTTTTGCGAGATTTCAATTTATGTAATCTATTTTACCTTAATTATCGTCATTTTATCGAGATATGGTCGAAAAGGCAACGAAAATGGATAAATTTAGCAAAATTTTAATTTTTCTTCAACTGTTTTATCTTACTTTTTGTAATTTTTTCGAGTTTTCTTCGAAAAAAATGGGAAACAGTTAATTTTTTGCGAAATTTCAATTTTTTTTCCTCTAGTTTGCCTTATTTTACGTTATTTTTTCGAGATATGAATGGAAAAAGGAACAAAAACTGATAATTTAAGCGAAATTTCAACTTCATTCAGCTATTTTGTATAATTTTCGTCATTTTATCAAAATATGATCGAAAAAAGCAAAGAAAAAGGATAATTTTACTGAAATTTCAATTTTTTTCCTGTATTTTTCATAAATTCTTGTAATTTTATCGAGATAAGATTGAAAAAAAGCAACGAAACGGATAATTTAAGCGAAATTTTAAATTTCTTCCTCCATTTTAATTAATTTTCGTCATTTTATCGAGTAATTTTGGAAAAAAGAAATGAAAACGGATAAATTTAACGAAATTTTAATTTTTCTTCCTATATTTTTCCTTAATTTACCTTATTTTATCGGTATATGATCGCAATAAGGAACAATAACTGATGATATTAGCGACATTTCCATTCTTTTCCTATTATTGCCTAAATTTTCGTAATTTTATCGAGATATAAGCGAAAAAAGCAACGAAAACAGAAAATTTTAGCGAAATTTCAAATTTTTTCTCAATTTTGACATAATTTCGCGTAATTTTATTGAGATATGTGCGAAAAAGGCAACGAAAAATGATAATTTTAGCGAAATTTTCTTTTTTTCACTTATTTTGCCTAAATGTTCCTCATTTTTACGAGATACGATTGAAAAAAAAAACAACGAACACGGATAATTTTAGCGACATTTCAATTTTTCTTCCTGTGTTTTGTCTTACTTTTAGTGATTTTTTCGAGATTTGATCGAAAAATGCAAAGAAAACTTTTAATTTTTTGCAAAATTTCAATTTTTGTAATCTATTTTACCTTAATTTTCGTAATTTTCACGAGATATTTTCGAAAAAAGCAACGAAAAAGGATTAATTTAGCGAAAAATTAATTTTTCTTCCTCTATTTTGTCCTACTTTTCGTCATTTTTTCGAGATTTTTCGAAAAAAAAGGGAAAACTGTTTATTTATTGCGAAATTTCAATATTTTTCCTCTATTTTGCCTTAATTTTTGTTATTTTATCGAAATATTTTCGAAAAAAGAAATGAAAACGGATAAATTTAGCGAAATTTTAATATTTCTTTCTCTATTTTTCCTTAATTTTCCTTATTTTATCGAGATATCGGAATAAGGTACGAAAACGTATAATTTTAGCGAAATTTCAATTTCATTCCTCTATTTTACCTTAATTTTCGTCATTTTATCGAGTTATTTTGGAAAAAGAAATAAAAACGGATAAATTTAACGAAATTTTAATTTTTCTTCCTCTATTTTTCCTTAATTTACCTTATTTTATCGAGATATGATCGCAATAAGGAACAAAAACGGATAAATTTAGCGAAATTTTAATTTTTCTTCCTCTGTTCTGCCTTACTTTTAGTGATTTTTTCGAGAATTGATCGAAAAATGCAACGAAAACAATTAATTTTTTGCGAAATTTCAATTTTTTTCCTCTATTTTGCCTTAATTTTCGTCAATTTATCGAGAAATAATTGAAAAAATGAAACAAAAACGGGTGATTTTAACGACATTCTCTCTTTTTCCCTTTTTTTCCCAAGCTATGATCGAAAAAAAAAAACGAAAACGGATATTTTTTGCGATATTTAAATTTTTTCCACTATTTTGCCTTAATTTTCGTTATTATATCGAGATTTGATCCAGAACAGCAACGAAAACAGATAATTTTAGCGAAATTTCAATTTTTGTACTCTATTTCACCTTAATTTTCTTAATTTTCACGAGATATTTTCGAAAAAAGCAACGATAAAGGATTAATTTAGCGAAAAATTAATTTTTCTTCCTCTATTTTGTCCTACTTTTCGTCATTTTTTCGAGATTTTTTCGAAAAAAAAGGGAAAACTGTTAATTTATTGCGAAATTTTCATATATATCCTCTATTTTGCCTTAATTTTTGTTATTTTATCGAAATATTTTCGAAAAAACTAATGAAAACGGATAAATTTAGCGAAATTTTAATTATTCTTTCCCAATTTTTCCAAAATTTACCTTATTTTATCGGGATATGATCGTAATAAGGAACGAAAACGGATAATTTTAGCGAAATTTCAATTTCATTCCTCTATTTTACCTTAATTTTCGTCATTTTATCGAGTTATTTTGGAAAATGAAATAAAAACGGATAAATTTAACGAAATTTTAATTTTTATTCCTCTATTTTTACTTAAGTTACCTTATTTTATCGAGATATGATCGCAATAAGGAACGAAAACGGATAAATTTAGCGAAATTTTAAATTTTCTTCCTCTGTTTTGCCTTACTTTTAGTGATTTTTTCGAGATTTGATCGAAAAATGCAAAGAAAACTGTCAATTTTTGTCGTAATTTCAATTTTTGTAATCTATTTTACCTTAATTTTCGTCATTTTATCGAGTTATGGTCGAAAAGGCAACAAAAAACATATAAATATAGCGAAATTTTAATTTTTGTTCCTCTGTTTCGTCTTACTTTTGGTGATTTTTTCGAGATTTCATCGAAAAAAAGGGGAGACTGTTAATTTTTTGCGAAATTTCAATTTTTTTCCTCTAGTTTGCCTTATTTTACGTTATTTTATCGAGATATGAATGGAAAAAGGAACGAAAACTGATAATGTAAGCGAAAGTTCAACTTCATTCCGCTATTTTGTTTAATTTTCGTCATTTTATCAAATATGATCGAAAAAAGCTAAGAAATAGGATAATTTTACTGAAATTTCAGTTTTTTTCCTGTATTTTTCCTAAAATCCTGTAATTTTATCGAGATACGGTTGAAAAAAAGCAACGAAAACGGATAATTTAATCGAAATTTTAAATTTCTTCCTCTATTTTAATTAATTTTCGTCATTTTATCGAGTAATTTTGGAAAAAAGAAATGAAAACGGATAAATTTAACGAAATTTTAATTTTTCTTCCTATATTTTTCCTTAATTTACCTTATTTTATCGGTATATGATCGCAATAAGGAACAATAACGGATAATTTTAGCGAAAGTTCAATTCTTTTCCTATTTTTGCCTTAATTTTCGTAATTTTATTGAAATATGAGCGAAAAAAGCAACGAAAACAGAAAATTTTAGCGAAATTATCATATTTTCACTTATTTTGCTTAAATGTTCGTCATTTTTACGAGATACGATTGAAAAAAAATCAAAGAACACGGATAATTTTAGCGACATTTCAATTTTTTTCCACTTTTTTACCTTAATTTTCGTAATTTCATTGAGATATTGTCGAAAAAAGCTACGAAAACGGATAAATTTAGCGAAATTTTAATTTCATTCCTCTATTTTACCTTAATTTTCGTCATTTTATCGAGTTATTTTGGAAAATGAAATAAAAACGGATAAATTTAACGAAATTTTAATTTTTCTTCCCCTATTTTTCCTTAATTTTCCTTATTTTATCGAGATATGATCGGAATAAGGAACGAAAACGGATAATTTTAGCGAAATTTTAATTTCATTCCTCTATTTTAACTTCATTTTCGTCATTTTATCGAGTTATTTTGGAAAAAAGAAATGAAAACGGATAAATTGAACGAAATTTTAATTTTTCTTCCTCTATTTTTCATTAATTTACCTTATTTTATCGAGATATGATTGGAATAAGGAACGAAAACGGATAATTTTAGCGAAATTTCAATTCTTTTCCTATTTTTGCCTTAATTTTCGTAATTTAATCGAGGTATGAGCGAAAAAAGAAACGAAAACAGAAAATTGTTGCGAAATTCTCTTTTTTTCACTTATTTTGCCTAAATGTTCGTCATTCTAAAAAGATGCGATTGAAAAAAAACAACGAACACGGATAATATTAGCGACATTTACATTTTTTTCTTCTTTTTTACCTTCATTTTCGTCATTTTATTAAGATATTGTCGGAAAAAGGAACGATAACGGAATATTTTAGCGAAATTTCAATTCTTTTTACCTCAATTTCTCCTCAATTTTCGTAATTTTATCATGATATGACCGGAAAAAGCATCACAAACAGAATATTTTTGCGAAATTTCAATTTTTTTCCTTAATTTTGCCTTAATTTCGCGTATTTTTATCGAGATATGGGCAAAAAAGCAACGAAAAAGAATAATTTTAGCAAAATTCAAATTTTTTTCCTCTATTTTTCCTCAATTGTTGTCATTTCTCCAAGATATGATCGAAAAAAAACAACGAAAACGGATAATTTTACGGAAATTTCAATATTTTTCTCGAATTTGCCTTAATTTTCGTCAATTTATCGAGAAATAAATAAAAAATGAAACATAAACGGGTAATTTTAGCGACATTCCCTCTTTTTCCCTTTTTTTCCCAAGCTATGATCGAAAAAAAAAACGAAAACGGATAATTTTTGCGATATTTAAATTTTTTCCACTATTTTGCCTTTATTTTCGTTATTATATCGAGATTTGATCCAGAACAGCAACGAAAACAGATAATTTTGTACTAGTTTTCGTCATTTTTTCGAAAAAAAGGGGAAAACTGTTAATTTATTGCGAAATTTTAATATTTTTCCTCTATTTTGCCTTAATTTTTGTAATTCTATCGAAATATTTTCGAAAAAAGTAATGAAAACGGATAAATTTAGCGAAATTTTAATTTTTCTTCCTCTGTTTTGTCTTTTTTTTAGTGATTTTTTCGAGATTTCATCGAAAAAAAGGGGAAAACTGTTAATTTATTGCGTAATTTCAATATTTATCCTCTATTTTGCCTTAATTTTTGTTATTTTATCGAAATATTTTCGAAAAAAGAAATGAAAACGGATAAATTTGGCGAAATTTTAATTTTTCTTTCCCTATTTTTCCTTAGTTTACCTTATTTTATCGAGATATGATCGCAATAAGGACTGAAAACGGATAATTTTAGCGAAATTTCAATTCTTTTCCTATTTTTGCCTTAATTTTCGTAATTTTATCGAGATGTGAGCGAAAAAAGCAACGAAAACAGAAAATTTTAGCGAAATTTCAAATTTTTTTCTCAATTTTGACATTTTTTCGCGTAATTTTATAAAGATATGTGCGAAAAAAGCAACGAAAACAGAAAATTTTAGCGAAATTTCAATTTTTTTCTCAATTTTGACATATTTTCGCGTAATTTTATTGAGATATGTGCGAAAAAGGCAACGAAAACTGATAATTTTAGGGAAATTCCTTTTTTTCATTTATTTTGCCTAAATGTTCGTCATTTTTACGAGATACGATTGAAAAAAAAACAACGAAAACGGATAATTTTAGCGAAATTTCAATTTTTTTCCTCTTTCTTACCTTAATTTTCGTCACTTCATTGAGATATTGTTGAAAAAAGCAACGAAAACGGATAAATTTAGCGAAATTTTAATTTTTCTTCCTCTGTTTTGTCTTCTTTTAGTGATTTTTTCGAGATTTCACCGAAAAAAGGGGAAAACTGTTAATTTATTGCGAAATTTCAATATTTTTCCTCTATTTTGCCTTAATTTTTGTTATTTTCTCGAAATATTTTCGAAAAAAGAAATGAAAACGGATAAATTTAATGAAATTTTAATTTTTCTTCCTCTATTTTTCCTTAATTTACCTTATTTTATCGAGATATGATCGCAATAAGGAACGAAAACGGATAAAATTAGCGAAAGTTTAATTTCATTCTTCTATTTTACCTTAATTTTCGTCATTTTATTGAGTTATTTTGGAAAAAAGAAATGAAAACGGATAAATTTAACGAAATTTTAATTTTTCTTCCTCTATTTTTCCTTAATTTACCTTATTTTATCGAGATATGATCGCAATAAGGAACGAAAACGGATAATTTTAGCGAAATTTCAATTCTTTTCCTATTTTTGCCTTAATTTTCGTAATTTTATCGAGATATGAGCGAAAAAAGCAACGAAAACAGAAAATTTTAGCGAAATTCTCTTTTTTTCACTTATTTTGCCTAAATGTTTGTCATTTTTACGAGATACGATTGAAAAAAAAAACAACGAACACGGATAATTTTAGCGACATTTCAATTTTTTTCCTCTTTTTTACCTTAATTTTCGTCATTTAATTTAGATATTGTCGAAAAAAGCAACGAAAACGGATAAATTTAGCGAAATTTTAATCTTTCTTCCTCTGTTTTGTCTTACTTTTAGTGATTTTTTCGAGATTTGATCGAAAAATGCAAAGAAAACTGTTAATTTTTTGCGAAATTTCAATTTTTTTCCTCTATTTTGCCTTAATTTTTTTCATTCTAGCGAGATATGATCGAAAAAAGCAACAAAAACTGATAATTTTAGCAAAATTTCAATTTTTGCAATCTATTTTACCTTAATTTTCGTCATTTTATCGAGATATGGTCGAAAAGGCAACAAAAAACGGATAAATATAGCGAAATTTTAATTTTTCCTCCTCTGTTTTGTCTTACTTTTAGTGAGTTTTTCGAGATTTGATCGGAAAAAGGAACGAAAGCGGAATAGTTTAGCAAAATTTCAATTCTTTTTACCTCAATTTCTCCTCAATTTTCGTAATTTTATCGAGATATGACCGGAAAAAGCATCACAAACAGAATATTTTTGCGAAATTTCAATTTTTTTCCTTATTTTTGCCTTAATTTCGCGTATTCTTATCGAGATATGGGCAAAAAAGAACGAAAACGGATAATTTTAGCGAAATTTAAATTTTTTTCCTCTATTTTACCTCAATTGTTGTCATTTCTCCAAGATATGATCGAAAAAAAAACAACGAAAACGGATAATTTTACCGAAATTTCAATATTTTTCTCGAATTTGCCTTAATTTTCGTCAATTTGTCGAGAAATAATTGTAAAAATGAAACAAAAAAGGGTAATTTTAGCGACATTCTCTCTTTTTCCCTTTCTTTCCCAAGCTATGATCGAAAAAAAACGATAACGGATAATTTTTGCGATATTAAAATTTTTTCCACTATTTTGCCTTAATTTTGGTTATTATATCGAGATTTGATCCAGAACAGCAACGAAAACAGATAATTTTAGCGAAATTTCGATTTTTGTACTCTATTTTACCTTAATTTTCGTAATTTTAACGAGATATTTTCGAAAAAAGCAACGAAAAAGGATTAATTAGGCGAAAAATTAATTTTTCTTCCTCTATTTTCCTTACTTTTCGTCATTTTTTCGAGATTTTTTCGAAAAAAAAGGGAAACTGTTAATTTATTGCGAAATTTTAATATTTTTCCTCTATTTTGCCTTAATTTTTGTTATTTTATCGAAATATTTGCGAAAAAAGTAATCAAAACGGATAAATTTAGCGAAATTTTAATTTTTCTTCCTCTGTTTTGTCTTCTTTTTAGTGAATTTTTCGAGATTTCACCGAAAAAAGGGGAAAACTGTTAATTTTTTGCGAAATTTCAATTTTTTTCCTCTATTTCGCCCTAATTTTTGTTATTTTATCGAAATATTTTCGCAAAAAGAAATGAAAAGGATAAATTTAGCGAAATTTTTTATTTCATTCCTCTATTTTACCTTAATTTTAGTCATTTTATGTAGTTATTTTGGAAAAAAGAAATGAAAACGGATAAATTTAACGAAATTTTAATTTTTCTTCCTCTATTTTTCCTTAATTTACCTTATTTTATCGAGATATAATCGCAATTAGGAACGAAAACGGATAATTTCAGCGAAATTTCAATTCTTTTCCTATTTTTGCCTTAATTTTCGTAATTTTATCGAGATATGAGCGAAAAAAGCAACGAAAACAGAAAATTTTAGCGAAATTTCAAATTTTTTCTCAATTTTGACATAATATTCCGTAATTTTATTGAGATATGTGCGAATAAGGCAACGAAAAATGATAATTTTAGCGAAATTCTCTTTTTTTCACTTATTTTGCCTAAATGTTCGTCATTTTTACGAGATACGATTGAATAAAAAACAACGAACACGGATAATTTTAGCGACATTTCAATTTTTTTCCTCTTTTTTACCTTAATTTTCGTCATTTCATTAAGATATTGTTGAAAAAAGCAACGAAAACGGATAAATGTAGCGAAATTTTAATTTTTCTTCCTCTGTTTTGTCTTACTTTTAGTGATTTTTTCGAGATTTGATCGAAAAATGCAAAGAAAACTGTTAATTTTTGCAAAATTTCAATTTTTTTCCTCTATTTTGCCTTAATTTTTTTCATTCTATTGAGATATGATCGAAAAAATCAACAAAAACTGATAATTTTAGCAAAATTTCAATTTTTGTAATCTATTTTACCTTAATTTTCGTAATTTTATCGACAAATGGTTGAAAAGGCAACAAAAAACGGATAAATATAGCGAAATTTTAATTTTCCTTCCTCTTTTTTGTCTTACTTTTAGTGAGTTTTTCGAGATTTGATCGAAAAATGCAACGAAAACTGTTAATTTCTTGCGAAATTTCAATTTTTTTCCTCTATTTTGACTTAATTTTTTTCGTTCTAGCGAGATATGATCGAAAAAAGCAACAAAATCTCATAATTTAAGCAAAACTTCAATTTTTCTAATCTATTTTACCTTAATTTTCATAATTTTAACGATATATTTTCGAAAAAAGCAACGAAAAAGGATTAATTTAGCGAAAAATTGATTTTACTTCCTCTATTTTCCTTACTTTTCGTCATTTTTTCGAAAAAAAAGGGAAAACTGTTAATTTATTGCGAAATTTCAATATTTTTCCTCTATTTTGCCTTAATTTTTGTTATTTTATCGAAATATTTTCGAAAAAAGAAATGAAAACGGATAAATTTAACGAAATTTTAATTTTTCTTCCTCTATTTTTCCTAAATTTACCTTATTTTATCGAGATATGATCGCAATAAGGAACGAAAACTGATGATATTAGCGACATTTCCATTCTTTTCCTATTATTGCCTAAATTTTCGTAATTTTATCGAGATATAAGCGAAAAAAGCAACGAAAACAGAAAATTTTAGCGAAATTTCAAATTTTTTCTCAATTTTGACATAATTTCGCGTAATTTTATTGAGATATGTGCGAAAAAGGCAACGAAAAATGATAATTTTAGCGAAATTTTCTTTTTTTCACTTATTTTGCCTAAATGTTCCTCATTTTTACGAGATACGATTGAAAAAAAAAACAACGAACACGGATAATTTTAGCGACATTTCAATTTTTCTTCCTGTGTTTTGTCTTACTTTTAGTGATTTTTTCGAGATTTGATCGAAAAATGCAAAGAAAACTTTTAATTTTTTGCAAAATTTCAATTTTTGTAATCTATTTTACCTTAAGTATCGTAATTTTCACGAGATATTTTCGAAAAAAGCAACGAGAAAGGATTAATTTAGCGAAAAATTAATTTTCTTCCTCTATTTTGTCCTACTTTTCGTCATTTTTTCGAGATTTTTTCGAAAAAAAACGGAAAACTGTTAATTTATGGCGAAATTTTAATATTTTTTCTCTATTTTGCCTTAATTTCATTAAAAAAAGGTGAAAACTGTTAATTGATTGCGAAATTTTAATATTTTTCCTCTATTTCGCCTTAATTTTTTTTATTTTATCGAAATATTTTCGAAAAAAGAAATGAGAACGGTTAAATTTAGCGAAATTTTAATTTTTCTTTCCCTATTTTTCCTTAATTTACCTTATTTTATCGAGATATGATCGCAATAAGGAACGAAAACGGATAATTTTAGCGAAATTCTTTTCCTATTTTTGCCTTAATATTCCTAATTTTATCGAGATATGAGCGAAAAAAGCAACGAAAAAGGATTAATTAGGCGAAAAATTAATTTTTCTTCCTCTATTTTCCTTACTTTTCGTCATTTTTTCGAGATTTCACCGAAAAAAGGGGAAAACTGTTAATTTATTGCGAAATTTCAATATTTTTCCTCTATTTTGCCTTAATCTTTGTTATTTTATCGAAATATTTTCGAAAAAAGAAATGCAAACGGATAAATTTAGCGAAATTTTAATTTCATTCCTCTATTTTACCTTAATTTACCTTATTTTATCGAGATATGATCGCAATAAGGAACGAAAACGGATAAATTTAGCGAAATTTTAATTTTTCTTCCTCTGTTTTGTCTTCTTTTTAGTGATTTTTTCGAGATTTCAAGGAAAAAAGGGGAAAACTGTTAATTTATTGCGAAATTTCAATATTTTTCCTCTATTTTGCCTTAATTTTTGTTATTTTATCGAAATATTTTCGAAAAAAGAAATGCAAACGGATAAATTTAGCGAAATTTTAATTTCATTCCTCTATTTTACCTTAATTTTAGTCATTTTATGTAGTTATTTTGGAAAAAAAAATGAAAACGGATAAATTTAACGAAATTTAAATTTTTCTTCCTCTATTTTGCCTTAATTTTTTTCATTCTAGGGAGATATGATCGAAAAAAGCAACAAAAACTGATAATGTTAGCAAAATTTCAATTTTTGTAATCTATTTTACCTTAATTTTCGTCATTTTATCGAGATATGGTCGAAAAGGCAACAAAAAATGGATAAATATAGCGAAATTTTTATTTTTCTTCCTCTGTTTCGTCTTACTTTTGGTGATTTTTTCGAGATTTCATCGAAAAAAAGGGGAAACTGTTAATTTTTGCAAAATTTCAATTTTTTTCCTCTAGTTTGCCTTATTTTACGTTATTTTATCGAGGTACGAATGGAAAAAGGAACGAAAACTGATAATTTAATCGAAATTTCAACTTCATTCCGCTATTTTGTTTAATTTTCTTCATTTTATAGAAATATGTTCCAAAAAAGCTAAGAAAAAGTTAATTTTACTGAAATTTCAGTTTTTTTCCTGTATTTTTCCTAAATTCCTGTAATTTTATCGAGATACGATTGAAAAAAAGTAACGAAAACGGATAATTTAATCGAAATTTTAAATTTCTTCCACTATTTTAATTAATTTTCGTCATTTTTTTAAGATTCCGTAGAAAAAGGCAACGAAAACTGTTACTTTCTTGTAAAATTTCACCTTTTCTTCCTCTATTTTTCCTTATTTTTCGTTATTTTATCGAGAAATGATCGGAAAAAGGAACGAAAACGGAATATTTTAGCGAAATTTCAATTCTTTTTACCTCAATTTCTCCTCAATTTTCGTAATTTTATCGAGATATGAACGGAAAAAGCATCACAAACAGAATATTCTTGCGAAATTTCAATTTTTTTCCTTAACTTTGCCTTAATTTCGCGTATTTTTATCGAGATATGGGCAAAAAAGCAACGAAAACAGATAATTTTAGCGAAATTTCGATTTTTGTACTCTATTTTACCTTAATTTTCGTAATTTTAACGAGATATTTTCGAAAAAAGCAACGAAAAAGGATTAATTAGGCGAAAAATTAATTTTTCTTCCTCTATTTTCCTTACTTTTCGTCATTTTTTCGAGATTTTTTCGAAAAAAAAGGGAAAACGGTTAATTTTTAGCGAAATTTTAATATATTTCTTCTATTTTGCCTTAATTTTTGTTATTTTATCGAAATATTTTCGAAAATAGTAACGAAAACGGATAAATTTAGCGAAATTTTAATTTTTCTTCCTCTTTTGTGTCTTATTTTAGTGATTTTTTCGAGATTTCACCGAAAAAAGGGGAAAACTGTTAATTTATTGCGAAATTTCAATATTTTTCCTCTATTTTGCCTTAATTTTTGATATTTTATCGAAATATTTTCGAAAAAATAAAATGAAAACGGATAAATTTAATGAAATTTTATTTTTTCTTCCTCTATTTTTCCTTAATTTACCTTATTTTATCGAGATATGATCGCAATAAGGAAAGAAAACGGATAAATTTAGCGAAATTTTAATTTTTCTTCCTCTATTTTGTCTTCTTTTTAGTGATTTTTTCGAGATTTCACCGAAAAAAGGGGAAAACTGTTAATTTATTGCGAAATTTCAATATTTTTCCTCTATTTTGCCTTAATTTTTGTTATTTTATCGAAATATTTTCGAAAAAAGAAATGAAAACGGATAAATTTAATGAAATTTTAATTTTTCTTCCTCTATTTTTCCTTAATTTACCTTATTTTATCGAAATATTTTCGAAAAAAGAAATGAAAACGGATAAATTTAGCGAAATTTTAATTTCATTCCTCTATTTTACCTTAATTTTAGTCATTTTATGTAGTTATTTTGGAAAAAAGAAATGAAAACGGATAAATTTAACGAAATTTCAATTTTTCTTCCTCTATTTTTCCTTAATTTACCTTATTTTATCGAGATATGATCGAAAAAAGCAACGAAAACAGAAAATTTTAGCGAAATTTCAAATTTTTTCTCAATTTTGACATAAATTCGCGTAATTTTATGGAGATATGTGCGAAAAAGGCAACGAAAAATGATAATTTTAGCGAAATTCTCTTTTTTCCACTTATTTTGCCTAAATGTTCGTCATTTTTACGAAATACGATTGAAAAAAAAATAACGAACACGGATAATTTTAGCGACATTTCAATTTTTTTCCTCTTTTTTACCTTAATTTTCGTCATTTCATTGAGATATTGTCGAAAAAAGCAACGAAAACGGATATATTTAGCGAAATTTTAATTTTTCTTCCTCTGTTTTGTCTTACTTTTAGTGATTTTTTCGAGATTTGATCGAAAAATGCAACGAAAACTGTTAATTTTTTGCGAAATTTCAATTTTCTTCCTCTATTTTGACTTAATTTTTTTCATTATAGCGAGATATGATCGAAAAAGCAACAAAATCTCATAATTTTAGCAAAATTTCAATTTTTCTAATCTATTTTACCTTAATTTTCGTAATTTTAACGAGATATTTTCAAAAAAAGCAACGAAAAAGGATTAATATAGCGAAAAATTAACTTTTCTACCTCTATTTTCCTTACTTTTCGTCATTTTTTCGAGATTTTTTCGAAAAAAAAGGGAAAACTGTTAATTTATTGTGAATTTTAATATTTTTTTCTCTATTTTCCCTTATGTTTTGTTATTTTATCGAAATATTTTCGAAAAAAGTAATGAAAATGGATAAATTTAGCGAAATTTTAATTTTTCTTCCTCTGTTTTGCCTTCTTTTTAGTGATTTTTTTGATATTTCACCGAAAAAAGGGGAAAACTGTTAATTTATTGCGAAATTACAATATTTTTCCTCTATTTTGCCTTAATTTTTGTTATTTTATCGAAATATTTTCGAAAAAAGAAATGAAAACGGATAAATTTAACGAAATTTTAATTTTTCTTCCTCTATTTTTCCTTAATTTACCTTATTTTATCGAGATATGATCGCAACAAGGAACGAAAACGGATAATTTTAGCGAAATTTCAATTCTTTTCCTATTTTTGCCTTAATTTTCGTAATTTTATCGAGATATGAGCGAAAAAAGCAACGATAAAGGATTAATTAGGCGAAATATTAATTTTTCTTCCTCTATTTTCCTTAATTTTCGTCATTTTTTCTAGATTTTTTCGAAAAAAAAGGGAAAACTGTTAATTTATTGCAAAATTTTAATATTTTTCCTCTATTTTGTCTTAATTTTTGTTATTTTATCGAAATATTTTCGAAAAAAGTAATGAAAACGGAAAAAATTTAGCGAAATTTTAATTTTTCTTCCTCTCTTTTGTCTTCTTTTTAGTGATTTCTTCGAGATTTCACCGAAAAAAGGGGAAAACTGTTAATTTTTTGCGAAATTTCAATATTTTTCCTCTATTTTGCCTTAATTTTTGTTATTTTATCGAAATATTTTCGAAAAAAGAAATGCAAACGGATAAATTTAGCGAAATATTAATTTCATTCCTCTATTTTACCTTAATTTTAGTCATTTTATGTAGTTATTTTGGAAAAAAGAAATGAAAACGGATAAATTTAACGAAATTTAAATTTTTCTTCCTCTATTTTTCCTTAATTTACCTTATTTTATCGAGATATGATCGCAATAAGGAACGAAAACGGATAAATTTAGCGAAATTTTAATTTTTCTTTCTCTGTTTTGTCTTACTTTTAGTGATTTTTTTGAGGTTTGATCGAAAAATGCAAAGAAAACTGTTAATTTTTTGCAAAATTTCAATTTTTTTCCTCTATTTTGCCTTAATTTTTTTCATTCTAGCGAGATATGATCGAAAAAAGCAACAAAAACTGATAATTTTAGCAAAATTTCAATTTTGTAATCTTTTTTACCTTAATTTTCGTCATTTTATCGAGAAATGGTCGAAAAGGCAACAAAAAACGGATAAATATAGCGAAATTTTGATTTTTCTTCCTCTGTTTTGTCTTACTTTTAGTGAGTTTTTCAAGATCTGATCGAAAAATGCAACGAAAACTGTTATTTTTTTGCGAAATTATAATTTTTTCCTCTATTTTGGCTTAATTTTTTTCATTCTAGCGAGATATGATCGAAAAAAGCAACAAAATCAGATAATTTTAGCAAAATTTCAATTTTTCTAATCTATTGTACCTTAATTTTCGTAATTTAACGAGATATTTTCGAAAAAAAGCAACGAAAAAGGATTAATTTAGCGAAAAATTAATTTTTCTTCCTCTATTTTCCTTACTTTTCGTCATTTTTTCGAGATTTTTTCGAAAAAAAAGGGAAAACTGTTAATTTATTGCGAAATTTCTATATTTTTCCTCTATTTTGCCTTAATTCTTGTTATTTTATCGAAATATTTTCGAAAAAAGAAATGAAAACGGATAAATTTAACGAAATTTTAATTTTTCTTCCTCAATTTTTCCTTAATTTACCTTATTTTATCGAGTTATGATCGCAATAAGGAACGAAAACGGATAAATTTATCGAAATTTTAATTTTTCTTCCTCTGTTTTGCCTTAATTTTTTTCATTCTAGCGAGTTATGATCGAAAAAAGCAAAAAAAATGATAAGTTTAGCAAAATTTCAATTTTTGTAATCTATTTTACCTTAATTTTCGTCATTTTATCGAGATATGGTCGAAAAGGCAACAAAAAACGGATAAATATAGCGAAATTTTTATTTTTCTTCCTCTGTTTCGTCTTACTTTTGGTGATTTTTTCGAGATTTCATCGAAAAAAAGGGGAAACTGTTAATTTTTGCAAAATTTCAATTTTTTTCCTCTAGTTTGCCTTATTTTACGTTATTTTATCGAGGTATGAATGGAAAAAGGAACTAAAACTGATAATTTAAGCGAAATTTCAACTTCATTCCGCTATTTTGTTTAATTTTCGTCATTTTATAGAAATATGATCCAAAAAAGCTAAGAAAAAGTTAATTTTACTGAAATTTCAGTTTTTTTCCTGTATTTTTCCTAAATTCCTGTAATTTTATTGAGATACGATTGAAAAAAAGTAACGAAAACGGATAATTTAATCGAAATTTTAAATTTCTTCCTCTATTTTAATTAATTTTCGTCATTTTTTTAAGATTTCGTAGAAAAAGGCAACGAAAACTGTTACTTTCTTGTAAAATTTCACCTTTTCTTCCTCTATTTTTCCTTATTTTTCGTTATTTTATCGAGAAATGTTCGGAAAAAGGAACGAAAACGGAATATTTTAGCGAAATTTCAATTCTTTTTACCTCAATTTCTCCTCAATTTTCGTAATTTTATCGAGATATGACCGGAAAAAGCATCACAAACAGAATATTCTTGCGAAATTTCAATTTTTTTCCTTAACTTTGCCTTAATTTCGCGTATTTTTATCGAGATATGGGCAAAAAATCAACGAAAACAGATAATTTTAGCGAAATTTAAATTTTTTTCCTCTATTTTTCCTCAATTGTTGTAATTTCTCCAAGATATGATCGAAAAAAACAACGGAAACGGATAATTTTACCGAAATTTCAATATTTTTCTCGAATTTTCCTTAATTTTCGCCAATTTATCGAGAAATAATTGAAAAAATGAAACAAAAACTGTTAATTTTTTGCGAAATTTTAATATCTTTCCTCTATTTTGCCTTAATTTTTGTTATTTTATCGAAATATTTTCGAAAAAAGTAATCAAAACGGATAAATTTAGCGAAATTTTAATTTTTCTTCCTCTGTTTTGTCTTCTTTTTAGTGATTTTTTCGAGATTTCACCGAAAAAAGGGGAAAACTGTTAATATATTGCGAAATTTCAATATTTTTCCTCTATTTTGCCTTAATTTTTGTTATTTTATCGAAATATTTTCGAAAAAAGAAATGAAAACGGATAAATTTAGCGAAATTTTAATTTCATTCCTCTATTTTACCTTAATTTTAGTCATTTTATGTAGTTATTTTGGAAAAAAGAAATGAAAACGGATAAATTTAACGATATTTCAATTTTTCTTCCTCTATTTTTCCTTAATTTACCTTATTTTATCGAGATATGATCGCAATAAGGAACGAAAACGGATAATTTTAGTTAAATTTCAATTCTTTTCCTATTTTTGCCTTAATTTTCGTAATTTTATCGAGATATGAGCGAAAAAAGCAACGAAAACCGAAAATTTTAGCGAAATTTCAAATTTTTTCTCAATTTTGACATAATTTCGCGTAATTTTATTGAGATATGTGCGAAAAAGGCAACGAAAAAAGATAATTTTAGCGAAATTCTCTTTTTTTCACTTATTTTGCCTAAATGTTCGTCATTTTTACGAGATACGATTGAAAAAAAAACAACGAACACGGATAATTTTAGCGACATTTCAATTTTTTTCCTCTTTTTTACCTTAATTTTCGTCATTTCATTGAGATATTGTCGAAAAAAGCAACGAAAACGGATAAAATTAGCGAAATTTAAATTTTTCTTCCTCTGTGTTGTCTTACTTTTCGTCATTTTTTCGAGATTTTTTCGAAAAAAAAAGGGAAAACTGTTAATTTATTGCGAAATTTTAATATTTTTCCTCTATTTTGCCTCAGTTTTTGTTATTTTATCTAAATATTTTCGAAAAAGTAATGAAAACGGATAAATTTAGCGAAATTTTAATTTTTCTTCCTCTGTTTTGTCTTCTTTTTAGTGATTTTTTCGAGATTTCATCGAAAAATAGGGGAAAACTGTTAATTTATTGCGAAATTTCTATATTTTTCCTCTATTTTGCCTTAATTCTTGTTATTTTATCGAAATATTTTCGAAAAAAGAAATGAAAACGGATAAATTTAACGAAATTTTAATTTTTCTTCCTCAATTTTTCCTTAATTTACCTTATTTTATCGAGTTATGATCGCAATAAGGAACGAAAACGGATAAATTTATCGAAATTTTAATTTTTCTTCCTCTGTTTTGCCTTAATTTTTTTCATTCTAGCGAGTTATGATCGAAAAAAGCAAAAAAAATTGATAAGTTTAGCAAAATTTCAATTTTTGTAATCTATTTTACCTTAATTTTCGTCATTTTATCGAGATATGGTCGAAAAGGCAACAAAAAACGGATAAATATAGCGAAATTTTTATTTTTCTTCCTCTGTTTCGTCTTACTTTTGGTGATTTTTTCGAGATTTCATCGAAAAAAAGGGGAAACTGTTAATTTTTGCAAAATTTCAATTTTTTTCCTCTAGTTTGCCTTATTTTACGTTATTTTATCGAGGTACGAATGGAAAAAGGAACGAAAACTGATAATTTAAGCGAAATTTCAACTTCATTCCGCTATTTTGTTTAATTTTCGTCATTTTATAGAAATATGATCGAAAAAAGCTAAGAAAAAGTTAATTTTACTGAAATTTCAGTTTTTTTCCTGTATTTTTCCTAAATTCCTGTAATTTATCGAGATACGATTGAAAAAAAGTAACGAAAACGGATAATTTAATCGAAATTTTAAATTTCTTCCTCTATTTTAATTAATTTTCGTCATTTTTTTAAGATTCCGTAGAAAAAGGCAACGAAAACTGTTACTTTCTTGTAAAATTTCACCTTTTCTTCCTCTATTTTTCCTTATTTTTCGTTATTTTATCGAGAAATGTTCGGAAAAAGGAACGAAAACGGAATATTTTAGCGTAATTTCAATTCTTTTTACCTCAATTTCTCCTCAATTTTCGTAATTTTATCGAGATATGACCGGAAAAAGCATCACAAACTGAATATTCTTGCGAAATTTCAATTTTTTTCCTTAACTTTGCCTTAATTTCGCGTAATTTTATCGAGATATGGGCAAAAAAGCAACGAAAACAGATAATTTTAGCGAAATTTAAATTTTTTTCCTCTATTTTTCCTCAATTGTTGTAATTTCTCCAAGATATGATCGAAAAAAACAACGGAAACGGATAATTTTACCGAAATTTCAATATTTTTCTTGAATTTTCCTTAATTTTCGCCAATTTATCGAGAAATAATTGAAAAAATGAAACAAAAACGGGTAAATTTAGCGACATTCTCTCTTTTTCCCTTTTTTCCCAAGCTATGATCGAAAAAAAAACGAAAACGGATATTTTTTGCGATATTTAAATTTTTTCCACTATTTTGCCTTAATTTTCGTTATTATATCGAGATTTGATCCAGAACAGCAACGAAAACAGATAATTTTAGCGAAATTTCGATTTTTGTACTCTTTTTTACCTTAATTTTCGTAATTTTAACGAGATATTTTCGAAAAAAGCAACGAAAAAGGATTAATTAGGAGAAAAATTAATTTTTCTTCCTCTATTTTCCTTACTTTTCGTCATTTTTTCGAGATTTTTTCGAAAAAAAAGGAAAACTGTTAATTTTTTGCGAAATTTTAATATCTTTCCTCTATTTTGCCTTAATTTTTGTTATTTTATCGAAATATTTTCGAAAAAAGTAATCAAAACGGATAAATTTAGCGAAATTTTAATTTTTCTTCCTCTATTTTACCTTAATTTTAGTCATTTTATGTAGTTATTTTGGAAAAAAGAAATGAAAACGGATAAATTTAACGATATTTCAATTTTTCTTCCTCTATTTTTCCTTAATTTACCTTATTTTATCGGGATATGATCGCAATAAGGAACGAAAACGGATAATTTTAGTTAAATTTCAATTCTTTTCCTATTTTTGCCTTAATTTTCGTAATTTTATCGAGATATGAGCGAAAAAAGCAACGAAAACAGAAAATTTTAGCGAAATTCTCTTTTTTTCACTTATTTTGCCTAAATGTTCGTCATTATTACGAGATACGATTGAAAAAAAAACAACCAACACGGATAATTTTAGCGACATTTCAATTTTTTTCCTCTTTTTTACCTTAATTTTCGTCATTTCATTGAGATATTGTCGAAAAAAGCAACGAAAACGGATAAATTTAGCGAAATTTTAATTTTTCTTCCTCTGTTTTGTCTTCTTTTTAGACATTTTTTCGAGATTTCACCGAAAAAAGGGGAAAACTGTTAATTTATTGCGTAATTTCAATATTTTTCCTCTATTTTGCCTTAATTTTTGTTATTTTATCGAAATATTTTCAAAAAATGTAATGAAAACGGATAAATTTAGCAAAATTTTAATTTTTCTTTCCCTATTTTTCCTTAATTTTCCTTATTTTATCGAGACATGATCGGAGTAAGGAACGAAAACGGATAATTTTAGCGAAATTTCAATTTCATTCCTCTTTTTTACCTTAATTTTCGTCATTTCATTGAGATATTGTCGAAAAAAGCAACGAAAACGGATAAATTTAGGGAAATTCTCTTTTTTTCATTTATTTTGCCTTAATATTCGTCATTTTTACGAGATACGATTGAAAAAAAAACAACGAAAACGGATAATTTTAGCGACATTTCAATTTTTTTCCTCTTTTTTACCTTAATTTTCGTCATTTCATTGAGATATTGTCGAAAAAAGCAACGAAAACGGATAAATTTAGGGAAATTCTCTTTTTTTCATTTATTTTGCCTAAATGTTCGTAATTTTTACGAGATACGATTGAAAAAAAAAACAACGAAAACGGATAATTTTAGCGAAATTTCAATTTCTTTCCTCTATTTTACCTTAATTTTCGTCATTTTATCGAGTTATTTTGGAAAAAGAAATAAAAACGGATAAATTTAACGAAATTTTAATTTTTCTTCCTCTATTTTTCCTTAATTTACCTTATTTTATCGAGATATGATCGCAATAAGGAACGAAAACGGATAAATTTAGCGAAATTTTAATTTTTCTTCCTCTGTTTTGTCTTACTTTTAGTGATTTTTTTGAGATTTGATCGAAAAATGCAAAGAAAACTGTTAATTTTTTGCAAAATTTCAATTTTTTTCCTCTATTTGGCCTTAATTTTTTTCATTCTAGCGAGATATGATCGAAAAAAGCAACAAAAACTGATAATTTTAGCAAAATTTCAATTTTTGTAATCCATTTTACCTTGATTTTCGTCATTTTATCGAGAAATGGTCGAAAAGGCAACAAAAAACGGATAAATATAGCGAAATTTTATTTTTTCTTCCTCTGTTTTGTCTTACTTTTAGTGAGTTTTTCGAGATTTGATCGAAAAATGCAACGAAAACTGTTAATTTTTTGCGAAATTTCAATTTTTTTCCTCTATTTTGACTTAATTTTTTTCATTCTAGCGAGATATGATCGAAAAAAGCAACAAAATGTGATAATTTTAGCAAACTTTCAATTTCTCTAATCTATTGTACCTTAATTTTCGTAACTTTAACGATATATTTCCGAAAAAAGTAACGAAAAAGGATTAATTTAGCGAAAAATTAATTTTTCTTCCCCTATTTTCCTTACTTTTCGTCATTTTTTCGAGATTTTTTCGAAAAAAAAAGGGAAAACTGTTAATTTATTGCGAAATTTTAAATTTTTTCCACTATTTTGCCTTAATTTTTGTTATTTTATCGAAATATTTTCGAAGAAAGTAATGAAAGCGGATAAATTTAACGAAATTTTAAATTTTCTTCCTCAATTTTTCCTTAATTTACCTTATTTTATCGAGATATGATCGCAATAAGGAACGAAAACGGATAAATTTATCGAAATTTTAATTTTTCTTCCTCTGTTTTGCCTTAATTTTTTTCATTCTAGCGAGATATGATCGAAAAAAGCAAAAAAATTGATAATTTTAGCAAAATTTCACTTTTTGTAATCTATTTTACCTTAATTTTCGTCATTTTATCGAGATATGGTCGAAAAGGCAACAAAAAACAGATAAATATAGCGAAATTTTAATTTTTCTTCCTCTGTTTCGTCTTACTTTTGGTGATTTTTTCGAGATTTTATCGAAAAAAGGGGAAACTGTTAATTTTTGCGAAGTTTCAATTTTTTTCCTCTAGTTTGCCTTATTTTACGTTATTTTATCGAGATATGAATGGAAAAAGGAACGAAAACTGATAATTTAAGCGAAATTTCAACTTCATTCCGCTATTTTGTTTAATTTTCGTCATTTTATAGAAATATGATCGAAAAAAGCTAAGAAAAAGTTAATTTTACTGAAATTTCAGTTTTTTTTCCTGTATTTTTCCTAAATTCCTGTAATTTTATCGAGATACGATTGAAAAAAGTAACGAAAACGGATAATTTAATCGAAATTTTAAATTTCTTCCTCTATTTTAATTAATTTTCGTCATTTTTTTAAGATTCCGTAGAAAAAGGCAACGAAAACTGTTACTTTCTTGTAAAATTTCACCTTTTCTTCCTCTATTTTTCCTTATTTTTCGTTATTTTATCGAGAAATGATCGGTAAAGGAACGAATACGGAATATTTTAGCGAAATTTCAATTCTTTTTACCTCAATTTCTCCTCAATTTTCGTAATTTTATCGAGATATGACCGGAAAAAGCATCACAAAAAGAATATTCTTGCGAAATTTCAATTTTTTTCCTTAATTTTGCCTTAATATCGCGTATTTTTATCGAGATATGGGCAAAAAAGCAACGAAAACGGATAATTTTAGCGAAATTTATTTTTTTTTCCTCTATTTTTCCTCAATTGTTGTAATTTCTCCAAGATATGATCGAAAAAAACAACGAAAACGGATAACTTTACCGAAATTTCAATATTTTTCTCGAATTTGCCTTAATTTTCGTCAATTTATCGAGAAATAATTGAAAAAATGAAACAAAAACGGGTAATTTTAGCGACATTCTCTCTTTTTCCCTTTTTTCCCAAGCTATGATCGAAAAAAAAACGAAAACGGATATTTTTTGCGATATTTAAATTTTTTCCACTATTTTGCCTTAATTTTCGTTATTATATGGAGATTTGATCCAGAACAGCAACGAAAACAGATAATTTTAGCGAAATTTCGATTTTTGTACTCTATTTTACCTTAATTTTCGTAATTTTAACGAGATTTTTTCGAAAAAAGCAACGAAAAAGGATTAATTAGGCGAAAAATTAATTTTTCTTCCTCTATTTTCCTTACTTTTCGTCATTTTTTCGAGATTTTTTCGAAAAAAAAGGGAAAACTGTTAATTTATTTGAAATTTTAATATTTTTCCTCTATTTTGCTTTAATTTTTGTTATTTTATCGAAATATTTTCGAGAAAAGTAATGAAAACGGATAAATTTAGCGAAATTTTAATTTTTCTTCCTCTGTTTTGTCTTCTTTTTAGTGATTTTTTCGAGATTTCACCGAAAAAAAAAGGAAAACTGTTAATTTATTGCAATATTTCAATATTTTTCCTCTAATTTTGCCTTAATTTTTGTTATTTAATCGAAATATTTTCGAAAAAAGTAATGAAAACGGATAAATTTAGCGAAATATTAATTTTACTTCCTCTGTTTTGTTTCTTTTTAGTGATTTTTTCGAGATTTCATCGAAAAAAAAGGAAAACTCTTAATTTATTGCGAAATTTCTATATTTTTCCATTATTTTGCCTTAATTCTTGTTATTTTATCGAAATATTTTCGAAAAAAGAAATGAAAACGGATAAATTTAACGAAATTTTAATTTTTCTTCCTCAATTTTTCCTTAATTTACCTTATTTTATCGAGTTATGATCGCAATAAGAAACGAAAACGGATAAATTTATCGAAATTTTAATTTTTCTTCCTCTGTTTAGCCTGAATTTTTTTCATTCTAGCGAGATATGATCGAAAAAAGCAAAAAAATTGATAATTTTAGCAAAATTTCAATTTTTGTAATTTATTTTACCTTAATTTTCGTCATTATATCGAGATATGTTCGAAAAGGCAACAAAAAACAGATAAATATAGCGAAATTTTAATTTTTCTTCCTCTGTTTCGTCTTACTTTTGGTGATTTTTTCGAGATTTTATCGAAAAAAGGGGAAACTGTTAATTTTTGCGAAGTTTCAATTTTTTCCTCTAGTTTGCCTTATTTTACGTTATTTTATCGAGATAAGAATGGAAAAAGGAACGAAAACTGATAATTTAAGCGAAATTTCAACTTCAATACGCTATTTTGTTTAATTTTCGTCATTTTATAGAAATATGATCGAAAAAAGCTAAGAAAAAGTTAATTTTACTGAAATTTCAGGTTTTTTCCTGTATTTTTCCTAAATTCCTGTAATTTTATTGAGATCCGATTGAAAAAAGTAACGAAAATGGATAATTTAATCGAAATTTTAAATTTCTTCCTCTATTTTAATTAATTTTCGTCATTTTTTTAAGATTCCGTAGAAAAAGGCAACGAAAACTGTTACTTTCTTGTAAAATTTCACCTTTTCTTCCTCTATTTTTCCTTATTTTTCGTTATTTTATCGAGAAATGATCGGTAAAGGAACGAAAACGGAATATTTTTGCGAAATTTCAATTCTTTTTACCTCAATTTCTCCTCAATTTTCGTAATTTTATCGAGATATGACCGGAAAAGGCATCACAAAAAGAATATTCTTGCGAAATTTCAATTTTTTTCCTTAATTTTGCCTTAATTTCGCGTATTTTTATCGAGATATGGGCAAAAAAGCAACGAAAACGGATAATTTTAGCGAAATTTATTTTTTTTTCCTCTATTTTTCCTCAATTGTTGTAATTTCTCCAAGATATGATCGAAAAAAACAACGAAAACGGATAACTTTACCGAAATTTCAATATTTTTCTCGAATTTGCCTTAATTTTCGTCAATTTATCGAGAAATAATTGAAAAAATGAAACAAAAACGGGTAATTTTAGCGACATTCTCTCTTTTTCCCTTTTTTCCCAAGCTATGATCGAAAAAAAAACGAAAACGGATATTTTTTGCGATATTTAAATTTTTTCCACTATTTTGCCTTAATTTTCGTTATTATATCGAGATTTGATCCAGAACAGCAACGAAAACAGATAATTTTAGCGAAATTTCGATTTTTGTACTCTATTTTACCTTAATTTTCGTAATTTTAACGAGATTTTTTCGAAAAAAGCAACGAAAAAGGATTAATTAGGCGAAAAATTAATTTTTCTTCCTCTATTTTCCTTACTTTTCGTCATTTTTTCGAGATTTTTTCGAAAAAAAAGGGAAAACTGTTAATTTATTTGAAATTTTAATATTTTTCCTCTATTTTGCTTTAATTTTTGTTATTTTATCGAAATATTTTCGAGAAAAGTAATGAAAACGGATAAATTTAGCGAAATTTTAATTTTTCTTCCTCTGTTTTGTCTTCTTTTTAGTGATTTTTTCGAGATTTCACCGAAAAAAAAGGAAAACTGTTAATTTATTGCAATATTTCAATATTTTTCCTCTATTTTGCCTTAATTTTTGTTATTTAATCGAAATATTTTCGAAAAAAGAAATGAAAACGGATAAATTTAACGAAATTTTAATTTTTCTTCCTCAAATTTTCCTTAATTTACCTTATTTTATCGAGTTATGATCGCAATAAGAAACGAAAACGGATAAATTTATCGAAATTTTAATTTTTCTTCCTCTGTTTAGCCTGAATTTTTTTCATTCTAGCGAGATATGATCGAAAAAAGCAAAAAAATTGATAATTTTATCAAAATTTCAATTTTTGTAATTTATTTTACCTTAATTTTCGTCATTATATCGAGATATGGTCGAAAAGGCAACAAAAAACAGATAAATATAGCGAAATTTTAATTTTTCTTCCTCTGTTTCGTCTTACTTTTGGTGATTTTTTCGAGATTTTATCGAAAAAAGGGGAAACTGTTAATTTTTGCGAAGTTTCAATTTTTTCCTCTAGTTTGCCTTATTTTACGTTATTTTATCGAGATAAGAATGGAAAAAGGAACGAAAACTGATAATTTAAGCGAAATTTCAACTTCAATACGCTATTTTGTTTAATTTTCGTCATTTTATAGAAATATGATCGAAAAAAGCTAAGAAAAAGTTAATTTTACTGAAATTTCAGGTTTTTTCCTGTATTTTTCCTAAATTCCTGTAATTTTATTGAGATCCGATTGAAAAAAGTAACGAAAACGGATAATTTAATCGAAATTTTAAATTTCTTCCTCTATTTTAATTAATTTTCGTCATTTTTTTAAGATTCCGTAGAAAAAGGCAACGAAAACTGTTACTTTCTTGTAAAATTTCACCTTTTCTTCCTCTATTTTTCCTTATTTTTCGTTATTTTATCGAGAAATGATCGGTAAAGGAACGAAAACGGAATATTTTTGCGAAATTTCAATTCTTTTTACCTCAATTTCTCCTCAATTTTCGTAATTTGATCGAGATATGACCGGAAAAGGCATCACAAAAAGAATATTCTTGCGAGATTTCAATTTTTTCCTTAACTTTGCCTTAATTTCGCGTATTTTTATCGAGATATGGGCAAAAAAGCAACGATAACGGATAATTTTAGCGAAATTTAAATTTTTTTCCTCTATTTTTCCTCAATTGTTGTAATTTCTCCAAGATATGATCGAAAAAAACAACGAAAACGGATAATTTTACCGAAATTTCAATATTTTTCTCCAATTTGCCTTAATTTTCGTCATTTTATCGAGAAATAATTGAAAAAATGAAACAAAAACGGGTAATTTTAGCGACATTCTCTCTTTTTCCCTTTTTTCCCAAGCTATGATCGAAAAAAAAACGAAAACGGATATTTTTTGCGATATTTAAATTTTTTCCACTATTTTGCCTTAATTTTCGTAATTATATCGAGATTTGATCCAGAACAGCAACGAAAACAGATAATTTTTGCGAGATTTCGATTTTTGTACTCTATTTTACCTTAATTTTCGTAATTTTAACGAGATTTTTTCGAAAAAAGCAACGAAAAAGGATTAATTAGGCGAAAAATTAATTTTTCTTCCTCTATTTTCCTTACTTTTCGTCATTTTTTCGAGATTTTTTCGAAAAAAAAGGGAAAACTGTTAATTTATTGCGAATTTTAATATTTTTCCTCTATTTTGCCTTAATTTTTGATATTTTATCGAAATATTTTCGAAAAAAGTAATGAAAACGGATAAATTTAGCGAAATTTTAATTTTTCTTCCTCGTTTTTGTCTTCTTTTTAGTGATTTTTTCGAGATTTCACCGAAAAAAGGGGAAAACTGTTAATTTATTGCGAAATTTCAATATTTTTCCTCTATTTTGCATTAATTTTTGTTATTTTATCGAAATATTTTCGAAAAAAGAAATGAAAACGGATAAATTTAACGAAAATTTAATTTTTCTTCCTCTATTTTTCCTTAATTTACCTTATTTTATCGAGATATGATCGCAATAAGGAACGAAAACGGATAATTTTAGCGAAATTTCAATTCTTTTCCTATTTTTGCCTTAATTTTCGTAATTTTATCGAGATATGAGCGAAAAAAGAAACGAAAACAGAAAATTTTTGCGAAATTTCGAATTTTTTCTCAATTTTGACAAAATTTTGTGTAATTTTATTGAGATATGTGCGAAAAAGGCAACGAAAAATGATAATTTTAGCGAAATTCTCTTTTTTTCACTACTTTGCCTAAATGTTCGTCATTTTTTCGATACACGATTGAAAAAAAAACAACGAACACGGATAATTTTAGCGACATTTCAATTTTTTTCCTCTTTTATACCTTAATTTCCGTCATTTCATTGAGATATTGTCGAAAAAAGCAACGAAAACGGATAAATTTAGCAAAATTTTAATTTTTCTTCCTCTGTTTTGTCTTACTTTTAGTGATTTTTTCGAGATTTGATCGAAAAATGGAAAAAAAACTGTTAATTTTTTGCAAAATTTCAATTTTTGTACTCTACTTTACCTTAAGTATCGTAATTTTCACGAGATATTTTCGAAAAAAGCAACGAAAAAGGATTAATTTAGCGAAAAATTAATTTTTCTTCCTCTATTTTGTCCTACTTTTTGTCATTTTTTCGAGATTTTTTCGAAAAAAAAGGGAAAACTGTTAATTTATTGCAAAATTTTAATATCTTTCCTCTATTTTGCCTTAATTTTTGTTATTCTATCGAAATATTTTCGAAAAAAGTAATGAAAACGGATAAATTTAACGAAATTTTAATTTTTCTTCCTCTCTTTTGTCTTCTTTTTAGTGATTTTTTCGAGATTTCACCGAAAAAAGGGGAAAACTGTAAATTTTTTGCGAAATTTCAATATTTTTCCCATATTTTGCCTTAATTTTTGTTATTTTATCGAAATGTTTTCGCAAAAAGAAATGAAAACGGATAAATTTAGCGAAATTTTAATTTCATTCCTCTATTTTACCTTAATTTACCTTATTTTATCGAGATATGATCGCAATAAGGAACGAAAACGGATAATTTTAGTTAAATTTCAATTCTTTTCCTATTTTTGCCTTAATTTTCGTAATTTTATCGAGATATGAGCGAAAAAAGCAACGAAAACAGAAAATTTTAGCGAAATTTCAAATTTTTTCTCAATTTTGACATAATTTCGCGTATTTTTATTGGGATATGTGCGAAAAAGGCAACGAAAAATAATAATTTTAGCGAAATTCACTTTTTTTCACTTATTTTGCCTAAATGTTCGTCATTTTTACGAGATACGATTGAAAAAAAAAAACAACGAACACGGATAATTTTAGCGATATTTCAATTTTTTTCCTCTTTTTTACCTTAATTTCGTCATTTCATTGAGATATTGTCGAAAAAAGCAACGAAAACGGATAAATTTAACGAAATTTTAATTTTTCTTCCTCTATTTTTCCTTAATTTACCTTATTTTATCGAGATATGATCGCAATAAGGAACGAAAACGGATAATTTTAGTTAAATTTCAATTCTTTTCCTATTTTTGCCTTAATTTTCGTAATTTTATCGAGATATGAGCGAAAAAAGCAACGAAAACAGAAAATTTTAGCGAAATTTCAAATTTTTTCTCAATTTTGACATAATTTCGCGTAATTTTATTGAGATATGTGCGAAAAAGGCAACGAAAAATGATAATTTTAGCGAAATTCACTTTTTTTCACTTGTTTTGCCTAAATGTTCGTCATTTTTACGAGATACGATTGAAAAAAAAAAACAACGAACACGGATAATTTTAGCGATATTTCAATTTTTTTCCTCTTTTTTACCTTAATTTTCGTCATTTCATTGAGATATTGTCGAAAAAAGCAACGAAAACGGATAAATTTAGCGAAATTTTAATTTTTCTTCCTCTGTTTTGTCTTACTTTTAGTGAGATTTTCGAGATTTGATCGAAAAATGCAACGAAAACTGTTAATTTTTTGCGAAATTTCAATTTTTTTCCTCTATTTTGACTTAATTTTTTTCATTCTAGCGAGATATGATCGAAAAAGCAACAAAATCTCATAATTTTAGTAAAATTTCAATTTTTCTAATCTATTTTACCATAATTTTCGTAATTTTAACGAGATATTTTCGAAAAAAGCAACGAAAAAGCATTAATTTAGCGAAAAATAAACTTTTCTTCATCTATTTTCCTTACTTTTCGTCATTTTTTCGAGATTTTTTCGAAAAAAAAGGGAAAACTGTTAATTTATTGCGAATTTTAATTATTTTCCTCTATTTTGCCTTAATTTTTGTTATTTTATCGAAATATTTTCGAAAAAAGTAATGAAAACGGATAAATTTAGCGAAATTTTAATTTTTTTCCTCTGTTTTGTCTTCTTTTTAGTGATTTTTTCGAGATTTCACCGAAAAAAGGGGAAAACTGTTATTTATTGCGAAATTTCAATATTTTTCCTCTATTTTGCCTTAATTTTTGTTATTTTATCGAAATATTTTCGAAAAAAGAAATGAAAACGGATAAATTTAACGAAATTTTAATTTTTCTTCCTCTATTTTTCCTTAATTTACCTTATTTTATCGAGATATGATCGCAATAAGGAACGAAAACGGATAATTTTAGTTAAATTTCAATTTTTTTCCTATTTTGGCCTTAATTTTCGTAATTTTATCGAGATATTAGCGAAAAAAGCAACGAAAACAGAAAATTTTAGTGAAATTTTAAAATTTTTTCTCAATTTTGACATAATTTCGCGTAATTTTATTGAGATATGTGCGAAAAAGTCAACGAAAAATGATAATTTTAGCGAAATTCTCTTTTTTCACTTATTTTGCCTAAATGTTCGTCATTTTTACGAGATACGATTGAAAAAAATACAACGAACACGGATAATTTTAGCAACATTTCAATTTTTTTCCTCTTATTTACCTTAATTTTCGTCATTTCATTGAGATATTGTCGAAAAAAGCAACGAAAACGGATAAATTTAGCGAAATTTTAATTTTTCTTCCTTTGTTTTGTCATACTTTTAGTGAGTTTTTCGAGATTTGATCGAAAAATGCAACGAAAACTGTTAATTTTTTGCAAAATTTCAATTTTTTTCCTCTATTTTGACTTAATTTTTTTCATTCTAGCGAGTTATGATCGAAAAAAGCAACAAAATCTCATAATTTTAGCAAAATTTCAATTTTTCTATTCTATTTTACCTTAATTTTCGTAATTTTCAAGAGATATTTTCGAATAAAGCAACGAAAAAGGATTAATTTAGCGAAAAATTAATTTTTCTTCCTCTATTTTCCTTACTTTTCGTCATTTTTTCGAGATTTTTTCGAAAAAAAGGGAAAACTGTTAATTTATTGCGAATTTTAATATTTTTCCTCTATTTTGCCTTAATTTTTGTTATTTTATCGAAACATTTTCGACAAAAGAAATGAAAACGGATAAATTTAGCGAAATTTTAATTTTTCTTTCTCTATTTTTCCTTAATTTTCCTTATTTTATCGAGATATGATCGGAATAAGGAACGAAAACGGATAATTTTAGCAAAATTTCAATTTCATTCCTCTATTTTACCTTAATTTTCGTCATTTTATCGAGTTATTTTGGAAAAAGAAATAAAAACGGATAAATTTAACGAAATTTTAATTTTTCTTCCTCTCTTTTGTCTTCTTTTTAGTGATTTTTTCGAGATTTTACCGAAAAAAGGGGAAAACTGTAAATTTTTTGCGAAATTTCAATATTTTTCCCATATTTTGCCTTAATTTTTGTTATTTTATCGAAATGTTTTCGCAAAAAGAAATGAAAACGGATAAATTTAGCGAAATTTTAATTTCATTCCTCTATTTTACCTTAATTTACCTTGATTTATCGAGATATGATCGCAATAAGGAACGAAAACGGATAATTTTAGTTAAATTTCAATTCTTTTCCTATTTTTGCCTTAATTTTCGTAATTTTATCGAGATATGAGCGAAAAAAGCAACGAAAACAGAAAATTTTAGCGAAATTTCAAATTTTTTCTCAATTTTGACATAATTTCGCGTATTTTTATTGGGATATGTGCGAAAAAGGCAACGAAAAATAATAATTTTAGCGAAATTCACTTTTTTTCACTTATTTTGCCTAAATGTTCGTCATTTTTACGAGATACGATTGAAAAAAAAAAAACAACGAACACGGATAATTTTAGCGATATTTCAATTTTTTTCCTCTTTTTTACCTTAATTTTCGTCATTTCATTGAGATATTGTCGAAAAAAGCAACGAAAACGGATAAATTTAACGAAATTTTAATTTTTCTTCCTCTATTTTTCCTTAATTTACCTTATTTTATCGAGATATGATCGCAATAAGGAACGAAAACGGATAATTTTAGTTAAATTTCAATTCTTTTCCTATTTTGGCCTTAATTTTCGTAATTTTATCGAGATATTAGCGAAAAAAGCAACGAAAACAGAAAATTTTAGTGAAATTTTAAAATTTTTTCTCAATTTTGACATAATTTCGCGTAATTTTATTGAGATATGTGCGAAAAAGTCAACGAAAAATGATAATTTTAGCGAAATTCTCTTTTTTCACTTATTTTGCCTAAATGTTCGTCATTTTTACGAGATACGATTGAAAAAAAAAAACAACGAACACGGATAATTTTAGCGATATTTCAATTTTTTTCCTCTTTTTTACCTTAATTTTCGTCATTTCATTGAGATATTGTCGAAAAAAGCAACGAAAACGGATAAATTTAGCGAAATTTTAATTTTTCTTCCTCTGTTTTGTCTTACTTTTAGTGATTTTTTCGAGATTTGATCGAAAAATGCAAAGAAAACTGTTAATTTTTTGCAAAATTTCAATTTTTTTCCTCTATTTTGCCTTAATTGTTTTCATTCTAGCGAGATATGATCGAAAAAAGCAACAAAAACTGATAATTTTAGCAAAATTTCAATTTTTGTAATCTATTTTACCTTAATTTTCGTAATTTAATCGAGATATGGTCGAAAAGGCAACAAAAAACGGATAAATATAGCGAAATTTTAATTTTTCTTCCTCTGTTTTGTCTTACTTTTAGTGAGATTTTCGAGATTTGATCGAAAAATGCAACGAAAACTGTTAATTTTTTGCGAAATTTCAATTTTTTTCCTCTATTTTGACTTAATTTTTTTCATTCTAGCGAGATATGATCGAAAAAACAACAAAATCTCATAATTTGAGTAAAATTTCAATTTTGCTAATCTATTTTACCATAATTTTCGTAATTTTAACGAGATATTTTCGAAAAAAGCAACGAAAAAGCATTAATTTAGCGAAAAATAAACTTTTCTTCATCTATTTTCCTTACTTTTCGTCATTTTTTCGAGATTTTTTCGAAAAAAAAGGGAAAACTGTTAATTTATTGCGAATTTTAATTATTTTCCTCTATTTTGCCTTAATTTTTGTTATTTTATAGAAATATTTTCGAAAAAAGTAATGAAAACGGATAAATTTAGCGAAATTTTAATTTTTTTCCTCTGTTTTGTCTTCTTTTTAGTGATTTTTTCGAGATTTCACCGAAAAAAGGGGAAAACTGTTATTTATTGCGAAATTTCAATATTTTTCCTCTATTTTGCCTTAATTTTTGTTATTTTATCGAAATATTTTCGAAAAAAGAAAGGAAAACGGATAAATTTAACGAAATTTTAATTTTTCTTCCTCTATTTTTCCTTAATTTACCTTATTTTATCGAGATATGATCGCAATAAGGAACGAAAACGGATAATTTTAGTTAAATTTCAATTCTTTTCCTATTTTGGCCTTAATTTTCGTAATTTTATCGAGATATTAGCGAAAAAAGCAACGAAAACAGAAAATTTTAGTGAAATTTTAAAATTTTTTCTCAATTTTGACATAATTTCGCGTAATTTTATTGAGATATGTGCGAAAAAGTCAACGAAAAATGATAATTTTAGCGAAATTCTCTTTTTTCACTTATTTTGCCTAAATGTTCGTCATTTTTACGAGATACGATTGAAAAAAATACAACGAACATGGATAATTTTAGCGACATTTCAATTTTTTTCCTCTTATTTACCTTAATTTTCGTCATTTCATTGAGATATTGTCGAAAAAAGCAACGAAAACGGATAAATTTAGCGAAATTTTAATTTTTCTTTCTCTGTTTTGCCTTACTTTTAGTGATTTTTTCGAGTTTTGATCGAAAAATGCTAAGAAAACTGTTAATTTTTTGCAAAATTTCAATTTTTTTCCTCTATTTTGCCTTAATTTTTTTCATTCTAGCGAGATATGATAGAAAAAGCAACAAAAACTGATAATTTAAGCAAAATTTCAATTTTTGTAATCTATTTTACCTTAATTTTTGTAATTTAATCGAGAAATGGTCGAAAAAAGCAACGAAAACGGATAAATTTAGCGAAATTTTAATTTTTCTTCCTCTGTTTTGTCTTACTTTTAGTGAGTTTTTCGAGATTTGATCGAAGAATGCAACGAAAACTGTTAATTTATTGCGAAATTTCAATTTTTTTCTTCTATTTTGACTTAATTTTTTTCATTCCAGCGAGATATGATCGAAAAAGCAACAAAATCTCATAATTTTAGCAAAATTTCAATTTTCCTAATCTATTTTACCTTAATTTTCGTAATTTTAACGAGATATTTTCGAAAAAAGCAACGAAAAAGGATTAATTTAGCGAAAAATTAACTTTTCTTCCTCTATATTCCTTACTTTTCGTCATTTTTTCGAGATTTTTTCGAAAAAAAGGGAAAACTGTTAATTTATTGCGAATTGTAATATTTTTCCTCTATTTTGCCTTAATTTTTGTTATTTTATCGAAATATTTTCGAAAAAAGTAATGAAAACGGATAAATTTAGCGAAATTTTAATTTGTCTTTCTCTATTTTTCCTTAATTTTCTTATTTTATCGAGATATGATCGGAATAAGGAACTAAAACGGATAATTTTAGCGAAATTTCAATTTCATTCCTCTATTTTTCCTTAATTTTCGTCATTTTATCGAGATACGATTGAAAAAAAGCAACGAAAACGAAAAATATAATCGAAATTTTAAATTTCTTCCTCTATTTTAATTAATTTTCGTCATTTTTTCAAGATTCCGTAGAAAAAGGCAACGAAAACTGTTACTTTCTTGCAAAATTTCACATTTTGTTCCTCTATTTTTCCTTAATTTTCGGCATTTTATCGAGATTAATCGAAAAGAGCAAAGATAACGGAAATGTTAGCGAAATTTCAATTTCCTTTATCTTGCCTTAATTTTCGTATAAATATCGTGATAAGAGCGAAAAAAACAAAAACGAAAACGGATCAGTTTAGCAAAATTTCGATCTGTTTCTTTCGATTTTTCTTCCTCTGTTTTGTCTTACTTTTAGTGATTTTTTCGAGATTTGATCGAAAAATGCAAAGAAAAATCTTAATTTATTGCAAAATTTCAATTTTTGTACTCTATATTAACTTAAGTATCGTAATTTTCACGAGATATTTTCGAAAAAAGCAACGAAAAAGGATTAATTTAGCATAAAATTAATTTTTCTTCCTCTATTTTGTCCTACTTTTCGTCAATCTTTCCAGATTTTTTCGACAAAAAAGGGAAAACTGTTAATTTATTGCGAAATTTTAATATCTTTCCTCTATTTTGCCTTAATTTTTGTTATTTTATCGAAATATTTTCGAAAAAAGTAATGAAAACGGATAAATTTAGCGAAATTTTAATTTGTCTTTCTCTATTTTTCCTTAATTTTCTTATTTTATCGAGATATGATCGGAATAAGGAACGAAAACGGATAATTTTAGCAAAATTTCAATTTCATTCCTCTATTTTTCCTTAATTTTCGTCATTTTATCGAGTTATTTTGGAAAAAGAAATAAAAACGGATAAATTTAGCGAAATTTTAATTTTTCTTCCTCTGTTTTGCCTTACTTTTAGTGATTTTATCGAGATTTGATCGAAAAATGCAACGAAAACTGTTAATTTTTTGCGAAATTTCAATTTTTTTCCGCTATTTTGCCTTAATTTTTTTCATTCTAGCGAGATAGGATTGAAAAAAGCAACAAAAACTGATAATTTTAGCAAAATTTCAATTTTTGTATCTATTTTACCTTAATTTTCGTCATTTTATCGAGATATGGTCGAAAAGGCAACAAAAAACGGATAAATATAGCGAAATTTTAATTTTTCTTCCTCTGTTTCGTCTTACTTTTGGTGATTTTTTCGAAATTTCACCGAAAAAAAGGGGAAACTGTTAATTTTTGCGAAATTTCAATTTTTTTCCTCTAGTTTGCCTTATTGTACGTTATTTTATCGAGATATGAATGGAAAAAGGAACGAAAACTGATAATTTAAGCGAAATTTCAACTTCATTCCGCTATTTTGTTTAATTTTCGTCATATTATCAAAATATGATCGAAAAAGGCTAAGAAAAAGGATAATTTTAGTGAAATTTCAGTTTTTTTCCTGTATTTTTCCTAAATTCCTGTAATTTTATCGAGATACGATTGAAAAAAAGCAACGAAAACGAAAAATATAATCGAAATTTTAAATTTCTTCCTCTATTTTAATTAATTTTCGTCATTTTTTTAAGATTCCGTAGAAAAAGGCAACGAAAACTGTTACTTTCTTGCAAAATTTCACATTTTGTTCCTCTATTTTTCCTTAATTTTCGGCATTTTATCGAGATTAATCGAAAAGAGCAAAGATAACGGAAATGTTAGCGAAATTTCAATTTCCTTTATCTTGCCTTAATTTTCGTATAAATATCGTGATAAGAGCGAAAAAAACAAAAACGAAAACGGATCAGTTTAGCAAAATTTCGATCTGTTTCTTTCGATTTTTCTTCCTCTGTTTTGTCTTACTTTTAGTGATTTTTTCGAGATTTGATCGAAAAATGCAAAGAAAACTTTTAATTTATTGCAAAATTTCAATTTTTGTACTCTATTTTACCTTAAGTATCGTAATTTTCACGAGATATTTTCGAAAAAAGCAACGAAAAAGGATTAATTTAGCAAAAAATTAATTTTTCTTCCTCTATTTTGTCCTACTTTTCGTCATTTTTTCGAGATTTTTTCGAAAAAAAAGGGAAAACTGTTAATTTATTGCGAAATTTTAATATCTTTCCTCTATTTTGCCTTAATTTTTGTTATTTTATCGAAATATTTTCGAAAAAAGTAATGAAAACGGATAAATTTAGCGAAATTTTAATTGTTCTTCCTCTGTTTTGTCTTCTTTTTAGTGATTTTTTCGAGATTTCACCGAAAAAAGGGGAAAACTGTTAATTTATTGCGAAATTTCAATATTTTTCCTCTATTTTGCCTTAATTTTTGTTATTTTATCGAAATATTTTCGAAAAAAGAAATGAAAACGGATAAATTTAGCGAAATTTTAATTTCATTCCTCTATTTTACCTTAATTTTAGTCATTTTATGTAGTTATTTTGGAAAAAAGAAATGAAAACGGATAAATTTAACGAAATTTTAATTTTTCTTCCTCTATTTTTCCTTAATTTACCTTATTTTATCGAGATATGATCGCAATAAGGTACAAAAACGGATAATTTTAGCGAAATTTCAATTCTTTTCCTATTTTTGCCTTAATTTTCGTAATTTTATCGAGATATGAGCGAAAAAAGCAACGAAAACGGATAATTTTAGCGAAATTTCAATTTCATTCCTCTATTTTACCTTAATTTTCGTCATTTTATCGAGTTATATTGGAAAAAGAAATAAAAACGGATAAATTTAGCGAAATTTTAATTTTTCTTCCTCTGTTTTGCCTTACTTTTAGTGATTTTTTCGAGATTTGATCGAAAAATGCAACGAAAACTGTTAATTTTTTGCGAAATTTCAATTTTTTTCCTCTATTTTGCCTTAATTTTTTTCATTCTAGCGAGATATGATTGAAAAAAGCAACAAAAACTGATAATTTTAGCAAAATTTCAATTTTTGTATCTATTTTACCTTAATTTTCGTCATTTTATCGAGATATGGTCGAAAAGGCAACAAAAAACGGATAAATATAGCGAAATTTTAATTTTTCTTCCTCTGTTTCGTCTTACTTTTGGTGATTTTTTCGAAATTTCATCGAAAAAAAGGGGAAACTGTTAATTTTTGCGAAATTTCAATTTTTTTCCTCTAGTTTGCCTTATTGTACGTTATTTTATCGAGATATGAATGGAAAAAGGAACGAAAACTGATAATCTAAGCGAAATTTCAACTTCATTCCGCTATTTTGTTTAATTTTCGTCATTTTATCAAAATATGATCGAAAAAAGCTAAGAAAAAGGATAATTTTAGTGAAATTTCAGTTTTTTTCCTGTATTTTTCCTAAATTCCTGTAATTTTATCGAGATACGATTGAAAAAAAGCAACGAAAACGAATTATATAATCGAAATTTTAAATTTCTTCCTCTATTTTAATTAATTTTCGTCATTTTTTTAAGATTCCGTAGAAAAAGGCAACGAAAACTGTTACTTTCTTGCAAAATTTCACATTTTGTTCCTCTATTTTTCCTTAATTTTCGGCATTTTATCGAGATTAATCGAAAAGAGCAAAGATAACGGAAATGTTAGCGAAATTTCAATTTCCTTTATCTCGCCTTAATTTTCGTATAAATATCGTGATAAGAGCGAAAAACACAAAAACGAAAACGGATCAGTTTAGCAAAATTTCGATCTGTTTCTTTCGATTTTTCTTCCTCTGTTTTGTCTTACTTTTAGTGATTTTTTCGAGATTTGATCGAAAAAATCAACGAGAACTGTTAATTTTTTGCGAAATTTCAATTTTTTCATCTATTTTGCCTTCTTTTTTTTCATTCTAGTGAGATATGATCGAAAAGGCAACGAAAACGGATAATTTTGCGAAATTTTCATTTTTCTTCCTCTGTTTTGTCTTACTTTTCGTGATTTTTTAGAGAGTTCATCGAAAAAAAGGGGAAAACTGTTAATGTTTTGCGATATTCAATTTTTCCTCTAGTTTGCCTTATTTTTCGTTATTTTAATGAGATATGAATGGAAAAAGGAACGAAAACGGATAATTTTAGCAAAATTTCAATTTTTTTCCTCTTTTTTTACATTAATTTTCGTCATTTTATTGAGATATTTTTGAAAAAAGCGACGAAAACGGGTAAATTTAGCGAAATTTTAATGTATCTTCCTCTATTTTAACTAATTTTCGTCATTTTTTAAGATTTCGTAAAAAAAGCAATGAAAACTGTTACTTTTTTGCGAAATTTCACTTTTTTTTCCCTATTTTGACTTAATTTTCGGTATTTTATCAAGATATGATCGAAAAAAGCAACAAAAACGGAAAATTTTAGCGAAATTTCAATTCCCTCAATTTTGATTTAAATTTCGTATTAATATCGTGATAAGAGCGAAAAAAGCAAGGAAACGGATCATTTTAGCAAAATTTCAATTTTTTCCTCTATTATACATTAATTTTCGTGATTTTATCGAGATATTTTCGAAAAAAGCAACGAAAACGGATAAATTTAGTGGAATTTTAAATTTTCTTCCTTATTTTTAATATATTTTCGTCATTTATTCAAGATTTCGTAGAAAAAAGCAACGAAAACTGTTACTTTTTTGCGAAAATTCACTTTTTTTCCTCTATTTTGCCTTAATTTTCGTCATTTTATCGAGATACGATTGAAAAAAGCAACAAAAACGGATAATTTTAGCGAAATTCTTTACTTTTCATTTATTTTGCCTTATTTTCGTCATTTTGCCAAGCAATGATCGAAAATAACTACTACTGATATTTATAGCAAAATTTCAATTTGTTTCCTCTATTTTACCTTTATTTTCGTCAATTTGTCGTGATCAGAGCGAAAAAAGGAACGAAAACGGATAATATTAGCGAAATTTCAACTTCATTCCGCTATTTTGCCTTAATTTTCGTTATTTTATGGAGATATGATCGAAAGAAGTAACTAAAACGGATAATTATAGCGAAATTTCAATTTTTTTCCTCTATTTTACCTTAACTGTTGTCATTTTTCCAAGATATGATCGAAAAAAACAACGAAAACGGATAATTTTACCGAAATTTCAATATTTTTTCTCGAATTTGGCTTAATTTTCTTCATTTTATCGAGATATGATTGAAAAAATGCAACGACAACGGATAATTTTAGTGATATTCTATCTTTTTCACTTATTTTGCCAAGCTATGATCGAAAAAGAACCAAAAAACGGATAATTTTAGAGATATTGATATTTTTTTCCTCTATTTTGCCCAAATTTTCGTTTTTCTAACGAGATATGATCGAAAAAGGGAATGAAAACTCACAATATTAGCGAAATTTCAACTTTATTCCGCTATTTTGCCTTAATTTTCGTCATTTTATCGAGATATGATCGAAAAAAGCAACGAAAACGGAAAATTTTAGCAAAATTTCAATTTTTTTCCTCAATTTTACCTTAATTTTCGTAAACTTATCTTGATAAGAGCGAAAATAGCAACGAAAAAGGATCATTTTAGCAAAATTTCAATTTATTTCCTGTATTTTACCTTAATTTTCGTAATTTCTTCGAGATATTTTCGAAAAAAGCAACAAAATAGGAAAGAATTTTAGAGAAATTTTAATTTTCTTCGTCTATTTTGTCTTAATGTTGCGTCATTTTTTAGAGATTTGATCGTAAAAGCAACGAAAACTCTTACTTATTTGCGAAACTTCAATTTTTCTTCCTCAATTTTACCTTAATTTTTGTTATTTTAACTAGATATGATCGAAAAAAGGAACAAAAACGAAAACTTTTGGCGCAATTTCAATTTTTGAAATTTATTTCTTCTCAATTGTTTTCATTTTTCCAAGATACGATTGAAAAAAGCAACGAAAACGGATAATTTTAGCGAAATTCTCTTTTTTCATTTATTTTGCCTTAATTTTCGTCATTCTGCCAAGCTATGATTGAAAAAAAACAACGAAATCGATTGATTTTAACGAAATTTCAATTTCTTTCCTCTATTTTACCTTAATTTTTGTCATTTTATCGAGATATTTTCGAAAAAAGAAATGAAAACGGATAAATTCAACGAAATTTTAATTTTTCTTCCTTTATTTTTCCTTATTTTACCTTATTTTATCAAGATATGATCGGAATAAGGAACGAAAACTTAATATTTTTGCGTAATTTCAATTCTTTTACTCAATTTTGCCTTAATTTTCGTAATTTTATCGAGATATGAGTGAAAAAAGCAACGAAAACAGAAAATATTAGCGAAATTTCAATTTTTTACCTCAATTTTGACTTAATTTCGCGTAATTTTATCGAGATATGAGCGAAAAAGGTAACGAAAACGGATAATTTTAGCGAAATTCTCTTTTTTCATTTCTTTTGCCTAAATTTTCGTCATTCTTCCAACATATGATTGAAAAAAACAACGAAAACGGATAATTTTACCGAAATATCAATATTTTTTCTTGAATTTGCCTAAATTTTCGTCATTCTACCGAGATACGATTGAAGAAAAGCAACGAAAACGGATAATTTAAGCGAAATTCTAAATTTCTTCCTCTATTTTTCCTCAATTGTTGTCATTTTTCAAAGATATGAATGAAAAAACAACGAAAACGTATAATTTTACAGAAATATATTAATTTTTTCTCGAATTTGCCTAAATTTTCGTCATTGTATTTTTAAAAAAGCAACCATAACGGATAATTGAAGCAAAATTTTAAATTTCTTCCTCTATTTTAATTAATTTTCGTCATTTTTTCTAGATTAGGTAGAAAAAAGTTACGAAACCTGTTACTTTCTTGCGAAATTTCACTTTTTGTTCCTCTATTTTTCCTTAGTTTTGGTCATTTTATCGAGATATTTTCGAAAAAAGGAACGAAAACGGATAAATTTTGCGGAATTTTAAATTTTCTTTCTCATTTTTAATACATTTTCGTCATTTTTTCAAGATTTCATTGAAAAAAGCAACGAAAACTGTTACTTTTTTGCGAAATTTAAATTTTTTTTTACTCTATTTTGCCTTAATTTTTTTCATTCTAGCGAGATATGATCGAAAAAAGCAACGAAAAATGATAATTTTAGGGAAATTTCGATTTTTCTTCCACTTTTTTGTCTTAATTTTCGTAATTTTTTCGAGATTTGATCGAAAAAAGCAACGAGAACTGTTAATTTTTTGCGAAATTTCAATTTTTTCCTCTATTTTGCCTACTTTTTTTTCATTCTAGCGAGATATGATCGAAAAGGCAACGAAAACGGATAAATTTTGCGAAATTTTCATTTTTCTTCCTCTGTTTTGTCTTACTTTTCGTGATTTATTCGAGATTTCATCGAAAAAAAAGGGGAAAACTGTTAATGTTTTGCGAAATTCAATTTTTCCTCTAGTTTACCTTATTTTTCGTTATTTTAATGAGATATGAATGGAAAAAGGAACGGAAACGGATAATTTTAGCAACATTTCAATTTTTTTCCTCTTTTTTACCTTAATTTTCGTTATTTTATTGAGATATTTCCGAATAAAGCAACGAAAACAGATAAATTTAGCGGAATTTCAAATTTTCTTCCTCATTTTTAATATATTTTCGTCATTTATTCAAGATTTCGAAGAAAAAGGCAACGAAAACTGTTACTTTTTTGCGAATAATTCACATTTTTTCCTCTATTTTGCCTTTATTTTCGTTATTTTATCGACATAAGATGGAAAAAAGCAACGAAAACGGATAATTTTACCGAAATATCAATATTTTTTCTCGAAGTTGTCTTAATTTTCGTCATTTTATCGAGATACGATTGAAAGAAAGCAACAAAAACGGATAATTTTAGCAAAATTCTTTATTTTTCATTTGTTTTGGCTTAATTTTCGTCATTTTGCCAAGCTATGATCGAAAAAAATAACGAAAACGGATAATTTTAGCGAAATTTAAATTTTTTCCACTATTTTGCCTTTATTTTCGTTATTATATCGAGATTTGATCCAGAACAGCAACGAAAAAAGAAAATTTTAGCAAAGTTTCAATTTTTTTCCTCTATTTTGCCTTAATTTTTTTTCAATCTATAGAGTTCTGATCCAAAAAAGCCACGAAAAATTATAATCTTAGCGAAATTTAAATTTTTTTCCTCTATTTATCCTCAACTGTTGTCATTGTCCAAGATATGATCGAAAAAAAAACAACGAAAACGGATAATTTTACCGAAATTTCAATATTTTTTCTCAAATTTGCCTTAATTTTCGTCATTTTTTCGAGATATGATTGAAAAAATTCAATGAAAACGGATAGTTTTAGCAAAATTTCAATTTTCGTACTCTATTTTACCTTAATTTTCGTCATTTTATCGAGATATTTTCGAAAAAAGCAACGAAAACGGATATATTTAGCGAAATTTTAATTTTTCTTCCAATATTTTAATTAATTTTCGTCATTTTTGCAAGATTTCGAAAAAAAAACGAAAACGGATAATTTTAGCGAAATTTAAATTTTTTCCACTGTTTGCCTTTATTTTCGTTATTATATTGAGATTTCATCCAGAACATCAACGAAAACAGAACATTTTAGCGAAATTTTAATTTTTCTTCCTCTATTTTCCTTAATCTTCTTTATTTTATAGAGATATGATCCGAAAAAGGATCGAAAGTGGAAAATGTTGGCGCCATTTCAATTTTTCCATTTATTTTGCCTTAATTTTCGTCATTTTGCCAAGCTATGATCGAAAAAAACAACAAAAACGGATAATTTTAGCGTAATTTTGAATTTGTTTCCTCTATTTTACCTTAATTTTCGTCATCTTATCGAGGTATTTTCGAAAAAAGCAACGAAAACGGATAAATTTAGCGAAATTTTAATTTTTCTTCCTCTATTTTCATTAATTATTGTCATTTTTTCAAGATTTCGTAGAAAAAAATAACGAAAACTTTTACTTTTTTGCGAAAATTCAGTTTTTCTTCCTCTATATTGCCTTAATTTTCGTTATTTTATCGAGACACGATGAAAAAAAGCAACTAAAACGGATAATTTTACCGAAATATCAATATTTTTTCTCGAAGTTTCCTTAATTTTCGTCATTTTATCGAGATACGATTGAAAAAAAGCAACGAAAACGGATAATTTTAGCGAAATTCTTTATTTTTCATTTATTTTGCCTTAATTTTCGTCATTTTGCCAAGGTATGATCGAAAAAACAACGAAAACGGATAATTATAGCGAAATTTCAATTTGTTTCCTCTATTTTACCTTAATTTTCGTTATTTTATTGGGATATTTTCGATAAAAGCAACGAAAACAGGTAAATTTAGCGAAATTATAATTTTTCTACCTCTATTTTAATTAATTTTTGTCATTTATTCAAGATTTCGTAGAAAAAAGCAACGAAAACTGTTACTTTTTGGCGAAAATTCACTTTTTTTTCCTCTATTTAGCCTTTATTTTCGTCATTTTATCGAGATACGATTGAAAAAAAGCAACGAATACGGATAATTTAAGCGAAATTTTAATTTTTCTTCCTCTATTTTTCCTTAATTTTCCTTATTTTATCTAGATATGATCGGAAAAAGGAACGAAAACGGAATATTTTAGCGAAATTTCATTTCTTTTCCTCTATTTTAACTTAATTTTCGTTATTTTATCGAGATATGATCGGAAATAGGAACGAAAACTGATAACTTTAGCGAACTTTTTACTTCATTCCGCAATTTTTCTTTAATTTCCGTCATTTTATCGAGATATGATCGAAAAAAGCAAAGAAATTGGATAATTTTAGCGAAATTGATATACGATTGAAAAAAAAACAACAAAAAACGGATAATTTTAGCGACATTACAATTTGTTTCCTCTATTTTTCCTCAATTATTGTCATTTTTCCAAGATTTGATTGAAAAAAACAACGAAAACGGATAATTTTACCGAAATATCAATATTTTTCTCGAATTTGCCTAAATTTTCGTCATTTTATCGAGATACGATTGAAAAAAAGCAAAAAACACGGATAATTTTAGCGATATTTGGATTTGTTTCCTCTATTTTACCTTAATTTTCGTCATTTTATCGAGATATTTTCGAAAAACAACAACGAAAACATAATTTTAGCGAAAAACTTTATTTTTCATTTATTTTGCCTTAATTTTCGTCATTTTGCCATGCTATGATCGAAAAAACAATTCTTTCGAGATTTGATCGTAAAAGCAACGAAAACTCTTAATTATTTCCGAAATTCAATTTTTCTTCCTCCGTTTTGCCTTAATTTTCGTTATTTTAACGAGATGTGATCGGAAAAAGGAACGAAAATGGAAAATTTTAGCGCAATTTCATTATTTTTCATTTATTTTGCCTTAATTTTCGTCATTTTGCCAAGCTATTATCGAAAAAAACAACGAAACGGATAATTTTAGCATAATTTCAGCTTTTTGTTTCTCTTATTTTTCCTTAATTTTCATCATTTTATTGAGATATGTTCGAAGCAACCACTGAAAGAAAAAGACATGAGCCATGATCGACTACAACTCACTTCCTGGTCGAATACACAAGTCAAGTTCATCAGTCTTGCAATCGATGGAGTAAAAATACTTTTAAAAGTGTCTTAAATCCCAATGTATTGCTTACAGAAAATGCATGAGCTCAGATTCAACAATCGCATTTGGTGTCAATTGCATATACTCAAACCTTTTCCAAGAAATTTAATTTATTTCATCAAAATTCTCAGTTCTGAAATGTAAACAATATTCTACAATCAAAATAATATACTTGATTCTCTTTCTCTTCTTTTGGTGGTTAGCAGCTTAGTAGTTAGCATCTTGATTCCATATGTCTAATCTTTGCAATTTTGCAAAAGAAATTAAGCTTGCAACCGATAAAATCGAGTTTGCATTCTTTTCTTATGAGAAGAACTTTCCCTTGTCTGGGATCAAACCAGAGACAATTAGGTAATTAATAAGTTGAGGATAATAGCCCAAAGAAGTCATTTAACCATCTTTAAAATATGAAAACTGCGCAAATTGTGGTTCTAGAATTTCCCTTTAGAAAGGGAATTTTATCTGACAAGATGCCTTGAAATTAATGAGTCTTAAATTGGGAATGATATCATTTCAATGTTTATAACCAAAATTATAAATTTATTTATAAATCTCTTAGTCTATTATCACAATGAAAAAAAACTAGAAAATATAATTTACCAGATGGATGATATCACCTTGAACTAATTGGGTTGTTTTGGAATGACAAATACAAATTGTGAAACTAATTATTTTTTCACATAAACACAACATTGTGATTTTCATTCAATCACACAGCACAGATATCACAACCAATTACAATATATATGCAAGAAGATGCACTCCAAATACAAGATATGAAATAACTTGTTTTTTTCGATAACATTGGAAGGAATATTTCAGCTAATTATAAATTCATTTCAGTTCATAGAAACAAAATAAATACATATTCAAAGAGAAACCAAAAGAATTCTAATTTTCATAAATGAATAGTAACAGTAAAGGATCAAACTGCTGGAGATTTGGTTTTTCTCTAAAGAGAATAAATATGCATATTTATTAGACAGAATACCTTGAATCACAATAGCAAAACAGAACTTCTGTTAGAATACCAACTCCTGTATTTTGAGGAAAAGTTGAGGTAATGAGTTCCTGTTCACTTTCATTTGTGCACTAATTCTTTTTTCAGATGAATTATTTTGTAATCAGTATTTGGTTCTTTGTGAAATAAATAATTTTCAAGAGACCAACTGATTTGGCATAATTGCTGATTTCTAATTTTGTGGTTTCGTTTAAGCCTCATTCATGTTCCGTTCCTTCTTGAAACCAAATATCATAAAGGAAATATTTTGCTACATCCTATTAATGCCTCTTAAAATGGAGGTATTAATATTATATCTGTATATGTACAATATTTCACAGCTCTTCTTTGGCTTAAAAAACAGTAGTTCCTTAATTCATACCTTCTGACCTGTACCGAATACAGACAATAGACAATACAATCCGACATAGCCTAAAGCAGCTGCTCTATGACAGGATATAAGAGACACATATGCTCTGCCCCTTTGATTGGTAGTCTGTTGATGGTGTAGAAATGGATCATCTCAGGTATACTGCTGAATGGCTGACTAAACTGTCCAAGAATGTATCTCCCACTTTCTTTGTTTTGCTGGATTCTCATATGCATAAATCCACGAGCACTTCTATAAAACATACAAAAATGAGATTAGTTTGCAGAACTTATAAAATGCAAAACTTAATCTTACTACACTTATGCTTATAGTGGAAATAGATATAACCTGGGCTCATTTACTTTATTAAGCTCCAGAATAAGTGTGAGGGTAGTTGAAATAATACATTTTTCTTACCCAAATCTTACAATGTGAAGTTAATTTGATCATAATGACACTAATCAGTAAAAATGAAAGTTCATGCTTTATCAGTGATGTTATTTTTCACCAATTTCATATGATAGTTAGATCAAAGAAAAATGTGAGCATTTCTCTCTTTGTAAGATATCTTTATAAAATCATGCATTGTATAACACAACATTTAGGATATTACATCTGGATATTGTGTTCTTATCTATGCAAACATCCTGCACAATGACTTCTCATAACAGAAAAACTGGTATACCTAATGCAGTAGAAGTTCATTATACGCGTCCTGACAAAAATTGGAAAAGTACTTGTTATAAAGCATACTCATTATAGCTAATTTCTAATATTAAATTATATCCTCTTGAATTCAAGAGGCAAAATGGAAATGTAGGGATTTTAATCCGTACACAAATGCTTCAGAATGCATGAAAAGCTATGCTTGTATCAAAACTTTTATTTATTTGATTCATACACCATAACCAAAGTGCGTTCTCTAACATGAAATGTGGAAAATTATTCCTCAATAATCAATGAAAAGTAATGGTATATCATTAGATAATCCTAATTCATTAAAACTGCTTTCTCAATATATTTATCATTCATATGATCATAAGCAATGACTGTATTGCGAGGGAGTGGAAGAAGTTATCCTGGAAATCTGAATCTGCACTGCTTTTGTCTCCTATATTCCCACCCATCCTGGATCAGACTATTTGGTGGCAAGCTTTGTATGAAAACAAATCCCACTGGTTGACACAAATATGATGGGAACTGAATTAAAAATTCTGGTGCTGACTAAAGAGACCATTGCCAAAAGGAAACAAGAGACGAGGAGATAGAACATACAGAAGGACAAAGTGTAGAGTGAAACTCAAGTTAAAGCTACCTGAAGTCTCAAATTAAAGCTACCTGAAGCATTTTTGCTGAGGAAGGGTGAGGCAAGTTGTGGTAAACTAATGCATGAATTAGGTGATGATAATTTTAGCATTTAATTTTTTTCTACTCTTTGAAGAGACAACTTGCCTCAGATTACCATTTCCTTGTCACTTGATGATTCCATAATATGCTTCTTGCAAGAATACACAATACACTAATTACCTTCTACAATTTCTGAACCAATCTCCTATCTTTCCAATCCAACCCAATTTTCTTTAATTTCCCCATCAGTTTTGGCCACTGGCCTCTATCGACAGCCTTTTCAAAATCCACAAAACGTTCACTTATATCTTAAATTCTGAAATTCCAGGCTTTACTCAGCAAGTACTCTCATCAACCCAATTCAATTTCCAAAGGTTACTAATGGTTTAAATGCCATAAAATGTCAGCTCTTCTTCCCAATACATTTCTTATGAGCCTATCTTTCCCATATATTCGTGTGAGTTGAGTTCAAAAATCACCTTTTTGTTTAGGGGATTTTTGGGAATTGGGAATTGTTTTGGCCCACAAAATTACACAGATGCTTTTCCATTTTTGTTTGAATTCTTTCAAATTCGACTCAATTCTACAACTAAAATAAGAATATTTATTCAATTTCCTTTCTTTAGATATTTATTTCAATTTCATATGACCATAATCATTGAAAAGTAATGGTATATCATTAGATAATCCTAATTCATATAAAATTGCTTTCTCAAGATATTTTTCATTCATACACTTCATAAGCAATATCTGTATCGCGAGGGAGCAGGAGAAAGCCTTAAACTTACTAGAATATAATATTATCATGAAGTTAGAAGAATTTAAAATATTCCTTGTAGTGATATGCTATCAAGGGGCTGACCTATTCCCCAGAAATTTTAATGAAAATATTTTGCAATAAATATTGTATGAAATCAAGAAATCAGCAGTTTATACTACTCTACTATTGCAGTAAAATAACCCTGTTGATGATTATGCCCTCATATTCACTTTTGCCTTCCCCTTTCCTCTGGTTGATTAATATTTGTCTGTAGCACATCCAAAGCTTGCATTTTTATGCATCTTGTCAAGGAAAGGAACTGGCTTCAATCTGCAAGTCCACATGTTGCACTCATTCTAAACTCAAATGATAAATTTAAAAGAATTCAATGCTCATTGCTTTTCTTGAGTGTTAGTAATAAATGGAGCTTTCAATATTGATCTCAAGGTAATTTAGATTTTCAACACATTTTTTCTGTGACTCCAATCATAAGGTATTGAAGAAGATTTGGCTTAGAAATCTAGTCCCTTACAGTTGAAAAATTATGCAAGCAGAAAATTACTATAACTTACTAATTATCTTGGAAATTAACATTACTAAAAATAAACTATAATTATTTATCAATTTTCAAAAAAGAAACTCAGAAAAATAATTGGAAATCATATTTTTGGCATATAAAATCCGTCCCACCAATGTCTAGGCAGATGCTTCTATTTGTGAACTCTTTGGACAGGTTAATGCTTGTTGTTTTGAAGCGCTCTCTCGAATAATGAGAGTGGTCAATGATGCTTTGAAAAGAGACAAATTTATTGATTTATTTAATAATTCTTTGTATCATTACATTGTATATTGTACTCCATACTTTCCTATTAATGTTTGTGTTTTTTATCTTTCACTTTATTTCTTTTTTGTATCTCTTTGAATCCTTTTGATGTGTTTAAATTTAGTTATTATCTTAATTATATCACATGTGATTGGGTAATTTCATACCTGTTTGTGACAAATTAATATTATTATTGTTTGAAATATGCATTTTCCCAAACATTTTGGCCTGAAATTCGTTTTCAAATCAATTTCGAATGTCTTTCTTTGGTATTTGATAGCATTTTGTTATGAAATTGTCCCATCTCCTGCAAAGAAATATTTGCTTTACTTTTGAAAATAACCTGAAAATTAAAACATTTGTATGGATATCTTTATATGTCAAACATCACATTTTCGAAATTATGTATGGTAAATAATTTTAATGATTAAGTACCAAATACGAGGGTCATCCGGAAAGTAGTACCCGTTAGTGCCGCATGAAGTGCTGACGATGCGAGTAGCCGCTGGACAAGGTCAGATAGCTTCAGTGGTTTGTCTGCCTTCTCTGAGCCAAGTTGCGTGACGCTAGCATTGCCTGTGTTGTTTCTGTGATTGTTTACAATATTTAAAAAAATTGAGAACGCCGCCAGTTGTGAAGTGAGGGCAGTGATTAAATTCCTCAATGCAAGAAACGTTCGCCCATGTGATATTCATCGCCAATTAAAGGAGGTGTATGGAGACAATGTAATGGACGAGTCGTCTGTTCGGCGGTGGTGTCGCAAGTTCAACATGGGGAGGGGGAACACACACGACGATGAGCGTTCGGGGAGACCGTCTGTCATTACAGACCAACTGGTGAGCTCAGTTGACGAATTCGTGAGGAACGATCGGCGCATCACAATTGATGACAACTGTGAGCATTTTCCCAATGTTTCTCGAACAATTGTTCATGAAATTGTTAAAGACCATCTGCATTATGCAAAAATTTGTGCAAGATGGGTCCCTTGCATGCTTACAGATGAGCACAAAACCAAGCGTATGGCTGCAGCACTGACGTTTTTGGGACGTTATTCTGATGAAGGAGACTCTTTCTTGACTCGCATAATTACTGGTGACGAAACATGGGTTTGTTATGCATCACCTGAGAGTAAACGACAGTCAATGGAGTGGCATCATGCTCATTCACCAAACAAACCAAAAAAATTCAAGACAGTTCTGTCCACCAGGAAACTCATGGCAACCATTTTCTGGGATCGACGAGGTGTATTGCTTATTGATTTTATGGCCCGTGGAGACACTATTAATGCCAATGCGTATTGTGAAACATTAAAGAAATTACGGCGGGCAATACAAAATCGGCGGCGAGGTCTATTGTCTACTGGTGTCATTCTCGTTCATGACAATGCCAGGCCTCATGCAGCTGGGATAACACAAAGACTTTTGCAGCAATTCAAATGGGAAACTTTCGACCATCCACCGTATAGCCCGGACTTGGCCCCTTCAGATTTTCATCTCTTTACACAGCTTAAAGACTTTTTGGCGGGGAAAAGATTTGACAGCAATTAAGAACTTAAAGAAGGAGTGACCCTGTATCTCAATGAGCTGGCGGAGGAGAACTATGCAGCAGGAATACAGAAACTTGTCACACATTATGACAAATGCCTTAATTTGCTTGGAGATTATGTTGAGAAGTAGTTTAAAGTATCCTCTTTCAAATAAAATTTTTTATGTTTGTTAATATTTACTTTTGTGTCTTTATTTCACGAACGGGTACTACTTTCCGGATGACCCTCGTAATTCCTGCCAATTGTGGAAACAAGATATAGAGAATCAAACATCTGACTACCTACTACAGTAGAACCTCACTTATGAAACTTTCAGGGGACCACCAAAAAACGTCTCATAAGTGAGGAGTTTCACAACTGAGGTTTTCATGGCAAGGGAGCGTGAAACCCCTTTCCGTTTCCCAATTCGGTCTGTTTCCTTTTTGGCTGTAATTACTCATTTGGAGGTAGGAAAAGGGTACGTAATACTGTAATTTACTCACAGGCAACACCACAGATGTTCAAGTTATCAAAAAAGAAATATAAATTTGCATTCTTGAACAATGTTTCTAAGGTTAAATTTCTTGGTCTAATTGTTAACATTCCTGGCACTTATTCTCAGGGCTGAAGTTTAAAATCACACTTGGGAAATTTTGTGATAATGATGCTAAATGAGTGCAGAGGAGCCAATTTTTTAAATCATGTTGTTCATGAACAGCTGTTTTCAGGCAATTCATTTTGTAAACAGGATTCAGATCGAGATTGGAGACTGAACAAGAGAGAACCTTGATGAAAGTCATGCATATTAATAGCGAAATAAGTAATAAAAGAACATGAAAATCTGAAAAAATTTAGATTTCTTTTGTCACACTTTTCTAACGTTCCAGCAAAGGGATGGTTAAGGATTTCATATCTGCACATTGACCATCATGTTTACTGTCAGTTCATTTTCTAAAATCAACAGCTGTATTTATTTATAAAAATCTGCTTTGATAAAATATATATTTTTTTCCTGTGCAAACTAGATTTCTTTGAAAATAGAATATCACCAGATTGGTACAGAGATCTGATTTTAGTTTTGAGATTCTATTCAATGAAAGAGCATGTGGTATTAGAAAATCATTGCTCATTCAGCCATTTTTAAATTAAAAATTATTAATTAACCCTTATTTTGTGGCATGTGAAGAGCATTAATTGTAAACTCATTTACCAGATTTCAGTAAGACTTACCCATCTAATATTTTTTTATGTAAAAATTTTCAATCAAAAGTCTAAATGGAGACTGGGCAGGATACAAAACGATTACCAACAATTTTCCCCCAGGCTTTCTTCTAACATCTTGAAAAGGAATCTGAATGCATGTAAAAAGGCATTTATTGAAATAAAAAACACAAGAACTTTCCAAAACTAAAATCAATTATTATTTTCATAAAAATTTCAAAATTAGTTAACACTTTTTTTTCCAAAAAAAGTTGTAATTGTAGTTTGCTTTGCGAAGTCCACTTGCGATTTTAACACATAACTTTCTAGACGAATAAAATTGTTCATTTGAACCTCTCCTGCTCCAGTGATCATTAAATAATTTCTGACTGTGTCCAGAGCGTCCATTGTATCGGCAATGGTGGGTTTTACAAACACTTCCTCTTCTTCGAAATCAACATCATCTTCATCTTCCCAATTCAGGTGGTCGTCAATAAGTTCATCAATATTTCTCACTGGAGTTGTTATGATTCCGTCATCCGCACATACAAAGTCATGGAAGTGGCACATACTCCAAGGGACTATCAGTCCCTTGGAGTAAGTGCCACTCACCGAAATCAGAATCCATCTCCTCAACCACTTCATCAACATTAACCACTTCTTCGTCACCTCCACCAGCGTCAAACCCTCCCTTCTTGAAACAATTGGCTATAGTTTCGGCACTCACATTGTCCCATGAACTAGCAATAAAATGAAGAGTGACCAAAGCACTGCACTTATACTCTTTATTTTGCTCCATACTTAATAGTGCTTTCCTCACCAGCATCCTCTTGTAGTGGACCTTGAAACTTCGTATGACCCCTAAGTCCAACGGCTGGAGTTCACTAGTACAGTTTGCAGGCAAGAAAAGCAGTTTTACGTGTTTTAGGACAATTTTTGGAGGATGTGCAGGGCACTGATCCAAAACTAATAAAATTTTTCGGTTCAATCTGCCCATTCTTCCATCTAATTGATGGAGGAACTGGGTGAAGGGATCGCTTGTCATTCATGCCTTCTTGTTGCTGGTATATTTGCAGGGAAAGTATTTAATGTTTTTAAAGGAACGAGGCCTCGCTGCTTTACCCACCACAAACGGCTTCATTTTCTCTGTCCCACTGGCATTGGCACAGAGTAATACCGTCAGGCGTAGCTTACTATGCTTTCCCCCATGGCATGGCTCTCCTTTCATTGCAAGTGTCTTGCTCGGCAGTAAATTGTAAAATAGCCCGGTCTCGTCTGCATTGAAAATATCATCGGCATTGTACTCTCCTATGATAGATTTCAACTGAGTCTTGGACCACATCACTTGAAACTGAACCACTTTCCCCAACAATGGACCTGGAGGGAACAGAAAGAAAGCTATTAAAATTAATGTTAGTTACAAGATTTATATAAACACGAGTGGTGGTGAGAAAAAAATGAAACATGCCACCAGCTTACCTGCAAACTAAACCGTGACGTTTTTTCATCTTTTCAAGCCACCCATTCGAGGCTTTAAAGTCTTCTATTCCTATTCGTGCGGCACACGCCAAAGCCTTCTCTTTCAGTGACACTCCATCGACGGGAATGTTTTCAGCTCTCGCCTGCTGAAGCCAAGAAATTAATACTTTTTCCAGGTCTTCGTATTTGCTGTTCTGTATGCGATCTCTTCTCCCGGACTCGTTGCCGCAACTCCGTTCCGCTCGTAAAATGAGTTCCTTATTCCTAAGAACAGTCTTTAAGGTCGATTCTGGCAAATTGAGATGTTTTGCCAAGTCGGTTTTCTTTCAAAGTGGATTTTTCTCGACGAAGTTAATGATTTCCACTTTATCTCTCAACGAAAGAAACTTCCTTTTCACTCCCGGTGCCATGCTTTCTTTTCGTAGAGCACAGCAACTCCACCGATTCACTTGTGAGTTCATAGAAAAGTGGTCACCACCCTAAAGGCTCAGGCACAGAGCGCGATCTCGACCCGCGGAGAGCCGGCGATCTATTTGTATGATGCAATATTGCATCATACAAATTCGCTTCAACTGCAAACATGAAGGTTGCAGCCGTAGCGATTTTAAAATTTACAATTATTTCAACGGTTTCTCCCTGGCAAGTCATATAAGTGAGGTACTTCCTGTCATGGGACCAGAAAAATACGTTTCATAACGGAGTTCGTCGTATAAATGAAGTTTCATAAGAGAGGTTGGAAATACATGGGGACTTATGAGGTTATTCACTGGACCAAAAAAAATCGGTGTATAAGTGAGGTCCTCGTACATACGAGGGTCATATATCCGAGGTTCTACTGTAATTACTTAATCAACATTCAACCAGGTGTGTGGCACAAACTGCACAAACATGCTACTATCTGAAATTAAAAATTCTTTGTTATAAGAAGAACTTTATAGTATATAAGATAATATTTTTTCTTTTACTAATCACCTTATACTTAGCAAATAGTATTGATAGACCATCTTTTGTAGTCATCCGTAGCTGCTTTGTAGAGTATGTTGTGACCTGGCCACAGTGCCGGATCTAGGGTATATGAGGCCTATGGGCAATCCACAGGTGAAGGCCTTTTTTGGACGTTTTTCGCCTCTCGCCCCCCCCCCCCAATTTGTCTTGACTTGTTGAGAAATTTTCCACTTTCTCCGCGACTCAATGGGGTGTTGTAGGGTTTCCCATTTTTTACAATTTTTTTTTGACATTTTGTCACCTTGGTGGCCCATTTTGGTGGAGGTCTATGGGCTCCTCCAAAATGGGAGAAAGTGGCTCCACCCACTCTGCCCACTGCCTAAATCCGGCACTGCCTGGCCATTCGAAGCCATTAATTTTAGTTTCTCAATTCAGATTTCCCTCTTAAAATCATTCTGCATGTTAAAATATGGTGTGTGTTGTACTTCGAAAAATATGGTGAATGAATTGTAAGGGGATGATACACCTTTATAATTATATTACCCTGCTGCAGTGACATGTCAACTTACTTGAGGGACAAAGAATAGTCTTGACGGGTTGATTTACTGTTTCGTACAAGGTAACTCCCTTCTTTGGTTAATCTAAGGACACTCTCTGCTTCCACTCTTGTAATTGCTCCATGATACCACCTGTAATTAAAGAATTTTCCATGTTAGTAAAATTGTACCAAACATTGATTTGACAAATGTTATTGACAGAGAAAGAAAAATTATGGAAATGTTTCACAAAAAGGATAAAGTAGAACAATGCTCAAATCAAGGTGGCAAGAAGGTTCAAGTTTATTAATGACAGAGTGAGAAAGATAACTGATATGGGTGAATAAAAAAGCTAAGGAGATCTAGTTACCTTTTCAATACAAAGAAAGAGTTACTGAAACATTAAGGAAATATAGTTAAAAGTTAGGCTAGGCAAAATAACTGTCTCAAAGAATTTAAAATATTTATGGGATTAATTCATTTGTTCTAAAAAAGGAAAATACGTGCATGTCACATAAATAATCAATGGTAAGTAAAATGAAGCCCACAGTGCAATATGCCTACAAGGGGATTTGGCTGTATTCACCGCAGGTGAAACTTAAGAAAAGGAATTGCTTGAAACCTCTAAGAAGTAACTCATATATTGGAAGAAGTAAGTGGTGAAATTTATTATATGAAAGGTTATAACTTTGCATGTAAAGACATACATCAAAGAATTTACTTAGACTACATCTTTCAGTTTCTTTCTGGGCAGATGCTTTACCCGACCCAGCCTATCTGTCTGGGTAGTGGAGGATGATGAATTTAATCAAGAATATTGAATATTTTATAAACTAATATGCTTCTTTATAAGCAGAAAAATATCATAATGATTATGATTATATTTTAAAGAAGGGAGCAAATGCAAACACTATGAAATTATGGAAAATTGTTGATTACTTGCAAATATTTGATAAACATTGCGAATGATACAAGTGGCAACACTACTAACTACTTACTACTAACTAAAATAAAGAAAAGGAAATGCTAGAGACCTCTAAGAGGTAATTAAAGAATTTTAAGAAGAAAATGGTGAAATGTATCATATGAATGATTATAACCTTGCAAGTAAAGACATACATGAAAGAATTTTCCAAAGGATAAATGGATATGGAAAGAGTCTGACAGGAGTGGGACTCTAAACTAGATCTTTCACATTCTTTCTGTTCAGATGCTTTACCAAACCCAGCCTATCAGTCTGGGTAGTGGAGGATAGGAGTTTAAGAACTGGTTACCGTTTATTTCCCTTCTAAATTCTGTTATTTGGGTCAACTTATGATAACAACTCAATTATTATCAAGATATATAGCCTATAGAGCTCTGCTCATTTAGTTGAAAGTACAAGGGCTTATGGAGCTTCCTTCCCATGTATTTCCCCATAAGGCGCATGGCTCGGTGTTGCCAAATGCAGCAAAAGCTTAATTTGTTGATTAAAAAATTGTTCCTGTTGTAAAAATTAACGATACTTCGAATCCTGCACTTTATTTATCCATATGTTTTAAAATAGAATTTATAAAAAATATTTTCTTGTAATACCGCGTGGAGAGACCATTTTCCGATTTTATCTGCTGTTGTGAACGAGGCGTTCATACATTCGTCATAAAATTTATACAGTAAAATTTTCATGCATTACTTCCCGTAACAGTATTATTTAATTTATATTTTATCTCGTTTTAAAGTTTCTATAACACGAATAAGATCATTTGAACCAAAATTTTCGAATTATGCATTCCTAAAAGCGGTCGCCAGCTAAATCTCGTACCGTAAGAAATACCTGCATACATGCTGCGTATGAAATTTTAGGAAAAGTATAAATATATTTTTGTTGAAGAAATGAAGACATTATCTTGATTCTAGAGGGATTTATTTATTTTTCAGTTTGTCGTTTTTGCCGCACGCCAAAGTTCCGCCGTTTAGCCCGTGAATGCCTGCTCAGTTGTTGTAAGCGTGAGGGAAGAAAGCACAAATCCTCGGAAAATCGAAAGATTCCTCATTCTTTTTAAGAAAAAGAAGTTCCAATAAATCTAGAAACCCTTACTGACGACGTTGTAGCCGATGAACCATATTTGTTGATGGTTTATTAATTTTCCGACTTCCGGGATTTTCTCGAAATTTGATATCCGCTACGCAAACGTTTGCGTACGTTTTAATATAGGCCGTTCAAATTTTTATAAGGACATTGTAATATTTTATTAATTCAACCACAGTCAAGTTCTCAGTCAGAAGAAACATCTACATCTACATCAGGAGGACATCGGGTCCTCCTATTGAAAGTCTTCACAATATAAAGAGCGCAGAAAAACAACATACAACTTTCTCTTTAAAACTGAGGTATAATTCCTGCTACTGAATGAATGGCACGCTTATTCCTTATTAAGATTAACAGAACCGATGCACACAGGGTACATAAAACCGCTTTGGCTGGTCAAATCATAAAACATCTGGGAGACGGTTGGAACTCTTCAATGTTGATGCTCGGAATATAAGGGATGACGGTTTGTATTTAGTTTGCCTTTGGATTTCCAAGAGTATAGAAGCCGTGTGTAGTTAGTATAAGAAGTCGAGCAGTGCTGTAGAGTTTCTCTGCAAGTGAGTCGTTTTTAACTTCGTGCGATCACCATGTCCGAAGGTTCCGAAGTGAAGAGAAGGCGAAAATAGGAGAAGTTGAGAAACCGTGACTAGCAAATAGTATTGAACGTCTTCACCTACCTCCGTAAGTACCTCAGTGTTTCCGATGCAAGAAAAGATGCCACGGAAGCGACTGGATGCCCACAGTCGACAATTTATAGAGTACGGAAAGAAGCATCTCAAGGAGCATTAGTGACTCCGTCAAATACTAAGAAAATTACACGGCCGTACAAAGAAGAAATACCGAAGGTAACAGAGAACAATTGTGTTTAACGACGAAACGTGGATCAATCTTGGTCAAACAGTGAACAAGGTTTGAGGTGATAAAGGAATTAAAACACCATGTGATGCTTTTCTCTCTGGGTACGGGATTAAAGGCTCCGACATCCAGAGGAGGTCGTTTTGCAATAATTCACGCCGGAACGGAAAATGGTTTCATTGAAGGAACATTGCGATTCTTTCTTTGCAAGAAGAATACCATGGACTAGCATGACGAAGTTGATGGAGACTGTTATCAGAGCTGGTTTGAAAACTGCCTTCTCTTTAGCGTAACCAGAGGCTCGGTAATAGTTTTGGACAATGCATTCTATCACTCTAGAAAATTAGAATACCTTCCAACAACAAATTGGAAGAAGGACCGCATCAAAGAGTGGTTGACTAGTAAAAATATAAATTTCGATGATGATAAGTTCGAGAAAATTTCGAGAAGTTTAGGGTTGACAAACTTGCAAAATCAGCGGGATGCATTGTTCTACGACTTCCACCGTACCACTGCGAAGTGAACCCCATTGAAACGTATTGACGTAATATCATAATTCATCCTTTCATATTAGTAACTTTATGAAAATATATATCAATGCGGATATATTGTAAGGTAACAACTTTACTGGTTTTAAATAAAAAAAGTACTACCTATCGCTTGCCAATAATTCGTTATTATCCTATAAAAATAATACTTTGAAGTAATTCACATGGTGTTTAGAGCTTTGATCTTGACCTAACTTTAAAAATTGTGCATACATCCCTTATCTATCGAAAACCTAACTCTAGGAGCTTTTTTATTAGCTTATCCATAACACTCATGGTTATGAATTCAAATTCGGCGCGGTGTTCAGGAGGTGGGGCGACGGCGTAATCGCTTTCGCCCCGCCACCGTAGGTTTGGCAACAGCGTTGGCCATTTGAGCAATACTGTCAACTAAATGTGGAGAGCTCTATAATTATGAAGATATGTGACAAATTTTTCCCTCTGGGAGGCTTAGTGAAAAATGATTAATGTACTAACATAAAATTTATTTAGTTACCTTAATGATAAAATAACTTTTGGACTGAAATACATTAATAATGGATAAAAATTATCCAAATTAACTTTTAAAATACCTTATTTCATAGTGTGCAGATAATTACTTGTTTTTACATGAATTGAATAAGTTAATTGTTTCCTATCTACTGAAAACTTGAATGCTCATTAAAGATGTTAAGATGATAAGACAACTGAGCAGGTCTCATTTGCAGACTGTATTAATTGAATGACTATGCACAAGGTAATATTCAATTTTGAATGGGTGATTGGCTGTAGATGGGGATAGGTTGTGTTGGGGGGTCAGTTGTTGTAGTTGTCAGTTGTTTCTAGGGCTCAGTTGTGATGCGCTCAATTGTCACGGGCTCAGTAGTCATGGATCCTCTCTACGGTGATGTAGAACAACCCATCAGCATTCAAACAATATTTATAAGCTGTAAGGATATGACACAAGAAATATATATTCTCTCAACAGAGATGTTCACTCCTGCTTTTCCTTGGGTTCTCTAAACTGAGCCTGAAGCTCTTCATCCCTCACCATTTCTTGAAGCCGGGGGAGTTTGATAGATGAGCAATGTATTTCCTCTTAACAATTAAACTAACTTTGATGCAACACAATCAATATTTCTGCATAATACCCCATTAACCCTCTTCATATTCTTTTGGTACTCTTTTTTAACCTATCTTTACTACATCACATGCAAAAACTTAAATTATTAAGAATTAAAAAGTATCAAAATATGCTTGACAGACCTTGTCATATAATATTTCTAACAAAGACATTCCTCTCCTAAACTGTGATCAGGGAAATGTTTTAAGCCTGTGTATAGATGAAATTTGTTCAGATATCCAGCTACTACATAACATCTGTGGAATAATCAACATGCACTCTTTATTGGATTACTTTTTTATACTAAATCTTAAGGTAATAACTTAACTTAATCACATGTTCATGTATAATATAATAGTTCGATGATTCTTGTTCATGCAGGAAACATGGATTGAAATGTTTCATCAGGGATCCAATTTTGAATGCCTTATCCTAGTATATGTCTACTTGACTAAAAGTTTCAATATAATATAGAAAATGCAATTTGAACATTTTGTTTCAAATTGTCGTAAAGGCATCGGAAAGAAACACTAGAATTGGGTTAGCAGAGTGGTTTATTTACTTGGAGTAACTAAGAGGAACGAGGAAGACCATCATGGCCGACCGATTGAGGACCGGTCGGTAGCTGAAGCACGTCTTGTCACAAAGGCGTCGGTGGGCAGAAGGCCCCGACCCTCAGTTGGGCCTTCCTTATATCTCTTTCGGAAGGTACAGAGGGCACCACCAAACAGGAGGGTGAGTTGATTGCCCTCTCTCCTTCCGACAAAATCATGCTCACAGCATTAGGTTTGCTAGGGCAAGACAACTCTGGTTCTGTTGTCCATTAATCTCTACTCTCACCACAAGAAACATTTCAAGAAATTCCTTAATTTTTTTGAGTTTTTATGTGAGGGAAAAAAAGGTTAAACATTTGGCCATGCAGCATTATGTGGCTGCCTTCACATAGGAACATATTTGTCCCAAAACTTTAAATTTTCAATGTCTTAGATATTGATCATTACGAATACATAATTTAATTAATTCTGTATATGTCTAGATAGACATTCATCTAAACACAAGATATAATTTATAAATTTTGATACCACAATAAGTATAAACGTATTAAATTAATCTAAATAAATATCATTAGAATAGGAATGTTTCTGACTTGATAAACCAACCAGATTTTTTAAATTCATGGGACAAGTATTTTTCTTGGTCCTTTAAGGGTTAAAGATCTTTAGAGATGACACTTTGCATCTAATGAAGATGTTGAGAGGATATTAGGAAATTTTGGCCCTACAACAGAGGGTCAACTTCTTCCAGAACAGCTTCATTGCACTTGTTCATCATTGGCATAATTACAATTGACAAACATGTGTAAAGAACCTTTTACCTGCTGTTTAAATTGAGAGGTGAATATATTTAACCTGAGAGCACATTCTAAAGGCCATTTAATAATTTAAATAAATGAAATATTTGCAGCTCTACTTAATTATGATAAAGGAAGCATTGCTTTCATTCAACCCTTGTATGTAGAGGAAAATTTGGTTTGGAAATTTTCCTCAACCAACACCTTCCCAATTTGGACTGGCCATAACTTCAGTTGAAAAAGCTTTCTTTATATTATCCTTTTGTTTGGGTTGCAAGAGTGAAATTGTCTGACAAGTGTATGGTTTCACATACCCTTGCCTCTCCAATGGGACAGATACATCCACTGGTTCTCCAGTCGCTGATAATGCTGAGCAACCAAGCTCAAGACTGAGACCTGGTCTCTTCTTCCTTGAATGAGGCAAAGATGGCCCTGAAGTAGTGCCACAGAGGTTTAGCGTCAGGTTGGCTCTTCCAATTGATCCTTGAGGTTGTGAAGTAGCTCCAGGCAACTGACCAAGAAGCAGAGGTTTTCCTGTAAGCAAGAAGGAAAAGTCATTCTTAAAGAAGAGCAAAGAAAGACCAGGAATCTTAAATGTTTGCTCGTATAATTAAATTTAGAATTGAATAACAAGATTTTAGTTTTTGTTGCTGGATAATAGAGCAATTGGTATATATCTTTCTAATCTATAGTTTTTATAAACATTGATCAAACAGGCTATAGACTTCATAATTCAAAACTTTTCAGAAGCGAGCTTTAAAATCATTTAAATAGAAAAAGATTATGTAACATCTTACAATTTAGCAAACAGAATGTGGATTGGATTTCAATTTGGAAAGTAAATTTCATCTTCTGGTGTCAGAGCAGACATTTGGCTGCCAAAAACTTTCTTTGATTTTTTGGAGGCAACTGTTCCCTTGGTATGTCTGCCCATTTTTACATGCATTATTATTATTATCATTTTATTCAGCCAAAGATCCAGTACAGGATATAGGTTTCGTCAGTACAAAGAAAATTAACAGTAGGAGAGGTAATCTTCAATACTAAAAACATTCTCTCAATTAAGAAAGACTTAAATTTGCACTTAAAAGTGGTAATTGACATATTGTTCTTAAGATAGCCAGGGATTTTATTGTACAGTATAAGGCCCATGTGCCTGGGTCCAAGATAGTTAGATCTAGTACGTACAAAAGGAACATGCAAGTTATTAACATTCCGAGTCCTATGATGATGCACATCAGCATTTGTAACAAAGTTCTTCAAATTACATCTTGTATGTACAACAATAGTAAGTATAAAAATACATGGAATAGGTAACATATTGAATTCCCTAAAAAGTGGAAGGCTTGTTGCATCATACCTTGCATTAGCCATCAGTCTTAGAACTTTCTTCTGTAATTTGAAAAATAAGTTAATGTTAAATTAATTAATTAAACAATGTTAATTAATTATTAAAATTAATTAACATTGTTTAAGCCCATCTATTCTATCATTAGTTCATTGAATGACTAATATTTGCTGCAGCCTAGTGCTTTGTAGTAAATACAAATTATTACTTATCACATTTCACTTCACTATCAAATGAGTTTCAATGCACTGCAATGAATTCATTTAAATTCTTACTCTGATAATATTTTAAGAATATCAGTGATCAAAATGGGCCCATTGTATCTGTTTTTTAGTTGCTTTACCAAAATCTTTAGCAAAACCAGAAAGAGATAATTCTTTATAATTCTTTGATAATTCTTTATAATCCTTTAAATATTCTTTTCTTCCTCCAAAATAGAGGAAGAAAAGAATCCTAATTTAGCAGAGAAATATCCAGAATATTTGAAATTACATTTGAACTCCAGAAATACCAAAACTGAGGACATTTATACTCTGAATTTAGAATTTAGGCTTAAGATATTTACGAGGTGTGTTAAAAAATATCACAACAATTTTGTGATTTTTTGCATTGTTCAATAATCACAATTCTTTCTGTATGCTGGTGAACTTTTCTGAGAAGATTCTGTATTGTATTAGCCATATTGGATATCTAGTCTATGAACAGCAGTCAAAAAGGTTACATGTGTTTTAGTATAATGGGCGATTTTTGAAATAGATTAGAGAATTTGTTTTAAATTTTGCTATAAGAATGGAATAAAATACAACAAACGTTTTGAAATGTCAAATATTGCTTTTGGTGAGTCTGCTATGAGTAAAAAGTGATTTTACAAGAGTTTTAAGCATTTCTAAGATGGCCATGTAGACAATGAAGAAGAGGAGTACCCTGGAAAAAGTTAAGTAAATTATTATGAATGATTGCCAAATTAACCAAATGTCCTATAAGGAGTATTTTGTCCAAGTTCAATGCTGACTGAAGAAATCCAAAGGAAATGCCCAGACATGTGGTAAAACAATTCATGGCTTTTGCACCACAATAATGCACCTGCTTGCATTTTGTATCTTGATTGTGATTTTTGGCCAAAAGCAACACCGTAACGATACTCTTGCCTCTATAATTGCCAGAAATGGCTCCATGTGACTTATTTGGTTCCCAAAAATAAAGAGGACCTTAAAAGGCCTTAAATTTGCAATGCATAGATGATATCAAAAACATTTTACTAAGACAGCTAAAAACCTATCCGAAAGGACGAGTTTCAGAAGTGTTCTTGGGATTGGAAAAAGCACAGGCATAAGTGTATTACATTAAGTGGGTATTACGTCGTAAGAGATAACATTTCTGTAGATGAACAAATAAAATTCTTTCCAAAATATAAAAATTACTATTATTTTTTTAACCCTCAAGTTCTCGCATCCCAAATTGTCACATCAGTACTCACGTTGGGTGTGGAATCAACCCTACATCTTCCAAAGGAGAAAATTGTCTCAAAATGTAGTGGATAAATTTTTAATTGATTAGTGATGATGTCTTATTAATGGTTTACCTGGTTATTAAAATGACAAGCAAACTAAATAGGAAAAATATTATGTAAAAATTCGACATCCCTGACACCGAGTATATGGCTGATGAATTTGGAATATTGCGTATTAAAAGTAAACTGTTTAAAAATAACATAACATTTAAAATCTTAATGATAATTGTTAATTATATGAAATTTATATAATATCTGGGCCATTCCATGCCAAGTGGTCTAGCGGTCCCCGCTCGACCATCACGGATTTCGATAAAATTTTGTATGGACATTCACACATATCTTTTATGAGCATTTGTAAAGTTTTACTATCGCCGATGGTATACTTGCTGAGATATAGAAGATTGTTTGACCCCGTGTCGCAGCCTTCTTCAACATGACTATGAGTTTTCAGTAACTTTGAGGCGTTGTATCTCAGAGAATTGTTTTATGAAGTAAACACACTTTGGCTATCTTAAACAACTATTTGCGCTCTATTAAACAAAGTAATAAAAATAACTGTGAGAGCGACCTCCTTGCAGAAAATTCTGTGCAAAACTGGCCCAAAAAATTGCGGATCGAAAAAAAATTAAAACTTTGGCTTTTTATATTTCAAGAATAAATGATATAATCAAAGTGAAACTTATCGAATGATAACATATCAATACATAGTTTATAAATATAAAATTTCATATTCCTAGTACTTTCCATTATTTTAAAAATTGAGTCAACATTTGACAATTTTTGTAAAAAAGCCAAAAATAGGCTATTTTTACCCCACTTTTACAAGAAAAGACCCTCTGGAATTTCTTTTGAAAAATTTTTATTAAATAGAGAATGATTTCATCCCTCTAAAAAAGTATACCTAGTTTTTCATCTCGAGCAGATAAGGCCCTAGAAATAGGGACAACTTTGAGGATGACATTTGTAAAAACGGCAAAAATAGTTTATTTTCTGCCCGCTCTTAGAAAAGAAAGACCTTTTTGATACTCTTGTAAATTATTTTCATTTGAAAGAGTATGTTTCAAACCTCTTAAAAAATTACACTTGGTTTTTCATCGCGAGCACGTACAGCCCTAAAAAAATTAACAAAGTTGAGAACGTTGCTATGGTGGCGCCACATGACTTCTGTTGTTTATCGTCCTGGTTATTTTATGTAGACATTTTTAGTATATTGCGTTGGTCCATGACTGGTACTGGTAGTGACATCGTCACTACCAGTTCAGGCATTTGAACCAGTAACCCCATAACACTTGAGCTCCTAACAGTAAGTCAATGTGATTAGGGTGATTAAAATGTTCATCTGCCAGTTTTAAATCCTGTGGAATATCCCAGTTAGCAATATCCACATGAGCATTTGGAAGTAAACCTGTTATCCATGGAAGTACTGCACAACCAATATCTGAGGAGTAATCACTAATTCGAGATTTTATATGCAATGATATCCTGAATGTGGTTTCTGCCCTCACTCCATGAATACCTAGAATGGGAGTATACTGTTTAAATTTCTGTAATTGTAGTTTCTGGACTAAGTTTTCAGTAATAAAATTAACTTGAGATGCTGAGTCCAGCAAAGCTCTACATTGCACATATTGTCCTTGTCTATTTCTAACTAGAATAATAGCTGTAGCTAATATTATTTGTGAGCAACATTTAGTTTTCAAAGCACAATAACTGCTACTCGATGGTATTTATGAGGTAACCATTGATGAACCATTAGTAGTTGCATGTTCTGAAGTGTAGTTATTGCCATTCTCACCCTTAATTGACTGTGAAATTGGATTATCAAAATGTAATAAAGTATGATGTTTCTTATCACACTTCCTACATTTAAATGATGAGCACTGATGATTAGGTGAGTATTTGTTCAAACAATTAGAGCATAATTTAAATTGTTTAACTAGTATTCTACGTTTATGCACTTCCATCTGTAGAAATTCTGGACATTTATACAAATGATGTGCACTCTTACAATTAACACACTTCATGTTAACAGCTACATATGCATGTTGCAGTTTGTAGTGTGATTTAGAACTCGCATTAGCACTATAGGTCGACTTATCAGCAGTAGTACTGATACTTTTCAAAGCCTTGCATTTCCTTTCTAAATATTCTAATACCATTTTCAAGGTGGGCATCTCAGCTGATTCTGACTGCAATTCCCACTCCTTTCTAGATTCATGATCAATGTGATCCAGAATTATTTGATTAAGTAACACATCAAACAAGGGAACTTCAATTTTCAAGGTATTAATTGCATTAACATTAACTGGACATGATTTATTAAATTCCTTAATGACCCAGCATTATCTTGTTAACAGTTAGGATGTGAAGCAGTTGTTTCATATGTGTAGAAACTATTAACTTCTTATTATGATATCTATTTCTTATTAAAGTCCATGCTACTTCAAAATTATCGTTAGTCACTTGTAAATTTTGAATAAGCTCGTGAGGTTCTCCTTCCAGAGATGACAATAAATAATGAAACTTTTGCACAGCAGATAATTGAGAGTTATCATAAATTAAAGCTTCAAATGTATCTTTAAAGTGCAACCAGTCATTAAACTTCCCTTTAAATTTAGGTAATTCAATCGTCGGAAGTCTAATATGACCACTAGGAATGTTACCATTAACTGAATGGATTGAAGCCGAATGACTTGAATTTACTTCACTTCTAGGATCGAGAAATTTCAGGTAGAGCGCTTGAACTGAATAAAACTGTTCTTCAAACGTTTCCCGGTCCAATGAATGATCGTCATCACTATCCTCCAGTTCTAATTCTTCTTGAATAGTGTACATCACTCTGATAGATTTCCGGCAATTTATCTTGTCTTACTCGTAACTCAAATATACTTTGTGAAGATTCATCGAAAGTAATAATGAAATTTTGTAGTCTTGTGAGACTAGCCTTAATTATCCCCCTCTTTTAAATCAGTAAAATTTTAGCCTTAGAATCCATTTATTTGGCTCAATGCAAGCATGAATAAGGGAAAGGTATAAGGTATAATAAGTATGGATTTATCTGACGTTTGACTCGAAAGCGAACACGAACCAGTCAAGCGCCGTCCAATAACCCGTTGAGCTTCATTAGACAAGAAGTCAAAGGTGAAGATTTGGCAGTGGAAGTAGAATGATCAAAAATGATGACAGGAAGTCTACGATGATAATCCAGTGTAGAAGTAGAAGAAACAAAATGATGGTAAGATGATGTCTACGCTGAAAATCCGGTAGTAGAAGGACCAAAAATGTTTCCGCTTGTATGGGAAACATGGAGAGAAAAAAAAAGAGAAGAAATTAGCGACTTTCTTTAATCTTCGGTAGCTCGAAAAACGTACAAAAAAGCCCCTGCATAGAGCATGCAAATAACAAAAAAACGCCGCCACACGGCACAAAGCAGAAACAACAAAAAAAAAGAAGAATAATTTGAAGGTCTTCGAAAGACGGCGCTAACAACCTACATCAGTAATATATGTGGAATAGCACTTAAGAAACTCAGCTTTGTTAAAAGAACAGTCAGAAGGAGTGAAGAAAAAGTTTGCAAAAGAATCTACCGAGCATAAGTTAGGCCTCACCTTGAGTATGCATATAGTATATGGGACCCTGCTGTCAAATATTATACTTTCTCAGAGAAATTACATTCTCAGTAGTTGTAACCAATATAATGCAAGCTCCCTGTTATATAGGACATTCTGATGCTGCAAGGAAGATCAGCGAAATAGATGCTAGAATAAAAAGTTTCAAGAATTCATTTTTTGGTAAAATTTCGGAAGAGGACCGGAACTTTGTCTTCCTATTCATTTCAAAATATCCAGTAATAAGGAAGATATAGGAATTTTTTGGATTTCCAAGATCATCCTTGGTTCGGATTCAGAGAGCCATTTAGATTAGTGAAAATTAGAACGTCTTTTGAGGCAGTTGTAGCCAATATTTCTGATTGAATTTTCACACATAGTTAGAGATTGTGATCTTCTATTGTGCTGCATAGTAAGTTCACAGTAAAGACCCGAGTTCAATGCCAGACCATGAAATGTCAGCAAATTTTAAGAAAAATTTCAATCCTTTTTTTTTTCTTTTGAGGACCGTCCCGATATGATGCCAATATGAAATTAGTATTGCCGATCTGCTTGCAGTATGCAATCTATGTTTTACTCGTATGCTTTATTCTTCTTCGCAATTACATGATTGGACATCTTGAAAAGAATATATGCTTGAGCACTACAAACAGTTGCTCAAGGGACCCTTCTCTACTGCATGACCCAACAACTGATCCTGCAACCATTGAGTGCCTCACAACTGAGCATGGACAACTGAGTGCTACAACAACTGAGAGCTAAGACAACTGAGCAGGTCTCATTTGCAGACTGTATTAATTGAACGACTATGCACAAGGTAATATTATATTTTGAATGGGAGATTGGCTATAGATGGGAATAGGTTGTATTGGGGCCATTCAATTAATATCGTCTGCACACAAGTCTCGCTCAGTTGTCGTAGTGGTCAGTTGTCAAGGAACCTCTCTACAGAGATGTATAATAACTCATCAGTATTCTAGCAATATTTATAAGCTGTAAGGATATGGGACAAGAAATATATATTCTTTCAACGGGGATGTTCACTCCTGCTTTTCCTTAACTTTCTCTCAACTGATCCCGAAGCTCTTCATCCCACGCCATTTCTTGAAGCCGGGGGAGTTTGATAGATGAGCAATGTATTTCCTCTTAACAATTAAACTAACTTTGATGCAACACAATCAATATTTCTGCATAATACCCCATTAACCCTCTTCATATTCTTTTGGTACTCTTTTTTAACCTATCTTTACTACATCACATGCAAAAACTTAAATTATTAAGAATTAAAAAGTATCAAAATATGCATGACAGACCTTGTCATATAATATTTCTAACAAAGACATTCCTCTCCTAAACTGTGATCAGGGAAATGTTTTAAGCCTGTGTATAGATGAAATTTGTTCAGATATCCAGCTACTACATAACATCTGTGGAATAATCAACATGCACTCTTTATTGGATTACTTTTTTATACTGAATCTCATGGTAATAACTTAATCACATGTTCATGTATAATATAATAGTTCGATGATTCTTGTTCATGCAGGAAACATGGATTGAAATGTTTCATCAGGGATCCAATTTTGAATGCCTTATCCTAGTATATGTCTACTTGACTAAAAGTTTCAATATAATATAGAAAATGCAATTTGAACATTTTGTTTCAAATTGTCGTAAAGGCATCGGAAAGAAACACTAGAATCGGGTTAGCAGAGTGGTTTATTTACTTGGAGTAACTAAGAGGAACGAGGAAGACCATCATGGCCGACCGATTGAGGACCGGTCGGTAGCTGAAGCACGTCTTGTCACAAAGGCGTCGGTGGGCAGAAGGCCCCGACCCTCAGTTGGGCCTTCCTTATATCTCTTTCGGAAGGTACAGAGGGCACCACCAAACAGGAGGGTGAGTTGATTGCCCTCTCTCCTTCCGACAAAATCATGCTCACAGCATTAGGTTTGCTAGGGCAAGACAACTCTGGTTCTGTTGTCCATTAATCTCTACTCTCACCACAAGAAACATTTCAAGAAATTCCTTAATTTTTTTGAGTTTTTATGTGAGGGAAAAAAAGGTTAAACATTTGGCCATGCAGCATTATGTGGCTGCCTTCACATAGGAACATATTTGTCCCAAAACTTTAAATTTTCAATGTCTAAGATATTGATCATTACGAATACATAATTTAATTAACTCTGTATATGTCTAGATAGACATTCATCTAAACACAAGATATAATTTATAAATTTTGATACCACAATAAGTATAAACGTATTAAATTAATCTAAATAAATATCATTAGAATAGGAATGTTTCTGACTTGATAAACCAACCAGATTTTTTAAATTCATGGGACAGGTATTTTTCTTGGTCCTTTAAGGGTTAAAGATCTTTAGAGATGACACTTTGCATCTAATGAAGATAATGAGAGGATATTAGGAAATTTTGGCCCTACAACAGAGGGTCAACTTCTTCCAGAACAGCTTCATTGCACTTGTTCATCATTGGCATAATTACAATTGACAAACATGTGTAAAGAACCTTTTACCTGCTGTTTACATTGAGAGGTGAATATATTTAACCTGAGAGCATATTCTAAAGGCCATTTAATAATTTAAATAAATGAAATATTTGCAGCTATACTTAATTATGATAAAGGAAGCATTACTTTCATTCAACCCTTGAATGTAGAGGAAAATTTAGTTTGGAAATCTTCCTCAACCAACCCCTTCCCAATTTGGACTGGCCATAGCTTCAGTTGTAAAAGCTTTCTTTATATTATCCTTTTGTTTGGGTTGCAAGAGTGAAATTGTCTGACAAGTGTATGGTTTCACATACCCTTGCCTCTCCAATGGGACAGATACATCCACTGGTTCTCCAGTCGCTGATAATGCTGAGCAAACAAGCTCAAGACTGAGACCTGGTCTCTTCTTCCTTGAATGAGGCAAAGATGGCCCTGAAGTTGTGCCACAGAGGTTTAGCGTCAGGTTGGCTCTTCCAATTGATCCTTGAGGTTGTGAAGTAGCTCCAGGCAACTGACCAAGAAGCAGAGGTTTTCCTGTAAGCAAGAAGGAAAAGTCATTCTTAAAGAAGAGCAAAGAAAGACCAGGAATCTTAAATGTTTGCTCGTATAATTAAATTTAGAATTGAATAACAAGATTTTAGTTTTTGTTGCTGGATAATAGAGCAATTGGTATATATCTTTCTAATCTATTGTCTTTTAATAAATTTTAATTGTTAATTTATAAAATATCTCTAAAAATTAAGGCAGAAACAAGGTCAAAAATGCAATATTTTACATAAAGGTATTTCATCTACCTGGCACAATTGCTTAGAAAATTTTGTTTAAATAATTAAACTTCCATTTCCAACCTCGAGAAAATACATGACTGGGTCAGAAAATTCTAAAACTCAGATACTATAAGAAAGAAGAAGTAAAAAAGCTCTGTCTGAAAACTTTCTTTGCTTTACTCAATTCCAGGAACACAGTATAAAAAGGACACATCCCAATCATAAAAAAATCATCAAATTTGTAAATAGCTGAAAGGTCTCTCTTTCCCTCAGGTATTTTTATTTTGTGTTCATATATAGTTTTCTGGTTTTAAAAACATGTCAGGTAATATAAAATGAGAGTAATATCATCTATTTATCATCATGTTTATAGAAAAATACAATAAATTCATATTTTATCTTGCAAATAATGAAAATAGCTGACATGCATAAGGAGAGATCATTTCTATTTTTTCCAGGACTGAGAAGAAAACTATCGAACAAGGTAGAAGATTCATGATTGATAATTATTGTTTTGTCATTTTTATTTTAGGTTTATTTTATTTCGATTTTCAGCAAAATTTCAATGAAATATTTGCATATCAGTTTCTCACTCTTTCATTGCTTTGCATAATTAGGTTGGCAGGAGTTTAAGGGATAGTGATGCACAATGACTACTCCTACTCTTAATCAAAGTCAACCTCAGCCTTCACGTGGCATACTCTGATTAAACAAATGAGGCTATGATGACTAGTTTATATCAATATTAACTAGTAATCTTGTAGAGAAATTTTAATGAAATAGATGCGATTACATTCGAAAGAATGAATACAATGTAGGATAACCTAAAAAACCATTGCTATATTTAGTATGCATCGATGATCTTAGCAATCACATTGATAGCAAAGTTAGGATATTTGTGGATTCGATGGTCATTTACAAGCAAGTGGAGAGTTTAGAGGATAATGAACCCTTAGATGGAATTATGAAATGATGTAATGATTAGCAGTGAAACCTAAATGTAGAAAAGTGTTCAGTAATTAACTTCTTTGAAAGAAGTACAGCTTCCATGGGGTGAAATTAATGACAATGGAATCAGCGAAATATTTTGGAGTAACTCTCACAAATAATTTATCATAGATTACCTACATCAGTAATATAAGTGGAATAGCACTTAAGAAACACGGCTTTGTAAAAGAACAGTCAGAAGGAGTGAAGAAAAAGTTTGCAAAAGAATCTACCGAGCATAAGTTAGGCCTCACCTTGAGTATGCATATAGTATATGGGACCCTGCTGTCGAATATTATACTTTTTCAGAGAAATTACATTCTCAGTAGTTGTAACCAATATAATGCAAGCTCCCTGTTATATAGGCCATTCTGATGCTGCAAAGAAGATCAGCGAAATAGATGCTAGAATAAATCGTTTCAAGAATTCATTTTTTCCATGAACATAACGCAGAAGCAATTGATTAGGAAAATATAGTCAAGGTGCTTGCACCCACTGCCACACACAGAAATACTGCTTGCGGTGACTATACATATAGACAAAACTCTGATTCTAGGAAAGTAAGGGGTAAACATTTAAAATAAGAAAGATATTAGTAAAAAATCAAAAATAGAGATGAAAATATGACTTTTTTTGATTGGCTGCAAACCAGGAACCGCCATGTATGCTGACCAGCAAACCCATTTTTAATGCATGCATGGACTTTTTAGAGATACACCAAAACCTCTACTTAACAAACTCCTATATTACGAACACCTCCAAATAACGAACAAATTTCCCAGTCCCACGAATTTCCCTTGTAATTATGTCCCCCCATGTTCCCATGTACATATGAAAACCTCCCTACAACGAACTCGCGAATTACGAAGGCCTCCAAATAACGAACACCTCCACCGGTCCCTAAAAACGTATTTACATGGAAAAATTTCAAAAATCTCAGTGCCAAATAAAATGCATGCGATGAACACGCCAATCAGAGAGTATTTTACCTGTTTGGTGAAGCAAAGGAACTAATTGAAGTAAAAACATAAGTACAGCGTTTTTCATTGCAGTTTAAATTACTAAAAGTTTGATACTGATTGATGATTAACTATAGTAGTCACCTTAAGCACTTTTAGTCACCAATGATCAGTTAGAATAACTCTTATTGGCAAAAGTATTGTAAGATTAACTATACCCAGACACCTGCAATTAAATTGATAAGTACACATTAATTAGACTTTTCCAGATGATTCATATATTATCTAGCTATATTTTATGAACATTCACCTTACCAATATCTTTCTAAATCCCACATCTTTCATATTTTCCTCTGATGTATCCAAATTCTCTTGGGATCCCAGGGGAAATTCCTATCCACTATATTTTTCTTCCTCCTCATAGTTCTGGGGTCTGTTACCTTTAGCTATGGTAGCTTTCTCTTCTATTGAGGCTAGCCTCTGTTCTATGTATACAACAGCTCTCATCTTTCTGAGCATTGCCCTTAATATTTCCTGCAATTCTGAAAGTGATAAATCAAACCTCACATAATTGTCAATCAATAGCTCCCTTGTTTTAGTAGCAGCAAACTAGTGTTAAACACTCACTCAACTCCGTCCTGTCCTCCTCTGTTGTTACATTGCTCCTTAGATTTCCCTAGGAAAAGAAGTCACCATTTCACTTGTCCCAGCGGCATGTTCATCTGAATCACTAATCTGCTGACAATGGGTAGACAGGAATGTGCCTTCTTTTCCATTTCCATTTTCAGGGTCAGATCTTATGTCTGATGTTTTCTCAGCTGTAGCTAGCTTCTGCCTAGCATCCTTCATGGAGCCTAAAATATAATGATAATAAGTTAGGTAAGGTTAGATAATAAGTTAGCCTAAGTAATGATATACAGAATGAGTAACTGAAAAAATAGCAACAAACAATGCAAATCACTTCACCTAAGTGTATGAAGAAGATGAACACTTACTGTAAGCCTTTATACCAATTTTTTTTGCTGGGAAAGTATTCCACCCATCTTCAGGTGGCACTTCACTTCACAGCTTCCTTCTATTGTTCATTCTGAGTGAATTTCATCCACTAATGTATGACGACGCTCTAAGCGAACTTGAAGAAAACGAGCGAAATATAATATTGGACAAGTTATTAACATTGGATGTTTTTGTAAATGTATACAATCAGTACGTTAGCGAGTTTTACTCACCAAATTTGCCTTCTCAGCAGCACGATTACGAATCCAAATTCGCTCGCAACAGCACGATCCACACTACACGCCCGTTCACGGGAGCGACTCTCCATAAGGTGGGGGTGGGACGGATTCTTTTTGCCGAAGTTTATTAACAGATGGCCTGTATATTGTACTAGGCACTAGGCGAATATACGATTATATACTAAATATTGTATTTGGCATATTGTAACTACTCTATTACAGTTTAAACCGTTTAAACAAACACTTCTAGTTTCTTTGTAAGATGAATTTAAAAATCAGCGTCAATTTATAATTTTAATTAATCGCAAAACATCTCCTCATCTTAACACAGATACCGTGGTGTAATGGATAACACATCATACACCATAGTAGAAGTACGCTGCTTCGATCCTATGTTTGTTCTTTTTTTTCGCATCTCTTTTTCGGTCACAAAATTACTGTTTTTAGTAAACACATTATCAATTTCAATGCCACAGTCAGGAATAACAATCTGCTGGTTTTACTCGTTATTTCATTTTGCTGAATAATACATATAATCTTTCCGGTAGAAAAATTATTCGTCGACGGGAATATTATCAACGCAGTCTCACAAATGTACGCTGCTATTTGAAATCACTTAACTACGTTCTAACGACCGTAGACGAACTTCATGCACAGTGGAAATTCAAAATTGGTTGTTTTTCGAGAGGCCTAAAAACCTCTTCATTGCTACCGATATTACATTATACAACAAAGAGCAGTGTTTTAAGTCAAATTAAAATCTACATACATTTTAGACCACTTTCAAATCGATGAAAATTAAATGTATATAAAAATCGTTTTTTAACTTTTACCGCTTCTCGGAAATCATAGTTTACATCAAAATTTTCTACAAGCAAAAGTTTATTTCAACATCTTTTACAATCAAGAAAATAGCTAGAGAACGACTTAAGTAGTCGTAATAGTAGTCAAATAAAACTTATTTGCAACATAACATAATTTAATTTAAAAGATCAATAAGATATGTTTGAAAATCGTGTTTAAATTATATCGCTCACCGAAGTTAATGGTTTAAATCAAAGCTTCCTAATTAAATATCAAGAAAATACCCGAAAAACGACTTTCGTAGTGCTGTCAAATTAAAGTCTATTTTCATTATAATATATTTAATTTAAAAAAGCAAACGGATGTACTTAAAAATCTTATTTTAAATAATCAGTATTTCCAGAAGTAATGTTTTAATTAGATCATGCGGATATATGATCAAGAGAATAGCAGTTTGACTCCATCTTAGCTTACATGGGCATGTCTTGCATCTGCATATCCTTATAATATCAGCTAATAGATTACTTCATTTAAGGTCTTCAGTTTTAATAATATTGTGATTCAATAAAAAGCGAATGACTGGAACATGAGAACTTCCGTTTTTTGCATTAGTTTCCTTAGAAATCAAATCCTGACATTTGTGTTGCACAGATTTGTAAAGTTGATGAATCCACATACCAATTAAAAACAATTTAAAGTCCGAGAAATGCCTCAATAGCCGTGGATCCTCCATTGTAACGGCATTAAAAATGATCACTGATCTCATTAATCTTTGCCAGTGTTTATAGAATTAGAAAACATATAGTTCTTACTAGCTCGAACTTAGATGGCTTCAGTTAGTTTGCCTCATTATGGTAGGGTGTTCTTAAGTATGCTCTTAAAAATGAAAATAATTTACAAGAGTATCGAAAAGGTCTTTCTTTTCTAAGAGCGGGCAGAAAATAACCTATTTTTGCCGTTATTACAAATGTCATCCTCATAGTTGTCCCTATTTCTAGGGCCTTATATGCTCAAGATGAAAAACTAGATGTACTTTTTTAGAAGGTTGAAATCATTCTCTATTTAATAAAAATTCTTCGAAAGAAATTCCAGAGGGTCTTTTTTTGTAAAAGCGTGGCAAAAATAGCCTATTTTTGGCTTTTTTACAAAAATTGTCAAATGTTGACTCAATTTTTAAAATAATGGAAAGTACTAGGAATATGAAATTTTATATTTATAAACTATGTATTTATATGTTATCATGCGATAAGTTTCACGTTGATCATATCATTTCTTCTTGAAATATAAAAAGCCATAGTTTTAATTTTTTTTCGATCCGCAATTTTTTGGGCCAGTGTTGCACAGAATTTTCTGCAAGGAGGTCGCTCTTACAATTATTTTTATTACTTTGTTTAATAGAAGGCAAAAAGTTGTTTATGATAGCCAAAGTGTGTTTACTTCATAAAACAATTCTCTGAGATACGACGCCTCAAAGTTACTGAAAACTCATAGTCATGTTGAAGAAGGCAGCGACACCGGGTCAAAAAATCTTCTATATCTCAGCAAGTATACCATGGGCGAAAGTAAAACTTTACAAATCTTGAAATGATGTTGAAAGTTCATCAGTCTTGCAATCAATGGAGTAAAAATACTTTTAAAAGAGTCTAAATTCCCAATGTATTGCTTACAGAAAATGCATGATCTCAGATTCAACAATGGCATTGGTCGTCAGGGGAACCAGTTGCTTATACTCAAACCTTTTTTAAGAAATTTAATTTATTTCATTAAAATTCTCAAACACCTCAAACACAGCATATGAAATGTATTTATGATCTTTATTCACATGCCAAAATATAAGTTTCTACGTAATCAGGAAGGGTTAAAAAAAATCTTAAAAGTCGTAACAGTTACTTTTTAGAGACATATAAATATATTATTGAAAAGTTAGAGTGTAAATAAAAGTTATTACTTTTTTCTGTTCCCTAACATTATTTAATTTAATTTTATTTTATTGCCATAAGTATATGCATGATCTTGAATGAGGCTTTTGCAGCACAGGTCAACTGAAGAAGTCAACAGCATCATTGGCGAAACGTTGCCACTCGAAAAAGCCAATACTTTGTACCTGGAAACTTTCAACTATATATTTAAAAAAGTAAATATGTCAAAAATCTATTCTAAGTACATTTATTTACTGTCAGAGTTTAAATGCATTTAAATTAAATATCTTTCTAAGAATCATTATACTATAACATTGGAATTATTTATATTTTTTATAACTAAATTTGATTTTAATTCCGTCATATTTGATGGTGGAATTAGTAATAATAATAATAAGCTCATAGTACTTACCAAAGTACAATTCAGTTATCTATAAAACAGTTTTAACTTTTGTATCAGTTACTTAAGTACAATTGTAATGTATAAATCCTTGGACAAGAAAAATTCAAATCATATTTCAATTGGACAATTATATATAAGAAGATTATATTGAATTTTGTAAACTGAAACTGAAAAAGAACTGTAAACATCAATAACAAAGGGAATATTATGTGTTCTTGAAATTCCAGTTTACTTTCTTGAAACCTGGGGAACTAGTTATATATTATAACAATCTTTGACATGGGCTTAATTTCTTAATGCCATCTGCTCACTTTAATAGATAAATATATTTAAAATAAATAATTAATCAAATAATAAAGTTGTATGTTTATATTAATAATCTTTAATAAATAAATAATCAAATTTTCATGATAGAAAAAACTCAGAGTACATATTAAATTACACTTTCCATATCAGAAGAAGCAAAGATAATATAGCTTTATCTGTAGACAATGTAGGCTTTTACATATGTAGGCTTTTACATATTTATCATTTCATGGAATTTCATTTTATGTACAACTGAGATAAAATATTCACTTTACAAAATAATGTTCATATACTGAGAAAAAGAAATTCTTCCTGCCTTTATCCTGATGTTACAAAGGTAAATTATTTCTTTAAATTTGGTCAGGGCTCAAATCAATAAGATATACAAAATATTCTGTTTTTTTCTTTAAAACCAAATATACAGGTAAATGAGGAGAAATATCACAAATGCAGTAATTCCCTTTACATCAAGTAAACCAAAAATATTCAGTAATTTCATTGTTTCAGCTATCATCTTCATTGACAAACCATAACTTGAGAGGTATCAAAAAAGCTATCACAAATTTAATGCTTTTGTAACACTTAACACTAAAGGGCAATGCTCATTTCATGATCTAATATCATTTTAGATTTATTCATTGTACTACATATAATGACTAATCTTGTAATTATCTAATAGCTACATTCTAAGTACTAATAGTCTACTAAATATATTTTGGCTTGTGTGGGAGGGTAATGATTTAAGCAAGATAGTAATACAATTGCAATGATACACAGAATCGTAAAGGTTTTTATAATATACTAAAGTATTTTGCAAAATTGATAATAATTATTTTCCGCAATTAAGAATATGTCTGGTGAAATAAAAATAATCGTCTCGCCCATAACTTCGTGGGTAAAATTCTACTTTAGCTCACAAAGTAGAATTTTACCATTTGGTAGTAAAACCAATTTCGGAAAAATTATAGTTTGAGAATTTTACCTCAATTTCATATGGAATATTCCATCACTAAAACCAATGGTTCTCATCCTTGCGAAGAGGTTCAAGCAAAATATTTTCTTTAATTCGAACAATATTTGTGCCACTTATCTCTGCTGAAATATGTCATATATAAAGAGTTTTTTTACCTCGATTCGTAATTTGCGTGAAAGAGACTTGAAGACGAAGAATTAATATAATCCACCAACAACTAACTTAAAAATACTTATATTATCTTATGGTTAACGTAGAATAGAATATAAATCAAGGAAAGTGGTGATTGGTGCACCTAACTACAGGCCATTGTTCTTCCACTCGAACATTCGTATTATCGAGAGGGATGGATATTGGAAACAATATGGATGATATGGATCACATGAATTCATATTTGGCTAACTGTAAGATGGCGGTAAATGAAAAGTCGTGGGACGGATGTTCCTATCTTTCACATGCGACGAAAGTTTTAGTGAAGAAGCCGTTTAGTTAGTTCACAAATAAAAGACAAAGAAATTTCAGATATATCAATTTGCCAATTCGTTCTTGTAGTTTCGGACAATATGCTTTCGAAAAATCAAGGCCAAGAATGGAATGAAAAGAAATGGGAAATGCAGGGCCGTTTTTAGGCATCGCAGCATACGCGGTCACGTAGGGTCCCCTCAACTCAGGGGCCCGGGCCCGCAGCCAAGTATCAAATACGTAGGACATAAGAGTTTTATTAGATTAAAGTTAATTAATTGGTTAAAGTTTTAACAGATTAAAACATTTCAATAATGAAAAATTTTATTAAACAAATAAAATTAAAAGCATACTAAACTCAATTTCCGTACCATAATATGATATTTTAACGTTATATTTCGCTAGCCTCACATGTAACGAATTTTAAACAAAGTGGTTAGGGCCCCCAACATTATAAGAACGGGCCTTGGGAAATGGCAATGAATGGATCTCTTCCGGTCATTGAAAAATGTGATGGCTCCAAGATGGAAAAGAAAATACCTCTTAATAACCTTGCAGCCAGCTGTTGAGAATAGAGATGGGAAAACATATTGGAAGGCTTATCATCAATATTGGATTGAAAAAAAGCTTACGACGATACGTTTATTATTATTTATATATGAAAAACTATAGTGAAAAGAATATAACTGAGAAGCCTTAAATTAATTTGTCTTAAATTGGGAATGATATCATTTTCAGATAACAGCCTGAAAGTTGTGCCTTTGTGATGTTTTCTAGATATATCTTTTCACATGTCTTTAATACATAAGCAAGGAGTGTAATAAAAATGTAAATCACTTACAATCTTTTGTATTTAATGCTGTAAATTTGGCACAATGACAATGACAAATTAAGGTGGGAATTTTGAGGCTCATTGGAGGGATCAATGTAACACTTTCCATTAATTGGAGGCATACTTATCAATAAAAATATTAATAAAACTTCCATTGTATTTTTGTTTATAACTTGTGGGAAAAAACAGAACAGACCAAAAAACAGGGATAGTTTTGTTCATCAAAGAGCAAAAACTTGCTGCTGTCTATGTATCACTTATTAGAATATTTATGTAGAGTCTTGCTTCTCAATGTAAACAATAACAAAATATCATGAGAATTGTAAGTTCATACAAACTTGGTGTGATTTCTCATAGGTATTAATTACATATAATCAATCAAAACTAAATATCTCCTAAACTCAAACATGAAAGAATGCAATTTAACAAATAATACATCTACATCTACATTAATACCCTACAAGCCGCCTTTCGGCGTGTGGCAGGGGTTGTAAACACCAGTTGAATCTAAATTACTTCCTTATTCGATTATTGTCACGTATTGTTCTCGGAAAGAATGAATCTCTAAAACGATTCGTCCTAGCATCTATTTCTCTTAACTTACGGTCATTATCGGATCGACCGACGTAGCAGGGGGGTTGCATGATACCGATTGTATCTTTGGAAAATGTAGTTTCTCTGAATGTATTAAGGAATCGCAGCCTAGCTTCCAATCTCCTTTCTTTCAAGGATTCCCAACCTACGTCTGAGAGCATTTTTGTAACGCTTGCTTTTTTATCGTAGCATTTCTTAACAAAACGAACCGCTTTATGCTGCACTTTCTCGAGTTCGCGAGTACACGTTTCATCCGCCGGATCCCATATACTTGCCGCATATTCCAGAAGGGGTCTGACCAAGGTAAAATAACATCGCTCTCTCACCTTTTCGTCGCATTTACCGACAATACGCTTTACAAAGCCAAGCCTTTTACTTGCTTTGCCGCAGATTTTCGTATATGCGTGCTCCAATTTAAGTTATTAGTTATATTGATCCCGAGATATTTAACTGAATCTGCTACTTTGATACTAATTCCATTAACTTTGTATGGGTGATTTGGACGCATTTTTTTCTTTTCGAAGAAATTAACTACGGAGCATTTACTTACGTTAATATCTAATTCCCATTTTTCGCACCACCTTTGGATGAGGACTAAATCGTTTGAGAGAGATGTCCAGTCTTCCTCGTTTGTTATTTCCCTATATATAACCGAGTCATCCGCAAATATCCTCACATTACTAACTATCTCGTCACTCAAGTCATTGATATAAATAAGGAAAAGAAGAGGTCCAATTACACTGCCTTGAGGTACGCCAGAGGTAACTTTGACTCTATTTGAGCTAACGCCATCCAGTACAACTTGTTGTTCCCTCTCGTAGAGAAAATCCTTAACCCAGTCGACTACTTCCTTGTTAATGCCCGCTAGTTTTAGTTTGTAGTGGGGGACTCTATCGAATGCTTTTTTGAAATCTAGGAAAATAGCGTCCACTTGCTTTTTACTTTCGGCGGACTTTAAGATATCGTGTACAAATAGAGCAAGTTGGGTTTCACATGATCGGGACTTACGAAAACCATGCTGGTTTGCGTCGAGGAATTCATTTCTATCTAAAAATCCCATGAGTGAGCTTACGACGATATGTTCCATTACCTTTCCGGACAGCGAAGTTAATGATATGGGTCTATAATTTCCTGGGTCCTCCTTTAATCCTCTTTTGTAAACAGGAGTAATATTAGCTAATTTCCAATCGGATGGGACCCTACCTTCATTTATCGATTTACAAAATATAATTTTGAGATAAGGGGCGACGCTTTCTTCCAGTTCTTTAAGCACTCTTGCTGGAATGCCTTCTGGCCCTGGCGACTTATTTGGCTTAATTTTGCGTAATATTTTAACTATACCGTCTGTCGTAAAAGTTATATTTGGCATGGAATCCAGTTTATTAACCTTAGGGAGGATCTCTATGCTACAATCTGATGTGAATACGCTTTGGTAAAATTCGTTTAGAATATTCGCTTTCCTCTTCGAATCGCAAGTAATGTTACCTTCGATATCCCTTATCGAGCTCACTGTTTGTATCTTTCCCTGTACCTCTCTAACGTAGGACCAGAAAGCTTTAGGGTCTTCCTCTAAACATTCCCCAAGTATTTTCTTTTTAAAGTCGCTGTGGGCGTTACACATAGCTCGCTTGGTGTCGCATTTTGCTTTCTTGTGCTTTTCTAGCAATAGTGATCGTGGTGGATTTGGAACAGGCTGATCTATTCCCTTAAAAGCCTTTACTTTTCCGTGCAAATCTCTTTGTTTGCGGAGAGCCCTTCTAACCTCTTTATCGTACCATCTGGGCTCGCAATCATTTTTAGAGTATTTCGAAGGTATATACAAATCTATATATTTATGCATTATCTCCACGAATGATTTCCATGTATCCTCAGTGTTGTTGTTGCTTACGCGCGACTTAAATGAATTTAAATCGGTAGTTAGTTTTACGTTAAATTCCTCGAAATTGGCTTTGGAATAGAGATAAATTTTGCCTTTGGGTTTCTTATACTTGCTAAGGTTTATCTCGATATCTGCAAAAACGCCTTTGTGGTCTCCAAGACCTTCGTCAATCGAAATGTTCTCTATGCGCTCAGGAAAGTTAATTAAAAGGAGATCGAGTATATTGTCACCCCTGGTTGGCGATTTTACTGCTTGACTTAGTGAGTTTTTCCGAAGTAAATTTAATAACTTTTTACATGAGTCAACATCCCGGGCCCTTTTCTTTATGCTATGATTATTCCAGTCGATGTCTGGAAGATTAAAATCCCCCCCGATTATAGTTATACTCTGGTTGTTCTTACTCGTATAGAAATTTATTTCGTCGTTAAGATGTCGCAAAACCTGTCGAGAAGAGTTTGGTGGTCGGTAAAACGCACATACATTTATGTTCGGCTCGTTCTGTTGGCTTATTGTGCACCAGACGCTTTCTATATTGCTATCACTCAAAGTCCTCGGCTTGCTCTGGAGAGATGATTTAACCGCAATAAAAACACCGCCACCTATAACTATTATCTTTTCCTTCTGAACTTTAATCTCTCACATAATTAGTGATAGTATTATTCTCAACTTTTTGGAAGTAATTTTAGAGAAACCATTGGATTTGAGATATCATTTGTATCATTGAAAAAAAAATCATTCATGAAGAAAATGAAAGAAGAAAAACAAATTTTAGTCACCTTAAATGTTGAAGTAAATAACAATAGAGAATTTAAATAAGCTAATAGAAGTAATAACACTAGAAGTTGCTCCAAATTTGTTGTGAATAATCAAGGTGAAACTGATTACAGTCAAACCTCGCTTAACGAGCACCTCGCATAACGAGTGATTCGCATAACGAGCTAAACAAAATGTAACAAAGTGACTCGCATAACGAGCGATGTTTCGCAGAATGAGTGACGAGGATACATCGCGGTGCCACATGGAGGTTCCTGCCGGCATCTCGGCTATCAGTCTATATTCAGGGCTCGTTCAGCTAGCATCTTACTCTCGCTTGCAAAAGTTGTATCCGGACAAATTATTGTATATTTTTAGTGCAAAGTTTAAATATTCATCCCCAAAGAAAATGCCACAAGAAGAAAGGAGTAAGAGAAAAAAATCACTATAGAAGTCAAATAATACAATGCAATAGTGTGTGAAAAATATAGAACAATTAGTTTGGTTTCACATGCATGTAAAATATTACTAATGATAATTCTAAAGAGAATTATCATTAGTAGAGTTTATGAGGTGGGAGCTAAATTTGGATTGAAAATTAATACCAATAAAACAAAAGTAATGATGGTGGCTAATAAAAAGAGCAACAGTGACTGCAATATAAAAATTAATTACAAACCAATAAAACAAGTCCAACAGTTTAGATATCTAGGAAGTTTAATATCAGACGATTGGTAATGAAATAAAATCAAGAATTGGAATGGTAAAGGAACGTTTTTGGGAATACAAGGACCAAATGAGAGGAGAGATCAAAATGAAACTAAAACTGAAAATGTTGAGGTGTTATGTTTGGCCGGTTTTCTTGTATGGGTGCGAGACATGGACCATCTTAAAAAGTATGGAAAAAAGAATAAAGGCATTGGACACATGGTTTGCCAGAAGAATTTTAAAAATTAAATGGTCAGACAGAATAACTAATGAAGAGGTTTGGAGAAAGATTGAAGCAGGTATAGCCTATGGAATGAAGTGAAAAGAAGAAAGTGGAAATACGCGGGACATGTGCTGAGGGGATCGTCAGGGGAGAGAATCGTGACAGCGCTAGAAGGATGGACAGTAAGGAAGAGAAAAAGAGGGAAACCAAGGATGGAATGGTTGGACAATTTAAAGAACTGGATGGATATTAACAAATATGAGGAAATGAAAAGGAAAAAAAGTCGTAGAGAAGAGTGGAGATCCATGAGAGCTTACCTCCTGATAGGAGAAGCTACCAATTGATGATGATGATGATGATAGAAGTAAAACGTCAAATCATTAAGAAGCAGGATCGAGGTGTGAGCGTGGTTTACCTAGCACGTTCATACAATCGGTCCACATCTACTATTTGCACTATCCTCAAAAACAAGGATAAGATTAAGGAGATTGATGCCTCAAAGTGGGTCACAAGAATTTCTACGCAAAGACCACGTATTCTCGACGATGTTGAAAGATTGCTTCTCATATGGATCAATGAGAAGCAAATGCAGTGCGACACTATTAACGAAAACCTAATTTGTGAGAAGGCGAAGCTAATTTTTGCCGACCTCATTAAGAAGACGCCAGGATCATCAACGGACGAAGAAGAAGTATTTAAGGCAAGCTGTGGGTGGGTTCGAAAAGTTTAAGAGAAGAACCTGCATCCACAGCGTTGTGAGGAACGGAGAAGCAGCAAGCTCAGACATAAATGCGGCCGAGAACTTCATCGGCGTATTCAAGAACCTTGTGAATTCTGAGGGTAATCTGCCGCAGCAGGTTTTTAATTGTGATGAAACGGGTCTCTTTTGGAAAAAGATTCCGAAGCGAAGTTATATAACAGCAGAAGAGAAGGCATTGCCAGGCCACAAGCCAACGAAAGACCGTCTCACGTTGTTGTTTTGTGCAAATGCAAGTGGCGATTTGAAAATTAAACCGCTGCTCGTTTTACCATTTGGACAATCTACGAGCATTCAAGAAGTATAAAGTCCAGAAGTGCAGGCTAAATGTCATGTGGAGGTCCAACAAAAAGGCTTGAGTGACACGTTACCTTTTTATAGATTGGATCAATGAAGTGTTTGGTCCTTCTGTAAAAAAATACATGTTTGAGATGAATTTGCCACTCCGTGCCTTGCTTGTTATGGAAAACGCTCCTGCACATCCTCCAGGCCTAGAAGATGACCTCCTTGAAGAATTTAAATTCATCAAGATCCAATTCCTTCCTCCTAACACCACTCCTTTACAGCAGCCAATGGATGAGCAGGTCATCTCAAGCATAGCCAGGAACTGACCACCGAAGAGCTTATGGAGCTGAATTCTGTGTCACAGCAAGAATTTGTGGAGAGTTTTTCGTCAGGGGAGGAGGAGATAACAGCCTCAGCAGAGCAACAACCTTCCAACGAAATAAGGGAGATGATAAAAGCATGGGAAGCTGTTACATCGTACGTTGAGAAGCATCACCCTAATAAATCAGTAGCTATGCGCGCTGCAAATTTATTTAACGATAATGCTATGTCTCATTTTCGCAACATTTTGAAGCGTAGGCAGAAACAAACCTCTCTAGACAACTTTCTAGTAAAAAAGAATATATTATAAATAATAAATTACATTATTATAAATTTTCTGAGTATTTTTTCGGAATGGAACGCATTATCCTATTTTAGATTGATTCCAATGGAAAAAATTGTTTCGCTTAACGAGTGTTTCGCATTACGAGTAAGATTCTGGAACGAATTATACTCGTTAAGCGAGGTTCCACTGTATACCTAAGTTTCTTGTGGAGAGTAAAATTCAGAAGTGGATTGCTTTCCTTGTGTAACATTCTTGAAGGAATAACATTCGCATTTAATTCTCATACAAAGCATCATATAAATAATTTGCATTGAGTTATTTGATCATTTTATGATATAGAGATGCAATGCTTTGACTAGTAATAGGATGAAAATCAGGAATTTTGAGAATATAATTAGCTTGCCATAGAACTTTATAAGGATGCTATTTTTTCAAATTTTTATGATAACAAATTACAATAAAGCATCTATATAAATTGTGCAAATTAAGCCATATATGAAATAGAAGATTACTTTCAATGTTAATTTTTAAGTTCAGTTGAATTTAAATGAGATATGTTAATCAAGCATAAATGACTCATGGGAGAGGCTATCATATTAAAAGTCAACGCACTAGAAGAACTCACTAATTAATATAAAATCAATGTTTATAACCTAAATTATAAAATTATTTATATATCTCTTACTCTATTATCACAATGAAACAAAACTAGAAAATATAATTTACCAGATGGATGATATCACCTTGAACTAATTGGGTTATTTTGGAATGACAAATACAAATTGTGAAACTAATTATTTTTTCACATAAACACAACATTGTGATCTTCATTCAATCACACAGCACAGATATCACAACCAATTACAATATATATGCAAGAAGATGCACTCCAAATACAACAGATATGAAATAACTTGTTTTTTTTCCATAACATTGGAAGGAATATTTCAGCTAATTATAAATTCATTTCAGTTAATAGAAACAAAATAAATACATATTCAAAGAGAAACCAAATGAATTCTAATTTTCATAAATGAATAGTAACAGTAAGGGAGATAACTGGTAAAGGGGTAACTGCTGGAGATTTGGTTTTTCCCTAAAGAGAATAAATATGCATATTTATTAGACAGAATACCTTGAATCACAATAGCAAAACAGAGCTTCTGTTAGAATACCAACTCCTGTATTTTGAGGAAAAGTTGAGGTAATGAGTTCCTGTTCACTTTCATTTGTCCACTAATTCTTTTTCCAGATTAATTATTTTGTAATCAGTATTTGGTTCTTTGTGAAATAAATAATTTTCAAGGGACCAAGTGACTAGGCATAATTGCTGATTTCTTCATTTCTGATTTTGTGTTTTGGTTTAAGCCTCATTCATGTTCCGTTCCTTCTTGAAACCAAATATCATAAAGGAAATATTTTGCTACATCCTATCAATGCCTCTTAAAATGGAGGTATTAATATTATATCTGTATATGAATATATGTACAATATTTCACAGCTCTTCTTTGGCTTAAAAAACAGTAGTTCCTTAATTCATACCTTCTGACCTGTACCGAATACAGACAATAGACAATACAATGTGACATAGCCTAAAGCAGCTGCTCTATGACAGGATGTAAGAGACACATATGCTCTGCCCCTTTGATTGGTAGTCTGTTGATGGTGTAGAAATGGATCATCTCAGGTATACTGCTGAATGGCTGACTAAACTGTCCAAGAATGTATCTCCCACTTTCTTTGTTTTGCTGGATTCTCATATGCATAAATCCACGAGCACTTCTATAAAATATACAAAAATGAGATTAGTTTACAGAACTTATGAAATGCAAAACTTAATCTTACTACACTTATGCTTATAGTGGAAATAAATATAACCTGGGCTCATTTACTTTATTAAGCTCCAGAATAAGTGTGAGGGTAGTTGATAAAATACATTTTTCTTAACCAAATCTTACAATGTGAAGTTAATTTGATCATAATGACACTAATAAGTAAAAATGAAAGTTCATGCTTTATCAGTGATGTTATTTTTCACCAATTTCACATGAGAGTTAATCGATGAAAAATGTGAGCATTTCTCTCTTTGTAAGATATCTTTATAAAATCATGCATTGTATAACACAACATTTAGGATATTACACCTGGATATTGTGAAGAAGTTTAGAAGAATTTAAAATATTCCTTTTAGTGATATGCTATCGAAGGGGCTGACCTAGTCCCCAGAAATTTTAATCAAAATATTTTGCAATAAAAATGTGTGACATAAATAAATCAGCTACTCTACTCTTGCAGTAAAATAACCCCGTTGATGATTATGTCCTCATATTCACTTTTGCTTGCCCCTTTCCTCTGGTAGATCAATATTTGGTAATAGCACATCCAAAGCTAGCAATTTTATGCATCTTGTCAAGGAAAGGAACTGGCTTCAATCTGCAAGTCCACATGTTGCACTCATTCTAATCTCAAATGATAAATTTAAAAGAATTCAATGCTCATTGCTTTTCTTGAGTGTTAGTAATAAATGGAGCTTTCAATATTGATCTCAAGGTAATTTAGATTTTCAACACATTTTTTCTGTGACTCCAATCATAAGGTGTTGAAGAAGATTTGGCTGAGAAATCTAGTCCCTTACAGTTGAAAAATTATGCAAGCAGAAAATTACTATAACTTACTAATTATCTTGGAAATTAAAATTACTAAAAATATACTATAATTATTTCTCAATTTTAAAAAAGAAACTCAGAATAATAATTGGAAATCATCATATTTTTGGCATATAAGATCCGTCCCACCAATGTCTAGGCAGATGCTTCTATTTGTGAACTCTTTGGACAGGTTAATGCTTGTTGTTTTGAAGCGCTCTCTCGAATAATGAGAGTGGTCAATGATGCTTTGAAAAGAGACAAATTTATTGATATATTTAATAATTCTTTGTATTATTACATTGTATATTGTACTCCATACTTTCCTATTAATGTTTGTGTTTTTTATCTTTCACTTTATTTCTTTTTTGTATCTCTTTGAATCCTTTTAATGTGTTTAAATTTAGTTATTATCTTAATTATATCACATGTATTAGGGTAATTAAATACCTGTTTGTGACAAATTAATATTATTATTATAATTATTATATGAAATATGCATTTTTCCCCAAACATTTTGGCCTGAAATTTGGGCTGTCTGTTATATGTGTATATTGAATTATTTTATTTAAAATTAACTAAATAAAAATATTCGCGTTCAAATCAATTTCAAATGTCTTTCTTTGGAGATTGAGGGCAGTTTATTTTGAAAATGGCTCATCTCCTACAAAGAAATATTTGCTATACTTTTGAAAATAAGCATAAAACGAAAACATTTGTATGGATATCTTTATAAGTTGAACATCACACTTTCCAAATTATGTACAGTAAATAATTTTAATGATTAAGTACCAAATAATTCCTGCCAATTGTGGAAACAAGATTTAGAGATTCATACATCTGACTACCTACTAATTACTTAATCAACAATCAACCAGGTGTGGCGCACAAACATGCTACTATTTGAAATTAAACTTTTTCTGTTATAAGAAGAACTTTATAGTATATAAGATATATAAGATAATATTTTCACTTTTACTAATCACCTTATACTTAGCAATAGTATTGATAGACTAGCTTTCGTAGTCATCGGAAGCTTCTTTGCAGAGTAGGTTGTGACCTGGCCATTCTAAGCCTTTAATTTTTAATTTTAGTTTTCTAAGCCATGTTAAAATCATTCTGCATGTTATACCATGGTGTGGAATGTATTCCGATAAATATGGTAATTGAATTGTAAGTGGATGATATAACTTCATAATTTTATTACCTTACTGCAGTGACATGTCAACTTACTTGAGGGACAAAGAATAGTCTTGACGGGTTGATTCACTGTTTCGTACAAGGTAACTCCCTTCTTTGGTTAATCTGAGGACACTCTCTGCTTCCACTCTTGTCATTGCTCCATGATACCACCTGTAATTTAAGACATCTTCCATGTTAGTAAAATTATACCAAACAATGATTTGACAAATGTTATTGACAGAGAAAGAAAAATTATGGAAATGTTTCACAAAAAGGATAAAATAGAACAATACTCAAATCAAAAAAGGCAAAAGGATTCAGGTTTAAATATGACGGATTAAGAAAGATTACTGATAAGGGTGAATAAAGAAGCTAAGGAGATCTAGCTACCTTTTCAATGCAAAGAAAGAGAGAATACTGAAACATCAAGGAAATATAGTTAAAAGTAAGGCTAGACAAAATAACTGTCTCTAAGTATATTTGTACTGAAACAGGAAAATATAATACATGTCGCATAAATAATCAATGGTAAGTAAAATAAAGCCCACAGTGTGATAACCCTATAAGGGGATTTGGCTGTATTCACTGCGGGTGACGCATGGTCAGTGTATCGATTCCCATACTGCCATAATAGGACTATTTAAACCTAACCCACAACCTCATAATTCAGGTAGCTTTCCATTTGTTTTGATGCTTGGTAAACATCATTACCCTCAATGGGAATCGAACCCAGGACCGCTACTGCAGAAAGCAAACGCATTAACCACATGGCCATCCGGGGGCTTATATAATAATTGGTAGATAATGAATTTAATCAAGAATATTGAATATTTTATAAACTAATATGCTTCTTGATAAGCAGAAAAATATCATAATGATTATGATTATATTTTTAAGAAGGGAACAAATGCAAACACTATGAAATTATGGAATATTGTTGATTACTTGCAAATATTTGATAAACATTGCGAATGATACAAGTGGCAATACTACCTACTACTTACTACTAACTAAAATCAAGAAAAGGAAATGCTAGAAACCTCTAAGAGGTAATTAATGAATTTGAAGAAGAAAATGGTGAAATGTATCATGTGAATGATTATAACCTTGCAAGTAAAGACATATATCAAAGAATTTTCCAAAGGATAAATGGGTATGGAAAGAGTCTGACAGGAGTGGGACTCTAAACTAGATCTTTCACTTTCTTTCTGTTCAGATGCTTTACCCAACCCAGCCTATCAGTCTGGGTAGTGGAGGATAGGAGTTTAAGAACTGGTTACCATTTATTTCCCTTCTAAATTCTGTTATTTGGGTCAACTTATGATACCAACTCAATTATTATCAAGATATATAAGCCTAATTATGAAGATATGATATGAGGAAAATGTGTTCCTCTGGGCAGCTTAGTGGGAAATGATTAATGTACTAACATAAAATTTATTTAGTTTCCTTAATGATAAAATAACTTATGGACTGAAATATGTCAATAATGGATAAAAATTATTCAAATTTAACTTTTTAAAATACTTTATTTCGTGGTATGCAGATAATTACTTGTTTTTACTTGAATTGAATAAGGTAACAGTTTCTTATCTACTGAAAACTTGCATTCTTATTAAAGATGTCAAATGTATTATTCGAATATAAATACTTGAATAATTAATAACTATTACATAAATAAAACATTTAAAAAAGAAAACACTAAATAGTTTATAGAAAATTAATTTTTCTTAGGAATGAATTTTGAAAAATATGTTTTACTTAAAACCTCTCTCTTGACGTGAAATCTAAATGCACAGAGTACACATTACAGGCAATAATTGTTTTCCTTTTCAACTTTTAAGCACATATGGCCAAAATATATGTATATCTTATCCTTATATGCTTTATTCTTCTTCACAATTACATCATTTGACATCTTGGAAAGAATATATGCTCGAGCACTACAAACAGTTGCTCAAGGGACCCTTCTCTACTGCATGACCCAACAACTGATCCTGCAACCATTGAGTGCCTCACAACTGAGCATGGACAACTGAGTGCTGCAACCACTGAGAGCTGAGACAACTGAGCAGGCCTCCATCAAAGAATTTTCCAAAGGATAAATGGGTATGGAAAGAGTGTACCTATTAAATTAATCTACAAAAATATCATTAGAATAAGAATTTTACTGACCTGATAAACCAACCAGATTTTTTAAATTCATGGGACAAGTATCTTTCTTGGTCCTTTCAGGGTTAAAGATCTTTAGAGATGACACTTTGCATCTAATGAAGATAATGAGAGGATATTAGGAAATTTTGGCCCTACAACAGAGGGTCAACTTCTTCCAGAACAGCTTCATTGCACTTGTTCATCATTGGCATAATTACAATTGACAAACATGTGTAAAGAGCCTTTTACCTGCTGTTTACATTGAGAGGTGAATATATTTAACCTGAGAGCACATTCTAAAAGCCATTTAATAATTTAAATAAATGGAATATTTGCAGCTCTACTTAATGATGATAAAGGAAGCATTGCTTTCATTCAACCCTTGTATGTAGAGGAAAATTTGGTTTGGAAATTTTCCTCAACCAACGCCTTCCCAATTTGGACTGGCCATAACTTCAGTTGTAAAAGCTTTCTTTATATTATCCTTTTGTTTGGGTTGCAAGAGTGAAATTGTCTGACACGTGTATGGTTTCACATACCCTTGCCTCTCCAATGGGACAGATACATCCACTGGTTCTCCAGTCGCTGATAAAGCTGAGCAACCAAGCTCAAGACTGAGACCTGGTCTCTTCTTCCTTGAATGAGGCAAAGATGGCCCTGAAGTAGTGCCACAGAGGTTTAGCGTCAGGTTGGGTCTTCCAATTGATCCTTGAGGTTGTGAAGTAGCTCCAGGCAACTGACCAAGAAGCAGAGGTTTTCCTGTAAGCAAGAAGGAAAAGTCATTCTTAAAGAAGAGCAAAGAAAGACCAGGAATCTTAAATGTTTGCCAGTATAATTAAATTTAGAATTGAATAACAAGATTTTAGTTTTTTTTGCTGGATAATAGAGCAATTTGTACATATCTTTCTAATTCAATGTCTTTATAAAAAATGATCAAACAGGCTATAGACTTCATAATTCAAAACTTTTTAGAAGCGAGCTTTAAAATCATTTGAACAGAATAAAATTGTGTAACATCTTACGATTTGGCAAAAAGAATGTGGATTGGATTTCAATTTCGAAAGTGTATTTCCAAGTAAACTTTGATAGATTTTATGTGTTAAAGATATAAGGATATCTAACTTTTGGCAAGGAAATTTAATTTTTTTATTTGCCTTAGATTAGATTCTAGCACAGTATCTACTGCTTAGGAATCTTAAATTACTGTAGCTGAAAAGGCAAATGATCCTTACTGTTCTGGTGTCACAGAAGACATTTGGCTGCCAAAAACTTTCTTTTATCTTTTGGAAGCAACTGTTCCCTTGGTATGTCTGCCCATTTTTACATGCATTGTTTAAGCCCATCTATTCTATCATTAGTTCATTGAATGACTAATATTTGCTGCAGCCTAGTGCTTTGTAGTAAATACAAATTATTACTTATCACATTTCACTTCACTATCAAATGAGTTTCAATGCATTGCAATATATTCATTTAAATTCATACTCTGATAATATTTTAAGAATATCAGTGATCACAATGGGCCCATTGTATCTGTTTTTTGTTGCTTTACCAAAATTATTTAGCAAAACCAGGAAGAGATAATTATTTATAATTCTTTAATAATTCTTTATAATCCTTTAATCATTCTTTTCTTCCTCCAAAATAGAGGAAGAAAAGAATCCTAATTTAGCAAAAAATATCCAGAATATTTGAAACTACATTTGAACTCCAGAAATACCAAAACTGAGGACATTTATACTCTGAATTTAGAATTTAGGCTTAAGATATTTACAAGGTGTATTAAAAAAAATCACAAGAATTTTATGATTTTTTGCATTGTACAATTTTCACAATTCTTTCTGTATGTTGGTGAACTTTTCTGAAAAGATGCTGTATTGTGTTAGCCATATTGGATATCTAGTCTATAAACAGCAGTCAAAAAGGTTACATGTGTTTTAGTAGAATTGGCGATTTTTAAAATGGATCAGAGAATTTGTTTTAATTTTGCTATAAGAATGGAATAAAATACAACAAAGGTTTAGAAATGTTAAATATTGCTTTTGGTGAGTCTGCTATGAGTAAAAAGTGATTTTACAAGTGTTTTAAGCATTTCAAAGATGGCCATGTAGACAATGAAGAAGAGGAGTACCTTGGCAAAAGTTAAGTAAATTATTATGAATGATTGCCAAATTAACCAAATGGTCAATAAGGAGCATTTTGTACAAGTTCAATGCTGCTTGAAGAAATCCAAAGGACCTATTACTATATTACCTACTATTTTTAGTATGCATCAATGATCTTAGCAATCACATTGATAGCAAAGTTAGGATATTTGTGGATGCGATGGTCATTTACAAGGAAGTGGAGAGTTTAGAGGATAATGAACCCTTAGATGGAATTATGAATGATGCAATGATTAGCAGTGAAATCTTAATGTAGAAAAGTTTTCAGTAGTTAACTTCTTTCATAGAAGTACAGCTTCCATGGGGTGAAATTAATGACAATGGAATCAGTGAAATATTTTGGAGTAACTCTCACAAATAATTTATCATAGATTACCTACATCAGTAATATATGTGGAATAGCACTTAAGAAACTCGGCTTTGTTAAAGGAACAGTCAGAAGGAGTTAAGAAAAAGTTTGCAAAAGAATCTACCGAGCATAAGTTAGGCCTCACCTTGAGTATGCATATAGTATATGGGACCCTGCTGTCAAATATTATACTTATCCAGAGAAATTACATTCTCAGAAGGTGTAACCAATATAATGCAAGCTCCCTGTTATATAGGCCATTCTGATGCTGCAAGGAAGATCAGCGAAATAGATGCTAGAATAAAAAGTTTCAAGAATTCATTTTTTCCATGAACATAACGCAAAAGCAATTGAGTAGGAAAATAGAGTCAAGGTGCTTGCACCCACTGCCACACACCGAAATACGTCTTGTGGGGGCTTTAGATATAGACAAAACTCTGATTCTAGGAAAGTATGGGGTAAACATTTAAAATAAGAAAGATATTAGTAAAAAATCAAAAATAGAGATGAAAATATGACTTTTTTTGATTGGCTGCAAACCAGGAACCACCATGTATGCTGACATCCTGATGTCTCCTTGGATTGCAATAATTCCGTCTAATGTGATGAAAATGATGAGTGCATGCACAACATTTTATGTTCATTATAATGTAATTATTAAATTGTTTATGTGTTGAGTAAAACAATAGTAATTACTATTATTATATTGACGATTATGTAAATGTTATACAACGATTATATTAAGGTAGATTTATTTTGGAAATTTTGAACTTTCTTTGTTCTATAAAAATTTACGACAAATTTTAAAGTTAAATAATATTTATTTTATTCCTTGACATAACCATGAAGAATTTGCACGAGAGCTTCACAGACTTCTGGCACACAGCTTGAAATGTTTTTTTTTATAACTTAAAGGTGTACATAATGAGAGAATGATAGGATTCCTCAGTGGTGAGGAAATGCAACGTCACTGCAAGATGTTCACTGGCTGGATTAGCAGGTCTGAATGAGGTATCCCTTCTAGTAATAGCCGGGATATTCAAATTCAAAAATGTTTCAAAATCACTGCTCGTCATACGAAAGAAATTTCTGAAACCCTTATCGAATCGGTATTCTAAGCTCAAGTCATCTACATCGTCCGAAATCAAGTCTTTCATTAAATCACTCGCGCTGTATCTGTTGCGACTCTTGAGACTGGGACGGACCCAAAACCTTTTTACGTGCAGGTACACAAGAATCAATTATAACAGCAGCTGCAGCCTCCAGAATTGCATCGTCTTCGTCACTTACAATCATCTCGCGCCCGTTTTTGCGTCCACACTGAATGTGTAGTGTGGACGCATGCCAATTCTATGAGGCCGATCGGCTTTGCCGCATGGAAATGCCGATCGGCATAGTGTGGACGCACCTTTACGATTTGGCAAAAAGAATGTGGATTGGATTTCAATTTCGAAAGTGTATTTCCAAGTAAACTTTGATAGACTTTTATGTGTTAAAGATATAAGGATATCTAACTTTTGGCAAGGAAATTTAATTTTTTTATTTGCCTTAGATTAGATTCTAGCACAGTATCTACTGCTTAGGAATCTTACATTACTGTAGCTGAAAAGGCAAATGATCCTTACTGTTCTGGTGTCACAGAAGACATTTGGCTGCCAAAAACTTTCTTTTATCTTTTGGAAGCAACTGTTCCCTTGGTATGTCTGCCCATTTTTACATGCATTGTTTAAGCCCATCTATTCTATCATTAGTTCATTGAATGACTAATATTTGCTGCAGCCTAGTGCTTTGTAGTAAATACAAATTATTATTTATCACATTTCACTTCACTATCAAATGAGTTTCAATGCACTGCAATATATTCATTTAAATTCATACTCTGATAATATTTTAAGAATATCAGTGATCACAATGGGCCCATTGTATCTGTTTTTTGTTGCTTTACCAAAATTATTTAGCAAAACCAGGAAGAGATAATTATTTATAATTCTTTAATAATTCTTTATAATCCTTTAATCATTCTTTTCTTCCTCCAAAATAGAGGAAGAAAAGAATCCCAATTTAGCAGAGAAATATCCAGAAAATGTGAAACTACATTTGAACTCCAGAAATACCAAAACTGAGGACATTTATACTCTGAATTTAGAATTTAGGCTTAAGATATTTACAAGGTGTATTAAAAAAAATCACAAGAATTTTATGATTTTTTGCATTGTACAATTTTCACAATTCTTTCTGTATGTTGGTGAACTTTTCTGAAAAGATGCTGTATTGTGTTAGCCATATTGGATATCTAGTCTATAAACAGCAGTCAAAAAGGTTACATGTGTTTTAGTTGAATTGGCAATTTTTAAAATGGATCAGAGAATTTGTTTTAATTTTGCTATAAGAATGGAATAAAATACAACAAAGGTTTAGAAATGCTAAATATTGCTTTTGGTGTGTCTGCTATGAGTAAAAAGTGATTTTACAAGTGTTTTAAGCATTTCAAAGATGGCCATGTAGACAATGAAGAAGAGGAGTACCTTGGAAAAAGTTAAGTAAATTATTATGAATGATTGCCAAATTCACCAAATGGTCATTAAGGAGCATTTTGTACAAGTTCAATGCTGCTTGAGGAAATCCAAAGGACCTATTACTATATTACCTACTATTTTTAGTATGCATCAATGATCTTAGCAAGCATAAGTTAGGCCTCACCTTGAGTATGCATATAGTATATGGGACCCTGCTGTCAAATATTATACTTATCCAGAGAAATTGCATTCTCAGAAGGTGTAACCAATATAATGCAAGCTCCCTGTTATATAGGCCATTCTGATGCTGCAAGGAAGATCAGCGAAATAGATGCTAGAATAAAAAGTTTCAAGACTTCATTTTTTCCATGAACATACCTCAAAAGCAATTGAGTAGAAAAATAGAGTCAAGGTGCTTGCACCCACTGCCACACACCGAAATACGGCTTGTGGGGGCTTTAGATATAGACAAAACTCTGATTCTAGGAAAGTATGGGGTAAACATTTAAAATAAGAAAGATATTAGTAAAAAATCAAAAAAAGAGATGAAAATGTGACTTTTTTTGATTGGCTGCAAACCAGGAACCACCATGTATGCTGACCAGCAAACCCTTTTTTAATGCCTGCCTGGACTTTTTAGAGATAATTCAAAAAGGGTGTAATTTTTAAACCGTCATCTCCTAAATGGTTGGAGAGAAGACCTTATAAAAAATATGGTTCCTCTTAAATTTGATTCTCAATCTCCCTATACTAATATATACTTAAAAATTATTCTATTCATTTTTAGGGGAGTCACTTCTTAAAACTACGTTAAATAATTCATGTAAAGACTCTCAACTTATATGCAAAAATTCCTATACATTACTTCATAATCAAATTTCACTTGATTTTGGACAAGGATATGAATAATGATAACAAACATACCAACTGTGATTTAGATGTTGGTGAGACGTGTTTGCAAGGTTTAATGACACTTTACCCCTGAAATGAATTCATTTACAGAGTATAATATTTTTGTGTGGCATCTTAACTTTTCTGCATTCTTTTTATTAAAGTATGATATATAAATAAGGGATTCTAAATTCTTACTGTGATCGTATGTAAATTCAAAGACTATTTTAGAGGAGTAGAGATGAAATGCTATTTAATTACATACTCATTTTATTAGGTTGATATGTCCAAGTGTAATTGTGTGGAAAAAATGTGCCCACATTTTGAAAAAGAACTTTGCATCTTAGAAAAAACTTAGCTAAATTCATTGCAACTAACTGAAAAAAAATTTTACACTGAATATTTGTTAAGATAATTGAAGTAGGTAAAGACAACTTATATTTCTAAATTACTGCAACGTTTATGATGAAAATCATTTCCTAGAAGTAAGTAGGCTTACACATATTTAACTGCCCATTTATCCTCTGCGGGTAAATGATGAAATTATACTTAAAATATCCCTCTATTAATACAGTCTGTCATTAACACTGGGTTAAGTACATGATCGAAGAAAATTTTCATCATGTGTAAGTGTGAACAGCGGTTGATCTATTGCCAGTCATGCACGACTCTTCAAGGGTCATTTACAAGACCAAATCATTCGAGTATCTTGCACGTACCAATGCAGATGCAAGGGCTAAATGTCAATTTATAAAATGAATTACATTCATATGATGTTGAAAGTTATTGCCAAAAGAATTGTCTGTGAAAACAATGAATAAAGTATTCTATTTATATATACATATTTATTCTATTCCTTTCCACAACTCCAACATTTTGTTACTTTACTGAGCATACTATTAGTAGGTTTTACATGAAAGACATGAGCCATGTTGGACTAAAACTCACTTCCTGGTCGAATACACAAAACAAGTTCGTCAGTCTTGCAATCGATGGAGTAAAAATACTTTTAAAAGAGTCTTAATTCCCAATGTATTCCTTACAGCAAATGCATGAGCTCAGATTCAACAATCGCATTTGATGTCAGTTGCATACACTCAAACCTTTTCCAAGAAATTTAATTTATTTCATCAAAATTCTCATTTCTGAAATGTAAACAATATTCTACAATCAAAATAATATACTTGATTCAATTTCGCTTCTTTTGGTGGTTAGCAGCTTAGTAGTTAGCATCTTGATTCCATATGTCTAATCTTTGCAATTTAATTTTGCAAAAGAAATTAAGCTTGCAACCGATAAAATCGAATTTACATGCTTTTCTTATGAGAAGACCTTTCCCTCGTCTGGGATCAAACTAGAGAGAATTAGGTAATTAATAAGTTGAGGATAATAGCCCAAAGAAGACAATTAACCATCTTTAAAATATGAAAGCTGTGCAAATTGTGGTTCTAGAATTTTAGGGGACATACAAACTTTCTACTTTATGTGTAAGATTTGTCAATCAATCAATAAATTATACCACTGATTATACGTATGCTCATAATTAGCTCTACATACTTCCTTTATATAATTAATTAGCTATATATTGCTCATTATCTTAACGGCTAATTTCATGCTTATCCATCACAATGAATTTAATACTCAAATAACTGTAGAAACTGAGAGGCAGAATTAGTTACAACATACATGATTACAAAGATAATGTGGCCTGCATGAAATTGGGCTTGGTGTTAAATCGTAGTAATGATAAGTTTGAATCCATTTCACATATTGCTAACAGATTTATGGAAAAATAATGAAGCTGAAAACTGCTACATAGAAAGGAATTCTGAAACTTATATTACAAATTACTAATATTTGCTTTCTGAAATATTTCAGCAGGTAAATCTTTAAGAAACAGCTCGACTCACCAACTGCATTTTAGTCAATTTATCTTCCACTGACTCATTATATTTCAACGATTTCTCAGGCGCTTTCACCTTAGTTCTTACAGGTACATGTTCACTACAATTTTCACTATTTTCATCATGGTTCTCCTCTCTTTGGTGATTCTCAGGTGACTGATTCAATGAAGCACTTTGCTCTGTACTTTTGAATCCAACACACTTCTCCTTGAAATACAATAGTTGCCTCTCTGCTACCATTCCACCAGGGAGGACAAATGAATCACTCTTTTGTTCTGGGCCTTCTTGACAGCAATTCTGGGATATCAACCACAATACTTATTCCATTAAGTCTTCATCACTCTTCCCAACACTTACCCTAATGCAAATTGGCAAACTCAGATTTTTGAGGCCTGTTGTGCACAACTACCTCGCTTGCTACCTTGTGATTCTGGAATAGAAGTAAAAATTCAACAATAAATGTTCACCTTTTAAGTTTTATATTCCACATATTCAATCTGAGAACATCAGTTTCCCTCAGAAAATGAAATATTACTAAAAGATTTCCTTAAACATAGACACCATAATATACATAATCCATTATCACTTATTGAAAGTTCATATTCCTTCTATTTTACCACTATTACCATAAAGATATAATTCCATGAATTCTATTGAAGCCCAAGGAAGGCCTTCACTTCCCAATAGTTAGTAGAAAATTATATACAAATATGAAACAGTAAACACTATTGTAAACGTTAAAAAATGCTACTTAAGAAACAGATATTAATAACCTAATAAAATGATTAAAATGACGCTTAAAAGGTTTCTTTGAAAATTTTTCAAATTACATAAAAATTTTTCAAATTTCATAAAAATTTTAACTCTTAACCCTGTAAAAACCGTAAGAGAACTACTACTGAAACAGATTATTTCTTCCAAATTCAGTTATTTTGGTCAACTTATGCAACCAACTCCATTCTTATCAAAATATATAGTCTAATTATGAAGATATGGGACAAATGTCTCCCTGTGGCAGCCTAGTGAAAAATAATTAATGCACTAACATAAAATTTCTCTTGTTATCAATTGAAAGCATATTGATAATACAAATTTCAAGTCGACATCTAATCGAGAAGATCCTCAAAATAAAAAAGGGATTGAAAATATTTTAAAAAATCAAGGCAATTTATTTCACATAGGAGAAATTGGCATCCACCTGGTGACAAACACAAGTACATTTGGTGTCAGCTTCATAGATATAAAGAAAGAAGAGCACCATTTCCGTGACCCCTATGATTTTGTATTCCCTATCCTACCAGGATGTAGCTTACAATATTTTCGAAACTTATTCATAAATAATTCAAAATTCCCCCCATACGTTTCTAATAGTAGAGATGCCTGGTGTGGAACCCAGGATCTTTTGGAAGATGAGAATAAATATAACGCCCTGATAGAAATAAATTTATTTGTTTCAAATTTTGAAGTTGATATCATACTGGGAGGAATAAGACTTCGTTATCCCCATCTGAAAAGCATAGGATTATGAAAACTGCTCTATTCTATTGCTCTCTGTTTATTCTAGGATTACACAAAGCCAAAAAGAAAAAAATAGATCAAAGAGTATAAATATTTAAAAAATTGACACTTAAGGATCATTTTTAGTGACTTCTAATAAGAGGGGAAAATATTATATTAAATGTTATCATACTTTCTATGCCTTGAGTAATGTTTTGTATCTGTATATAGCTTAATTCAGTCTATATAGTATTAACATAAGTATATAATACAGCAATTGAAAACAAGGAACTAACAGATGAGGCAAGAAAGGCTCACGTGGACCTTATCCTGTTTTCCCTGACTTTTCTTGTTAATATTATTGTATTCTATATTTTTGATATTACTTAATTTGCCAATAACTCTTTGGATTTTTTACAAGCTCTTTTCTATTTACCAATTCATGTTTTATTTGAGATTGTTTGTACAATAACTATACCTTGTATTAAGAGTTATGATAATCAGATAATACATTATACAAAAAATAGCACTTTGAATTTAGTGTTTAAAGTCAAACTAAAATCTACATACATTTTAGTCCACTTTCGTATCGATGAAAATTAAATTTACTTAAAAATCGTTTTTTAACTATTACAGCTTATCGGAAATAATAGTTTACATCAAAATTTTCTACAAGCAAAAGTTTATTTCAATAATTTTTACAATCAAGAAAATAGCAAGAAAACGATTTAAGTAGTCGTAATAGTAGTCAAAATAAAACCTAATTTCAATATAACATAATTTAATTTAAAAGATCAAAAAGATATGTTTTAAAATCGTGTTTAAATTATATTGCTCACCGAAGTTAATGGTTTAAATCAAAGCTTCCTAATTAAATATCAAGAAAATACCCGAAAAACAACTTTCGTAGTGCTGTCAAATTAAAGTCTATTTTCATTATAATATATTTAATTAAAAAAAAACAAACGAATGTACTTAAAAATCTTATTTTAAATAATCAGTATTTCCAGAAGTAATGTTTTAATTAGATCACGCGGATATATGATCAAGAGAATAGCAGTTTGACTCCATCGTAGCTTACATGAGCATGTCTTGCATCTGAATATCCTCATTATATCAGCTAATACATTACTTCATTTAAGGTCTTCAGTTTTAATAATATTGTGATTCAATAAAAAACGAACTACTGGAACATGAGAAATTCCATTTTTTGCGTTAGTTACCTTAGAAATCAAATCCTGGCATTTGTGTTGCACAGATAAATTTAAAGCACAGTATGAAATTGATTTCAAACTGAAAGAATTATTTTACACTGAATATTTGATAATATAATTGAAGTAGGTAAAGACTACTTATATTTCCAAATTACTGCAACGTTTATGATGAAAATCAATTCCTAGAAGTAAGTAGGCTTACACATAATTAAATGCCCATTTATCCTCTGCGGGTAAATGATGAAATGATACGTAAAATATCCCTCTATTCATACAGTCTGTCATTAACTCTGGGTCGAGTACATGATCAAAGAAAACTTTCATCATGTGTAAGTGTGAACAGCGGTTGAACTATTGCCAGTCATGCACGACTCTTCAAGGGTCATTTACAAGACCAAATCATTCGAGTAGCTTGCACGTACCAATGCAGATGCAAGGGCTAAATGTCAATTTATAAAATGAATAACATTCATATGATGTTGAAAGTTATTGCCAAAAGAATTGTCTGTGAAAACAATGAATAAAGTATTCTATTTATATATACATATTTATTCTATTCCTTTCCACAACTCCAACATTTTGTTACTTGACTGAGCATACTATTGGTAGGTTTTACATGAAAGACATGAGCCATGTTTGACTAGAACTCACTTCCTGGTCGAATACACAAGTCAAGTTCGTCAGTCTTGCAATCGATGGAGTAAAAATACTTTTAAAAGAGTCTTAATTCCCAATGTATTGCTTTCAGAAAATGCATGAGCTCAGATTCAACAATGGCATTGGTCGTCAGGGGAACCAGTTGCTTATACTCAAACCTTTTCACAGAAATTTAATTTATTTCATCAAAATTCTCAAACACCTCAAACACAGCATATGAAATGTATTTATGATCTTTATTCACATGCCAAAATATAAGTTTCTATGTAATCGGGAAGGGTTAAAAAAAATCTTAAAAATCGTAACAGTTACAGATTTTAGAGACAAAATATTGGTCATATACTGAGGAAAAGAAATTCTACCTGCCTCTATCCTGATGTTAAAAAGGTAAATTATTTCTTTAAATTTGGTCAGGGCTCAAATCAATAAGATATACAAAATATTCTGTTTTTTTCTTTAAAACCAAATATACAGGTAAATGAGGAGAAATATCACAAATGCAGTAATTCCCTTTACATCAAGTAAACCAAAAAGATTCAGTAATTACATTGTTTCAGCTATCATCTTCATAGATAAACCATAACTTGAGAGGCATCAAAAAAGCTATCACATATTTAATGCTTTTGTAACACTTAACACTAAAGGGCAATGCTCATTTCATGATCTAATATCATTAAAAAATTAAATTTACCAATTACAAATGTAAATCAAGGAATAAGATTTTGAAAATACAAATGCATCATTTTAGATTTGTTCATTGTACTACATATAATGACTAATCTTGTAATGATCTAATAGCTACATTCTAAGTACCAATAGTCTACTAAATATATTTTGGCTTGTGTGGGAGGGCAGGTACGAAATTAGAAAAAAATTTTGGGGGGGGGTCCGATCGAAAAATTTAAAAATAGAAGATATTTTGGCTTTCACATAACGTGATGTTAAAATTGTGTTAGACTAACTCGAATTTTTTCGCTAGTGATTGCTTATTAAATTGTGTTTTATTTCCGTAATTCGAGTTTCATTTTCGAAAAATAGGCACAAGTGAAATTTGTCCTGGGGGTCCGGACCCCCAGGACCACCCCCCTGAATCTGTCCCTGTGGGAGGGTAATGATTTAAGCAATAAGATAGTAATACAATTGCAATGATACACAGAATCGTAAAGATTTTTATAATATACTCAAGTATTTTGCATAATTGATCGTAATTATTTTCCGCAATTAAGATATGTCTGGTGAAATAAAAATAATCGTCTCGCCCATAACTTCGTGGGTAAAATTCTACTTTAGGTCACAAAGTAGAATTTTACCATTTGGTAGTAAAACCAATTTCGGAAAAATTATAGTTTGAGAATTTACCTCAATTTCATATGGAATATTCCATCACTAAAACCAATGGTTCTCATCGTTGCGAAGAGGTTCAAGCAAAATATTTTCTTTAATTCGAACAATATTTGTGCCACTTATCTCTGCTGAAATATGTCATGAATAAGGAGTTTTTTTACCTCGATTCGTAATTTGCGTGAAAGAGACTTGAAGACGAAGAATTAATATAATCCACCAACAACTAACTTAAAAATACTTATATTATCTTATGGTTAACGTAGAATAAAATATAAATCAAGGAAAGTGGTGATTGGCTCACCTAACTACAGGCCATTTTTCTTCCACTCGAACATTGCGAGATTCGTATTATCGAGAGGAATGGATATTGGAAACAACATGGATGATATGGATCACATGAATTCATATTTGGCTAACTGTAAGATGGCGGTAAATGAAAAGTCGTGGGACGGATGTTCCTATCTTTCACATGCGACGAAAGTTTTAGTGAAGAAGCCGTTTAGTTAGTTCACAAATAAAAGACAAAGAAATTTCAGATATATCAATTTGCCAATTCGTTCTTGTAGTTTCGGACAATATGCTTTCGAAAAATCAAGGCCAAGAATGGAATGAAAAGAAATGGGAAATGCAGGGCCGTTTTTAGGCATCGCAGCATACGCGGTCACGTAGGGTCCCCTCAACTCAGGGGCCCGCCGCCAAGTCTCAAATACGTAGGACATAAGAGTTTTATTAGATTAAAGTTAATTAATTGGTTAAAGTTTTTAACTATTATCTTTTCCTTCTGAACTTTAATCCCTCACATAATTAGTGATAGTATTATTCTCAACTTTTTGGAAGTAATTTTAGAGAAACCATTGGATTTGAGATATCATTTGTATCATTGAAAAAAAATTATTCATGAAGAAAATGAAAGAACAAAAACAAATTTTAGTCACCATGAATGTTGAAGTAAATAACAATAGAGAATTTAAATAAGCTATTAGAAGTAATAACACTAGAAGTTGCTCCAAATTTTTGTGAATAATCAAGGTGAAACTGATTATACCTAAGTTTCTTTTGGAGAGTAAAATTCAGAAGTGGATTGCTTTCCTTGTGTAACATTCTTGAAGGAATAACATTCGCATTTAATTCTCATACGAAGCATCATATAAATAATTTGCATTGAGTTATGTGATCATTTTATGATATAGAGATGCAATGCTTTGACTAGTAATAGGATGAAAATCAGGAATTTTGAGAATATAATTAGCTTGCCATAGAACTTTATAAGGATGCTATTTTTTCAAATTTTTATGATAACAAATAACAATAAAGCATCTATATAAATTGTGCAAATTAAGCCATATATGAAATAGAAGATTACTTTCAATGTTAATTTTTAAGTTCAGTTGAATTTAAATGAGATATGTTAATCAAGCATAAATGACTCATGGGAGAGGCTATCATATTAAAAGTCAAAGCACTAGAAGAACTCACTAATTAATATAAAATCAATGTTTATAACCTAAATTATAAAATTATTTATATATCTCTTACTCAATTATCACAATGAAACAAAACTAGAAAATATAATTTACCAGATGGATGATATCACCTTGAACTAATTGGGTTATTTTTGAATGACAAATACAAATTGTGAAACTAATTATTTTTTCACATAAACACAACATTGTGATCTTCATTCAATCACACAGCACAGATATAACAAGCAATTACAATATATATGCAAGAAGATGCACTCCAAATACAACAGATACGAAATAACTTGTTTTTTTTCCATAACATTGGAAGGAATATTTCAGCTAATTATAAATTCATTTCAGTTAATAGAAACAAAATAAATACATATTCAAAGAGAAACCAAATGAATTCTAATTTTCATAAATGAATAGTAACAGTAAGGGATCAAACTGCTGGAAATTTGGTTTTTCCCTAAAGAGAATAAATATGCATATTTATTAGACAGAATACCTTGAATCACAATAGCAAAACAGAGCTTCTGTTAGAATACCAACTCCTGTATTTGAGGAAAAGTTGAGGTAATGAGTTCCTGTTCACTTTCATTTGTCCACTAATTCTTTTTCCAGATGAATTATTTAGTAATCAGTATTTGGTTCTTTGTGAAATAAATAATTTTCAAGAGACCAACTGACTAGGCATAATTGCTGATTTCTTCATTTCTGATTTTGTGTTTTGGTTTAAGCCTCATTCATGTTCCGCTCCTTCTTGAAACCAAATATCATAAAGGAAATATTTTGCTACATCCTATCAATGCCTCTTAAAATGGAGGTATTAATATTATATCTGTATATGAATATATGTACAATATTTCACAGCTCTTCTTTGGCTTAAAAAACAGTAGTTCCTTAATTCATACCTTCTGACCTGTACCGAATACAGACAATAGACAATACAATGTGACATAGCCTAAAGCAACTGCTCTATGACAGGATGTAAGAGACACGTATGCTCTGCCCCTTTGATTGGTAGTCTGTTGATGGTGTAGAAATGGATCATCTCAGGTATACTGCTGAACGGCTGACTAAACTGTCCAAGAATGTATCTCCCACTTTCTTTGTTTTGCTGGATTCTCATATGCATAAATCCACGAGCACTTCAATAAAATATACAAAAATGAGATTAGTTTGCAGAACTTATAAAATCCAAAACTTAATCTTACTAAACTTATGCTTATAGTGGAAATAGATATAACCTGGGCTCATTTACTTTATTAAGCTCCAGAATAAGTGTGAGGGTAGTTGAAATAATACATTTTTCTTACCTAAATCTTATAATGTGAAGTTAATTTGATTATAATGACACTAATCAGTAAAAATGAAAGTTCATGCTTTATCAGTGATGTTATTTTTTACCAATTTCATATGAGAGTTAGATGAAAGAAAAATGTGAGCATTTCTCTCTTTGTAAGATATCTTTATAAAATCATGCATTGTATTACACAACATTTAGGATATTACACCTGGATATTGTGAAGATGTTTAGAAGAATTTAAAATATTCCTTTTAGAGATATGCTATCAAGGGGCTGACCTATTCCCCAGAAATTTTAATGAAAATATTTTGCAATAAATATTGTATGAAATTAAGAAATCAGCAGTTTATACTACTCTACTATTGCAGTAAAATAACTCTGTTGATGATTATGTCCTCATATTCACTTTTGCCTTCCCCTTTCCTCTGGTTGATTAATATTTGCCTGTAGCACATCCAAAGCTTGCATTTTTATGCATCTTGTCAAGGAAAGGAACTGGCTTCAATCTGCAAGTCCACATGTTGCACTCATTCTAATCTCAAATGATAAATTTAAAAGAATTCAATGCTCATTGCTTTTCTTGAGTGTTAGTAATAAATGGAGCTTTCAATATTGATCTCAAGGTAATTTAGATTTTCAACACATTTTTTCTGTGACTCCAATCATAAGGTGTTGAAGAAGATTTGGCTGAGAAATCTAGTCCCTTACAGTTGAAAAATTATGCAAGCAGAAAATTACTATAACTTACTAATTATCTTGGAAATTAAAATTACTAAAAATATACTATAATTATTTCTCAATTTTCAAAAAAGAAACTCGGAAAAATAATTGGAAATCATCATATTTTTGGCATATAAAATCCGTCCCACCAATGTCTAGGCAGATACTTCTATTTGTGAACTCTTTGGACAGGTTAATGCTTGTTGTTTTGAAGCGCTCTCTCAAATAATGAGAGTGGTCAATGATGCTTTGAAAAGAGACAAATTTATTGATTTATTTAATAATTCTTTGTATCATTACATTGTATATTGTACTCCATACTTTCCTATTAATGTTTGTGTTTTTCATCTTTCACTTTATTTCTTTTTTGTATCTCTTTGAATCCTTTTAATGTGTTTAAATTTAGTTATTATCTTAATTATATCACATGTATTTGGGTAATTAAATACCTGTTTGTGACAAATTAATATTATTATTGTATGAATTATACATTTTCCCAAACATTTTGGCCTGAATTTCGTTTTCAAATCAATTTCAAATGTCTTTCTTTGGTATTTGATAGCATTTTATTATGAAATTGTCCCATCTCCTGCAAAGAAATATTAGCTTTACTTTTGAAAATAACCTGAAAATTAAAACATTTGTATGGATATCTTTATATGTCAAACATCACATTTTCAAAATTATGTATGGTAAATAATTTTAATGATTAAGGACCAAATAATTCCTGCCAATTGTGGATACAAGATATAGAGAATCAAACATCTGACTACCTACTAATTACTTAATCAACATTCAACCATGTGTCTGGCACAAACTGCACAAACATGCTACTATCTGAAATTAAAAATTCTTTGTTATAAGAAGAACTTTATAGTACTTGAGGGACAAAGAATAGTCTTGACGGGTTGATTCACTGTTTCGTACAAGGTAACTCCCTTCTTTGGTTAATCTAAGGACACTCTCTGCTTCCACTCTTGTCATTGCTCCATGATACCACCTGTAATTAAAGAATTTTCCAAGTTAGTAAAATAGTACCAAACATTGATTTGACAAATGTTATTGACAGAGAAACAAAAATTATGGAAATGTTTAACAAAAAGGATAAAGAAGAACAATGCTCAAATCAAGGTGGAAAGAAGGTTCAAGTTTATTAATAACAGACTGAGAAAGATTACTGATATGGGTGAATAAAAAAGCTAAGGAGATCTAGTTACCTTTTCAATACAAAGAAAGAGTTACTGAAACATTAAGGAAATATAGTTAAAAGTTAGGCTAGGCAAAGTAACTGTCTCAAAGAATTTAAAATATTTATGGGATTAATTCATTTGTTCTAAAAAAGGAAAATACATGCATGTCACATAAATAATCAATGGTAAGTAAAATGAAGCCCACAGTGCAATATGTCTACAAGGGGATTTGGCTGTATTCACCGCAGGTGAAACTTAAGAAAAGGAATTGCTTGAAACCTCTAAGAAGTAACTCATATATTGGAAGAAGTAAGAGGTGAAATTTATTATATGAAAGGTTATAACTTTGCATGTAAAGACATATATCAAAGAATTTACTTAGACTACATCTTTCAGTTTCTTTCTGGGCAGATGCTTTACCCGACCCAGCCTATCTGTCTGGGTAGTGGAGGATAGTGAATTTAATCAAGAATATTGAATATTTTATAAACTAATATGCTTCTTGATAAGCAGAAAAATATCATAATGATTATGATTATATTTTAAAGAAGGAAGCAAATGCAAACACTATGAAATTATGGAAAATTGTTGATTCCTTGCAAATATTTGATAAACATTGCGAATGATACAAGTGGCAACACTACTAACTACTTACTACTGACTAAAATTAAGAAAAGGAATGCTAGAAACCTCTAAGAGGTAATTAATGAATTTGAAGAAGAAAATGGTGAAATGTATCATATGAATGGTTATAACCTTGCAAGTAAAGACATACATCAAAGAATTTTCCAAAGGATAAATGGGTATGGAAAGAGTCTGACAGGAGTGGGACTCTAAACTAGATCTTTCACTTTCTTTCTGTTCAGATGCTTTACCCAACCTAGCCTATCAGTCTGGGTAGTGGAGGATAGGAGTTTAAGAACTGGTTACCGTTTATTTCCCTTCTAAATTCTGTTATTTGGGTCAACTTATGATACCAACTCAATTATTATCAAGATATAAAGCCTAATTATGAAAATATGATATGAGGAAAATGTGTTCCTCTGGGCAGCTTAAAGGGAAATGATTAATGTACTAACATAAATTTTATTTAGTTTCCTTAATGATAAAATAACTTTTGGACTGAAATACATTAATAATGGATAAAAATTATCCAAATTAACTTTTAAAATACCTTATTTCATAGTGTGCAGATAATTACTTGTTTTTACATGAATTGAATAAGTTAATTGTTTCCTATCTACTGAAAACTTGAATGCTCATTAAAGATGTTAAGATGATAAGACAACTGAGCAGGTCTCATTTGCAGACTGTATTAATTGAATGACTATGCACAAGGTAATATTCAATTTTGAATGGGTGATTGGCTGTAGATGGGGATAGGTTGGGTTGGGGGGTCAGTTGTTGTAGTTGTCAGTTGTTTCTAGGGCTAGATGAAATTTGTTCAGATATCCAGCTCCTACATAACATCTATGGAATAATCCACATACACTCTTTATTGGATTACTTTTTTATACTAAATCTTAAGGTAATAACTTAACTTAATCACATGTTCATTTATAATATAATAATTCGATGATTCTTGTTCATGCAGGAAACATGGATTGAAATGTTTCATCAGGGACCCAATTTTGAATGCCTTATCATAGTATATGTCTTCTTGACTATAAGTTTCAATATAATTTACAAAATGCAATTTGAACATTTTGTTTCACGTCATGCTCACAGCATTAGGTTTGCTAGGGCAAGACAACTCTGGTTCTGTTGTCCATTAATCTCTACTTTCACCACAAGAAACATTTCCAGAAATTCCTTTGTGTTTTGAGTTTTTATGTGAGGGGAAAAAAGGTCAAACATTTGGCAATGTAGCATTATGTGGCTGCCTGCACATAGGAACATATTTGTCCCAAAACTTTAAATTTTCAATGACTTAGATATTGATCATTAAGAATACATAATATAATTAATTCTGTATATTTCTAGAAAGAGTTCAACATCTAAACACAAAATATAATTAATAAATATTGATACTACAATAAAGTATAAACATATTGAATTAATCTGAAAAAAATATAATTAGAATAGGAAGAAAGATAAACCAACCAGATTTTTTTTAAATTCATGGGACAAATATTTTTCTTTGTCCTTTAAGGGTTAAAGATCTTTAGGGACAACACTTTGCATCTGATGAAGATGTTGAGAGGATATTAGGAAATTTTGGCCCTACAACAGAGGGTCAACTTCTTCCAGAACAGCTTCATTGCACTTGTTCATCATTGGCATAAGCACTATTGATGAATCTGTGTAATGAACCTTTTACCTGCTGTTTGCATTGAGAGGTGAATATCATTAACCTGAGAGCACAATCTAAAGGCCATTTAATAATTTAAATAAATGAAATATTTGCAGCTATACTTAATTATGATAAAGGAAGCATTACTTTCATTCAACCCTTGTATGTGGAGGAAAATTTAGTTTGGAAATCTTCCTCAACCAACCCCTTCCCAATTTGGACTGGCCATAGCTTCAGTTGTAAAAGCTTTCTTTATATTATCCTTTTGTTTGGGTTGCAAGAGTGAAATTGTCTGACAAGTGTACGGTTTCACATACCCTTGCCTCTCCAATGGGACAGATACATCCACTGGTTCTCCAGTTGCTGATAATGCTGAGCATCCAAGCTCAAGACTGAGACTTGGTCTCTTCTTCCTTGAATGAGGCAAAGATGGCCCTGAAGTAGTGCCACAGAGGTTTAGCGTCAGGTTGGGTCTTCCAATTGATCCTTGAGGTTGTGAAGTAGCTCCAGGCAACTGACCAAGAAGCAGAGGTTTTCCTGTAAGCAAGAAGGAAAAGTCATTCTTAAAGAAGAGCAAAGAAAGACCAGGAATCTTAAATGTTTGCTCGTATAATTAAATTTAGAATTGAATAACAAGATTTTAGTTTTTGTTGCTGGATAATAGAGCAATTGGTATATATCTTTCTAATCTATAGTTTTTATAAACATTGATCAAACAGGCTATAGACTTCATAATTCAAAACTTTTCAGAAGCGAGCTTTAAAATCATTTAAATAGAAAAAGATTATGTAACATCTTACAATTTAGCAAACAGAATGTGGATTGGATTTCAATTTGGAAAGTAAATTTCATCTTCTGGTGTCAGAGCAGACATTTGGCTGCCAAAAACTTTCTTTGATTTTTTGGAAGCAACTGTTCCCTTGGTATGTCTGCCCATTTTTACATGCATTATTATTATTATCATTTTATTCAGCCAAAGATCCAGTACAGGATATAGGTTTCGTCAGTACAAAGAAAATTAACAGTAGGAGAGGTAATCTTATTACTATAAAACATTCTCTCAATTAAGAAAGACTTAAATTTGCACATAAAAGTGGTAATTGACATATTGTTCTTAAGATAGCCAGGGATTTTATTGTACAGTATATGTCCCATGTGCCTGGGTCCAAGATAGTTAGATCTAGTGCGTACAAAAGGAACATGCAAGTTATTAACATTCCGAGTCCTATGATGATGCACATCAGCGTTTGTAGCAAAGTTCTTCAAATTACATCTTGTATGTACAACAATAGTAAGTATAAAAATACATGGAATAGGTAACATATTGAATTCCCTAAAAAGTGGAAGGCTTGGTGCATCATACCTTGCATTAGCCATCAGTCTTAGAACTTTCTTTTGTAATTTGAAAAATAAGTTAATGTTAAATTAATTAATTAAACAATGTTAATGAATTATTAAAATTAATTAACATTGTTTAAGCCCATCTATTCTATCATTAGTTCATTGAATGAAAAATATTTGCTGCAGCCTAGTGCTTTGTAGTAAATACAAATTATTACTTATCACATTTCACTTCACTATCAAATGAGTTTCAATGCACTGCAATGAATTCATTTAAATTCATACTCTGATAATATTTTAAGAATATCAGTGATCACAATGGGCCCATTGTATCTGTTTTTTGTTGCTTTACCAAAATCTTTAGCAAAACCAGAAAGAGATAATTCTTTATAATCCTTTAAATATTCTTTTCTTCCTCTATTTTGGAGGAAGAAAAAATTTTTAAAAAAATCACAAGAATTTTATGATTTTTTGCATTGTACAATTTTCACAATTCTTTCTGTATGCTGGTGAACTTTTCTGAGAAGATGCTGTATTGTATTAGCCATATTGGATATCTAGTCTATGAACAGCAGTCAAAAAGGTTACATGTGTTTTAGTATAATGGGCGATTTTTGAAATAGATTAGAGAATTTGTTTTAAATTTTGCTATAAGAATGGAATAAAATACAACAAACGTTTTGAAATGTCAAATATTGCTTTTGGTGAGTCTGCTATGAGTAAAAAGTGATTTTACAAGAGTTTTAAGCATTTCTAAGATGGCCATGTAGACAATGAAGAAGAGGAGTACCTTGGAAAAAGTTAAGTAAATTACTATGAATGGTTGCCAAATCAACCAAATGTCCAGTAAGGAGTATTTTGTCCAAGTTCAATGCTGACTGAAGAAATCCAAAGGAAATGCCCAGATATGTGGGAAAACAATTCACGGCTTTTGCACCACAATAATGCACCTGCTTGCATTTTGTTGCTTGATTGTGATTTTTTGGCCAAAAGCAACACCGTAACGATGCTCTTGCCTCTATAATTGCCAGAAATGGCTCCATGTGACTTATTTGGTTCCCAAAAATAAAGAGGACCTTATAAGGCCTTAAATTTGCAATGCATAGATGATATCAAAAACATTTTACTAAGACAGCTAAAAACCTATCCGAAAGGACGAGTTTCAGAAGTGTTCTTGGGATTGGAAAAAGCACAGGCATAAGTGTATTATATTAAGTGGGTATTACGTCGTAAGAGATAACATTTCTGTAGATGAACAAATAAAATTCTTTCCAAAATATAAAAATTCCTATTATTTTTTTAACCCCCAAGTTCTCGCATCCCAAATTGTCACATCAGTACTCACGTTGGGTGTGGAATCAACCCTACATCTTCCAAAGGAGAAAATTGTCTCAAAATGTAGTGGATAAATTTTTAATTGATTAGTGATGATGTCTTATTAATGGTTTACCTGGTTATTAAAATGACAAGCTAACTAAATAGGAAAAATATTATCTAAAAATTCGACATCCCTGACACCGAGTATATGGCTGATGAGTTTGGAATATTGCGTATTAAAAGTAAACTGTTTAAAAAAAACATAACATTTAAAATCTCAATGATAATTGTTAATTATATGAATTTTATATAATATCTGGGCCATTCCATGCCAAGTGGTCTAGCGGTCCCCGCTCGACCATCATGGATTTCGATGAAATTTTGTATGGACATTCACACATATCTTTTATGAGCATTTGTAAAGTGTTACTATCGCCGATGGTATACTTGCTGAGATATAGAAGATTGTTTGACCCCGTGTCGCTGCCTTCTTCAACATGAGTTTTCAGTAACTTTGAGGCGTTGTATCTCAGAGAATTGTTTTATGAAGTAAACACACTTTGGGTATCTTAAACAACTTTTTGCGCTCTATTAAACAAAGTAATAAAAATAACTGTAAGAGCGACCTCCTTGCAGAAAATTCTGTGCAAAACTGGCCCAAAAAATTGCGGATCGAAAAAAAATTAAAACTTTGGCTTTTTATATTTCAAGAATAAATGATATAATCAAAGTGAAACTTATCGAATGATAACATATCAATACATAGTTTATAAATATAAAATTTCATATTCCTAGTACTTTCCATTATTTTAAAAATTGAGTCAACATTTGACAATTTTTGTAAAAAAGCCAAAAATAGGCTATTTTTACCCCACTTTTACAAGAAAAGACCCTCTGGAATTTCTTTTGAAAAATTTTTATTAAATAGAGAATGATTTCATCCCTCTAAAAAAGTATACCTAGTTTTTCATCTCGAGCATATAAGGCCCTAGAAATAGGGACAACTTTGAGGATGACATTTGTAAAAACGGCAAATATAGGTTATTTTCTGCCCGCTCTTAGAAAAGAAAGACCTTTTCGATACTCTTGTAAATAATTTTCATTTGAAAGAGCATGTTTCAAACCTCTTAAAAAAGTACACTTGGTTTTTCATCGCGAGCACGTACAGCCCTAAAAAAATTAACAAAGTTGAGAACGTTGCTATGGTGGCGCCACATGACTTCTGTTGTTTATCGTCCTGGTTATTTTATGTAGACATTTTTAGTATATTGCGTTGGTCCATGACAGGTACTGGTAGTGACATCGTCACTACCAGTTCAGGCATTTGAACCAGTAACCCCATAACACTTGAGCTCCTAACAGTAAGTCAATGTGATTAGGGTGATTAAAATGTTCATCTGCCAGTTTTAAATCCTGTGGAATATCCCAGTTAGCAATATCCACATGAGCATTTGGAAGTAAACCTGTTATCCATGGAAGTACTGCACAACCAATATCTGAGGAGTAATCACTAATTCGAGATTTTATATGCAATGATATCCTGAATGTGGTTTCTGCCCTCACTCCATGAATACCTAGAATGGGAGTATACTGTTTAAATTTCTGTAATTGTAGTTTCTGTACTAAGTTTTCAGTAATAAAATTAACTTGAGATGCTGAGTCCAGCAAAGCTCTACATTGCACATATTGTCCTTGTCTATTTCTAACTAGAATAATAGCTGTAGCTAATATTATTTGTGAGCAACATTTAGTTTTCAAAGCACAATAACTGCTACTCGATGGTATTGATGAGGTAACCATTGATGAACCATTAGTAGTTGCATGTTCTGAAGTGTAGTTATTGCCATTCTCACCCTTAATTGACTGTGAAATTGGATTATCAAAATGTAATAAAGTATGATGTTTCTTATCACACTTCCTACATTTAAATGATGAGCACTGATGATTAGGTGAATATTTGTTCAAACAATTAGAGCATAATTTAAATTGTTTAACAAGTATTCTACGTTTATGCACTTCCATCTGTAGAAATTCTGGACATTTATACAAATGATGTGCACTCTTTCAATTAACACACCTCATGTTAACAGCTACATATGCATGTTGCAGTTTGTAGTGTGATTTAGAACTCGCATTAGCACTATAGGTTGACTTATCAGCAGTAGTACTGATACTTTCCAAAGCCTTGCCTTTCCTTTCTAAATATTCTAATACCATTTTCATGGTGGGCATCTCAGCTGATTCTGACTGCAATTCCCACTCCTTTCTAGATTCATGATCAATGTGATCCAGAATTATTTGATTAAGTAACACTTCAAACAAGGGAACTTCAATTTTCAAGGTATTAATTGCATTAACATTAACTGGACATGATTTATTAAATTCCTTAATGACCCAGCATTATCTTGTTAACAGTTAGGATGTGAAGCAGTTGTTTCATATGTGTAGAAACTATTAACTTCTTATTATGATATCTATTTCTTATTAAAGTCCATGCTACTTCAAAATTATCGTTAGTCACTTGTAAATTTTGAATAAGCTCGTGAGGTTCTCCTTCCAGAGATGACAATAAATAATGAAACTTTTGCACAGCAGATAATTGAGACTTATCATAAATTAAAGCTTCAAATGTATCTTTAAAGTGCAACCAGTCATTAAACTTCCCTTTAAATTTAGGTAATTCAATCGTCGGAAGTCTAATATGACCACTAGGAATGTTACCATTAACTGAATGGATTGAAGCCGAATGACTTGAATTTACTTCACTTCTAGGATCGAGAAATTTCAGGTAGAGCGCTTGAACTGAATAAAACTGTTCTTCAAACGTTTCCCGGTCCAATGAATGATTGTCATCACTGTCCTCCAGTTCTAATTCTTCTTGAATAGTGATGTAACTCTGATAGATTTCCGGCAATTTATCTTGTCTTACTCTTAACTCAAATATAATTTGTGAAGATTCATCGAAAGTACTAATGAAATTTTGTAGTCTTGTGAGACTAGCCTTAATTATCCCCCTCTTTTAAATCAGTAAAATTTTAGCCTTAGAATCCATTTATTTGGCTCAATGCAAGCATGAATAAGGGAAAGGTATAAGGTATAATAAGTATGGATTTATCTGACGTTTGACTCGAAAGCGAACACGAACCAGTCAAGCGCCATCCAATAACCCGTTGAGCTTCATTAGACAAGAAGTTAAAGGTGAAGATTTGGCAGTGGAAGTAGAATGATCAAAAATGATGACAGGAAGTCTACGATGATAATCCAGTGTTGAAGTAGAAGAAACAAAATGATGGTAAGATGATGTCTACGCTGAAAATCTGGTAGTAGAGGACCAAAAATGTTTCCGCTTGTATGGGAAACATGGAGAGAAAAAAAAAGAGAAGAAATTAGCGACTTTCTTTAATCTTCGGTAGCTCGAAAAAGGTACAAAAAAGCCCCTGCATAGAGCATGCAAAAAACGAAAAAACGCCGCCAATGGGCGCAAAGCAAAAACAACAAAAAAAAATCTGATGTGGCAAGCACATGACTTTCTCCATATATATAAGATGTAAATATTTATCTACGACAGTATTTTCGAACTCTATATTCAATCTAAACTTGGAAGATAAGTGTTAATTTCTTTCATATTATCTTTGACGTCACAAACATTATAAGTAATGTTTTTTGGGACATGTTCGAGGAAAAACGATGAAATTGGCCTTTCGCCCCAGCGCCCAGAGCGCCCACAAAGTACATAATCAGCAACTTCCGGTCTATCAGTATTTCATGAATAACTCCTACACAATCAGTGATACAAAAATATGTTTCATACAAGAGTTATAGTAAATTACGTTTTCTAAAACTTTTATAAATAATAGTATATACCTAAATATGATGTTTATGTAGATATTTTGAATACCGGAAATGAGCATTGAAGACTGAAATTCAACTTCCGGTTAACCGATTTACTCCAAAAACTATTCAACTCTAACGACATCAACCAAAATACTATTTATGAAATTTGGTATTGATCTGACAAATAGTTTTCATGATAGAGCGCCCACAAAGTACATAATCAGCTACTTCCGGTTTATCAGTATTTCGCGAATAATTCCTAATCAACCGGTGATACAAAAATATGTTAAATACAAAAGTTATAGTAAATAACATTTTCTAAAACTTTTATAAGGTACACAATATACCTATACATCATATTTATGGAGATATTTTGAAAACCGGAAATGAGCTTTGATGAATACAGCTCGACTTCCGGTAAACCGATTTACTCCAAAAACTAATCAACTCTGACAGCACACACGACAGTACTATATATGAATTTTGGTATTGATACGACTAATACTTTTCACGTTAGAGCGCCCACTATCACACACACACACACACACACACACACACACATACACACAGACATCATTCCGAAAATGATCAAAACGTGTTCTAGGGACCACAAAACATGTATTTCCGTTGAAATCTCGAAGTCGATTTTTTTCATGAAAACAATACTTTCTCTATACTTCGTATATGGAGAAAGTAAAAAGAAGAATGATTTGAAGGTCTTCGAAAGACGGCGCCAACAACCTACATCAGTAATATATGTGGAATAGCACTTAAGAAACTCAGCTTTGTTAAAAGAACAGTCAGAAGGAGTGAAGAAAAAGTTTGCAAAAGAATCTACCGAGCATAAGTTAGGCCTCACCTTGAGTATGCATACAGTATATGGGACCCTGCTGTCAAATATTATACTTTTTCAGAGAAATTACATTCTCAGAAGGTGTAACCAATATAATGCAAGCTCCCTGTTATATAGGCCATTCTGATGCTGCAAGGAAGATCAGCGAAATAGATGCTAGAATATATCGTTTCAAGAATTCATTTTTTCCATGAACATAACACAAAAGCAATTGAGTAGGAAAATAGAGTCAAGGTGCTTGCACCCACTGCCACACACCGAAATACGTCTTGTGGGGGCTTTAGATATAGACAATACTCTGATTCTAGGAAAGTATGGGGTAAACATTTAAAATAAGAAAGATATTAGTAAAAAATCAAAAATAGAGATGAAAATATGACTTTTTTTGATTGGCTGCAAACCAGGAACCACCATGTAAGCTGACCAGCAAACCCACTTTTAATGCCTGCCTGGACTTTTTACAAATACAACAAAACCTCTACTTAACGAACTCCTATATTACGAACACCTCCAAATAACGAACAAATTTCCCAGTCCCACGAATTTCCCTTGTAATTATGTCCCCCCATGTTCCCATGTACGTATGAAAACCTCCTTACAACGAACTCGCGAATTACGAAGACCTCCAAATAATGAACACCTCCACCGGTCCCTAAAAACGTATTTTCCATTTACATGGAAAAATTTCAAAAGTCTCAGTGCCAAATAAAAGGCATGCAATGAACACGCCAATCAGAGAGTATTTTACCTGTTTGGTGAAGCAAAGGAACTAATTGAAGTAAAAACATAAGTACAGCGTTTTTCATTGCAGTTTAAATTACTAAAAGTTTGATACTGATTGATGATTAACTATAGTAGTCACCTTAAGCACTTTTAGTCACCAATGATCAGTTAGAATAACTCTTATTGGCAAAAGTATTGTTAGATTAACTATACCCAGACACCTGCAATTAAATTGATAAGTACACATTAATTAGACTTTTCCAGATGATTCATATATTATCTAGCTATATTTTATGAACATTCACCTTACCAATATCTTTCTAAATCCCACGTCTTTCATTTTTTCCTCTGATGTATCCAAATTCTCTTGGGATCCCAGGGGAAATTCCTTTCCACTATATTTTTCTTCCTCCTCATAGTTCTGGGGTCTGTTACCTTTAGCTATGGTAGCTTTCTCTTCTATTGAGGCTAGCCTCTGTTCTATGTCTACAACAGCTCTCATCTTTCAGAGCATTGCCCTTAATATTTCCTGCAATTCTGAAAGTGATAAATCAAACCTCACATAATTGTCAATCAATAGCTCCCTTGTTTTAGTAGCAGCAAACTAGTGTTAAACACTCACTCAACTCCGTCCTGTCCTCCTCTGTTCTTACATTGCTCCTTAGATTTCCCTAGGAAAAGAAGTCACCATTTCACTTGTCCCAGCCGCATGTTCATCTGAATCACTAATCTGCTGACAATGGGTAGACAGGAATGTGCCTTCTTTTCCATTTCCATTTTCAGGGTCAGATCTTATGTCTGATGTTTTCTCAGCTGTAGCTAGCTTCTGCCTAGCATCCTTCATGGAGCCTAAAATATAATGATAATAAGTTAGGTAAGGTTAGATAATAAGTTAGCCTAAGTAATGATATACAGAATGTGTAACTGAAAAAATAGCAACAAACAATGCAAATCACTTCACCTAAGTGTATGAAGAAGATGAACACTTACTGTAAGCCTTTATACCAATTTGTTTTGCTGGGAAAGTATTCCACCCATCTTCAGGTGGCACTTCACTTCACAGCTTCCTTTTATTGTTCATTCTGAGTGAATTTCATCCACTAATGTATGACGACGGTCTAAGCGAACTTGAAGAAAACGAGCGAAATATAATATTGGACAAGTTATTAACATTGGATGTTTTTGTAAATGTCTACAATCAGTACGTTAACGAGTTTTACTCACCAAATTTGCCTTCTCAGCAGCACGATTACGAATCCAAATTCGCTCGCAACAGCACGATCCACACTACACGCCCGTTCACGGGAGCGAATCTCCATAAGGTGGGGGTGGGACGGATTCTTTTTGCCGAAGTTTAACAGATGGCCTGTATATTGTACTAGGCACTAGGCGAATATACTATTATATACTAAATATTGTATTTGGCATATTGTAACTACTCTATTACAGTTTAAACCGTTTAAACAAACACTTCTAGTTTCTTTGTAAGATGAATTTAAAAATCAGCGTCAATTTATAATTTTAATTAATGGCAAAACATCTCCTCACCTTAACACATATACCCTGGTGTAATGGATAACACATCATACACCATAGTAGAAGTATGCTGCTTCGATCCTATGTTTGTTCTTTTTATTCGCATCTCTTTTTCGGTCACAAAATTACTGTTTTTAGTAAATACTTTATCAATTTCAATGCACAGTCAGGAATAACAATCTGCTGGTTTTACTCGTTATTTCATTTTGCTGAATAATACATATAATCTTTCCGGTAGAAAAATTATTCGTCGACGGGAATATTATCAACGCAGCCTCACAAATGTACGCAGCTATTTGAAATCACTTAACTACGTTCTAACGACCGTAGACGAACTTCATGCACAGTGGAAATTCAAAATTGGTTGTTTTTCGAGAGGCCTAAAAACCTCTTCATTGCTACCGATATTACATTATACAACAAAGAGCAGTGTTTTAAGTCAAATTAAAATCTACATACATTTTAGACCACTTTCAAATCGATGAAAATTAAATGTATATAAAAATCGTTTTTTAACTTTTACCGCTTCTCGGAAATCATAGTTTACATCAAAATTTTCTACAAGCAAAAGTTTATTTCAACATCTTTTACAATCAAGAAAATAGCTAGAGAACGACTTAAGTAGTCGTAATAGTAGTCAAATAAAACTTATTTGCAACATAACATAATTTAATTTAAAAGATCAATAAGATATGTTTGAAAATCGTGTTTAAATTATATCGCTCACCGAAGTTAATGGTTTAAATCAAAGCTTCCTAATTAAATATCAAGAAAATACCCGAAAAACGACTTTCGTAGTGCTGTCAAATTAAAGTCTATTTTCATTATAATATATTTAATTTAAAAAAGCAAACGGATGTACTTAAAAATCTTATTTTAAATAATCAGTATTTCCAGAAGTAATGTTTTAATTAGATCATGCGGATATATGATCAAGAGAATAGCAGTTTGACTCCATCTTAGCTTACATGGGCATGTCTTGCATCTGCATATCCTTATAATATCAGCTAATAGATTACTTCATTTAAGGTCTTCAGTTTTAATAATATTGTGATTCAATAAAAAGCGAATGACTGGAACATGAGAACTTCCGTTTTTTGCATTAGTTTCCTTAGAAATCAAATCCTGACATTTGTGTTGCACAGATTTGTAAAGTTGATGAATCCACATACCAATTAAAAACAATTTAAAGTCCGAGAAATGCCTCAATAGCCGTGGATCCTCCATTGTAACGGCATTAAAAATGATCACTGATCTCATTAATCTTTGCCAGTGTTTATAGAATTAGAAAACATATAGTTCTTACTAGCTCGAACTTAGATGGCTTCAGTTAGTTTGCCTCATTATGGTAGGGTGTTCTTAAGTATGCTCTTAAAAATGAAAATAATTTACAAGAGTATCGAAAAGGTCTTTGTTTTCTAAGAGCGGGCAGAAAATAACCTATTTTTGCCGTTATTACAAATGTCATCCTCATAGTTGTCCCTATTTCTAGGGCCTTATATGCTCAAGATGAAAAACTAGATGTATTTTTTTAGAAGGTTGAAATCATTCTCTATTTAATAAAAATTCTTCGAAAGAAATTCCAGAGGGTCTTTTTTTGTAAAAGAGTGGCAAAAATAGCCAATTTTTGGCTTTTTTACAAAAATTGTCAAATGTTGACTCAATTTTTAAAATAATGGAAAGTACTAGGAATATGAAATTTTATATTTATAAACTATGTATTTATATGTTATCATGCGATAAGTTTCACGTTGATCATATCATTTCTTCTTGAAATATAAAAAGCGATAGTTTTAATTTTTTTTCGATCCGCAATTTTTTGGGCCAGTGTTGCACAGAATTTTCTGCAAGGAGGTCCCTCTTGCAATTATTTTTATTACTTTGTTTAATAGAGCGGAAAAAGTTGTTTATGGTAGCCAAAGTGTGTTTACTTCATAAAACAATTCTCTGAGATACGACGCCTCAAAGTTACTGAAAACTCATAATCATGTTGAAGAAGGCAGCGACACCGGGTCAAAAAATCTTCTATATCTCAGCAAGTATACCATGGGCGAAAGTAAAACTTTACAAATCTTGAAATGATGTTGAAAGTTTATCAGTCTTGAAATCAATGGAGTAAAAATACTTTTAAAAGAGTCTAAATTCCCAATGTATTGCTTACAGAAAATGCATGATCTCAGATTCAACAATGGCATTGGTCGTCAGGGGAACCAGTTGCTTTACTCAAACCTTTTCCAAGAAATTTAATTTATTTCATCAAAATTCTCAAACACCTTAAACACAGCATATAAAATGTATTTATGATCTTTATTCACATGCCAAAATATAAGTTTCTATGTAATCAGGAAGGGTTAAAAAATCTTAAAAGTCGTAACAGTTACTTTTTAGAGACATATAAATATATTATTGAAAAGTTAGAGTGTAAATAAAAGTTATTACTTGTTTCTGTTCCCTAACATTATTTAATTTAATTTTATTTTATTGCCATAAGTATATGCATGATCTTGAATGAGGCTTTTGCAGCACAGGTCAACTGAAGAAGTCAACAGCATCATTGGCGAAACGTTGCCACTCAAAAAAGCCAATGCTTTGTACCTGGAAACTTTCAACTATATATTTAAAAAAGTAAATATGTCAAAAATCTATTCTAAGTACATTTATTTACTGTCAGAGTTTAAATGCATTTAAATTAAATATCTTTCTAAGAATCATTATACTATCACATTGGAATTATTTATATTTTTTATAACTAAATTTGATTTTAATTCCGTCATTTTTGATGGTGCAATTAGTAATAATAATAATAAGCTCATAGTACTTACGAAAGTACAATTCAGTTATCTATAAAACAGTTTTAACTTTTGTATCAGTTACTTAAGTACAATTGTAATGTATAAATCCTTGGAGAAGAAAAATTCAAATCATATTTCAATTGGACAATTATATATAAGAAGATTATATTGAATTTTGTAAACTGAAACTGAAAAAGAACTGTAAACATCAATAACAAAGGGAATATTATGTGTTCTTGAAATTCCAGTTTACTTTCTTGAAACCTGGGGAACCAGTTATATATTATAACAATCTTTGACATGGGCTTAATTTCTTAATGCCATCTGCTCACTTTAATAGATAAATATTTTTAAAATAAATAATTAATCAAATAATAAAGTTGTATGTTTATATTAATAATCTTTAATAAATAAATAATCAAATTTTCATGATAGAAAAAACTCAGAGTACATATTAAATTACACTTTCTATATCACAAGAAGCAAAGATAATATAGCTTTATCTGTAGACAACAAGACATAATGTAGGCTTTTACATATTTATCATTTCATGGAATTTCATTTTATGTACAACTGAGATAAAATATTCACTTTACAAAATATTGTTCATATACTGAGGAAAAGAAATTCTTCCTGCCTTTATCCTGATGTTAAAAAGGTAAATTATTTCTTTAAATTTGGTTAGGGCTCAAATCAATAAGATATACAAAATATTCTGTTTTTTTCTTTAAAACCAAATATACAGGTAAATGAGGAGAAATATCACAAATGCAGTAATTCCCTTTACATCAAGTAAACCAAAAATATTCAGTAATTTCATTGTTTCAGCTATCATCTTCATTGACAAACCATAACTTGAGAGGTATCAAAAAAGCTATCACAAATTTAATGCTTTTGTAACACTTAACACTAAAGGGCAATGCTCATTTCATGATCTAATATCATTTTAGATTTATTCATTGTACTACATATAATGACTAATCTTGTAATTATCTAATAGCTACATTCTAAGTACTAATAGTCTACTAAATATATTTTGGCTTGTGTGGGAGGGTAATGATTTAAGCAAGATAGTAATACAATTGCAATTATACACAGAATCGTAAAGGTTTTTATAATATACTAAAGTATTTTGCAAAATTGATAATAATTATTTTCCGCAATTAAGAATATGTCTGGTGAAATAAAAATAATCGTCTCGCCCATAACTTCGTGGGTAAAATTCTACTTTAGCTCACTAAGTAGAATTTTACCATTTGGTAGTAAAACCAATTTCGGAAAAATTATAGTTTGAGAATTTTACCTCAATTTCATATGGAATATTCCATCACTAAAACCAATGGTTCTCATCCTTGCGAAGACTTTAAAGCAAAATATTTTCTTTAATTGGAACAATATTTGTGCCACTTATCTCTGCTGAAATATGTCATGAATAAAGAGTTTTTTTACCTCGATTCGTAATTTGCGTGAAAGAGACTTGAAGACGAAGAATTAATATAATCCACCAACAACTAACTTAAAAATACTTATATTATCTTATGGTTAACGTAGAATAAAATATAAATCACGGAAAGTGTTGATTGGTGCACCTAACTACAGGCCATTGTTCTTCCACTCGAACATTCGTATCGTTGCGAGATTCGTATTATCGAGAGGGATGGATATTGGAAACAATATGGATGATATGGATCACATGAATTCATATTTGGCTAACTGTAAGATGGCGGTAAATGAAAAGTCGTGGGACGGATGTTCCTATCTTTCACATGCGACGAAAGTTTTAGTGAAGAAGCCGTTTAGTTAGTTCACAAAGAAATTTCAGATATATCAATTTGCCAATTCGTTCTTGTAGTTTCGGACAATATGCTTTCGAAAAATCAAGGCCAAGAATGGAATGAAAAGAAATGGGAAATGCAGGGCCGTTTTTAGGCATGCAGCATACGCGGTCACGTAGGGTCCCCTCAACTCAGGGGCCCGGGCCCGCCGCCAAGTCTCAAATACGTAGGACATAAGAGTTTTATAAGCTTAAAGTTAATTAATTGGTTAAAGTTTTAAAAGATTAAAACATTTCAATAATGAAAAATTTTATTAAACAAATAAAATTAAAAGCATACTAAACTCAATTTCCGTACCATAATATGATATTTTAACGTTATATTTCGCTAGCCTCACATGTAACGAATTTTAAACGAAGTGGTTAGGTCCCCCAAAATTATAAGAACGGGCCTTGGGAAATGGCAATGAATGGATCTCATCCGGTCATTGAAAAATGTGATGGCTCCAAGATGGAAAAGAAAATACCTCTTAATAACCTTGCAGCCAGCTGTTGAGAATAGAGATGGGAAAACATATTGGAAGGCTTATCATCAACATTGGATTGAAAAAAAGCTAACGACGATACGTTTATTATTATTTATATGTGAAAAAACTATAGTGAAAAGAATATATCTGAGAAGCCTTGAAATTAATTTGTCTTAAATTGGGAATGATATCATTTTCAGATAACAGCCTGAAAGTTGTGCCTTTGTGATGTTTTCTAGATATATCTTTTCACATGTCTTTAATACATAAGCAAGGAGTATAATAAAAATGTAAATCACTTACAATCTTTTGTATTTAATGCTGTAAATTTGGCACAATGACAATGACAAATTAAGGAGGGAATTTTGAGGCTCATTGGAGGGATCAATGTAACACTTTCCATAAATTGGAGGCATACTTATCAATAAAAATATTAATAAAACTTCCATTGTATTTTTGTTTATAACTTGTGGGAAAAAACAGAACAGACCAAAAAACAGGGATAGTTTTGTTCATCAAAGAGCAAAAACTTGCTGCTGTCTATGTATCACTTATTTGAATATTTATGTAGAGTCTTGCTTCTCAATGTAAACAATAAAAAAATATCATGAGAATTGTAAGTTCATACAAACTTGGTGTGATTTCTCATAGGTATTAATTACATATAATCAATCAAAACTAAATATCTCCTAAACTCAAACATGAAAGAATGCAATTTAACAAATAATACATCTACATCTACATTAATACCCTACAAGCCGCCTTTCGGCGTGTGGCAGGGGTTGTAAACACCAGTTGAATCTAAATTACTTCCTTATTCGATTATTGTCACGTATTGTTCTCGGAAAGAATGAATCTCTAAAACGATTCGTCCTAGCATCTATTCCTCTTAACTTACGGTCATTATCGGATCGACCGACGTAGCAGGGGGGTTGCATGATACCGATTGTATCTTTGGAAAATGTAGTTTCCCTGAATGTATTAAGCAATCGCAGCCTAGCTTCCAATCTCCTTTCTTTCAAGGATTCCCAACCTACGTCTGAGAGCATTTTTGTAACGCTTGCTTTTTTATCGTAGCATTTCTTAACAAAACGAACCGCTTTACGCTGCACTTTCTCGAGTTCGCGAGTACACGTTTCATCCGCCGGATCCCATATACTTGCCGCATATTCCAGAAGGGCTCTGACCAAGGTAAAATAACATCGCTCTCTCACCTTTTCGTCGCATTTACCGACAATACGCTTTACAAAGCCAAGCCTTTTACTTGCTTTGCCGCAGATTTTTCGTATATGCGTGCTCCAATTTAAGTTATTAGTTATGTTGATCCCGAGATATTTAACTGAATCTGCTACTTTGATACTAATTCCATTAATTTTGTATGGGTGATTTGGTCGCATTATTTTCTTTTCGAAGAAATTAACTACGGAGCATTTACTTACGTTAATATCTAATTCCCATTTTTCGCACCACCTTAGGATGAGGACTAAATCGTTTGAGAGAGATGTCCGGTCTTCCTCGTTTGTTATTTCCCTATATATAACCGAGTCATCCGCAAATATCCTCACATTACTAACTATGTCGTCACTCAAGTCATTGATATAAATAAGGAAAAGAAGAGGTCCAATTACACTGCCTTGAGGTACGCCAGAGGTAACTTTGACTCTATTTGAGCTAACGCCATCCAGTACAACTTGTTGTTCCCTCTCGTAGAGAAAATCTTTAACCCAGTCGACTACTTCCTTGTTAATGCCCGCTAGTTTTAGTTTGTAAATTAGTTTGTAGTGGGGGACTCTATCGAATGCTTTTTTGAAATCTAGGAAAATAGCGTTCACTTGCTTTTTACTTTCGGCGGACTTTAAGATATCGTGTACAAATAGAGCAAGTTGGGTTTCACATGATCGGGACTTACGAAAACCATGCTGGTTTGCGTCGAGGAATTCATTTCTATCTAAAAATCCCATGAGTGAGCTTACGACGATATGTTCCATTACCTTTCCGGACAGCGAAGTTAATGATATGGGTCTATAATTTCCTGGGTCCTCCTTTAATCCGCTTTTGTAAACAGGAGTAATATTAGCTAATTTCCAATCGGATGGGACCCTACCTTCATTTATCGATTTACAAAATATAATTTTGAGATAAGGGGCGACGCTTTCTGCCAGTTCTTTGAGCACTCTTGCTGGAATGCCTTCTGGCCCTGGCGACTTATTTGGCTTAATTTTGCGTAATATTTTAACTATACCGTCTGTCGTAAAAGTTATATTTGGCATGGAATCCAGTTTATTAACCTTAGGGAGGATCTCTATGCTACAATCTGATGTGAATACGCTTTGGTAAAATTCGTTTAGAATATTCGCTTTCCTCTTCGAATCGCAAGTAATTTTACCTTCGATATCCCTTATCGAGCTCACTGTTTGTATCTTTCCCTGTACCTCTCTAACGTAGGACCAGAAAGCTTTAGGGTCTTCCTCTAAACATTCCCCAAGTATTTTCTTTTTAAAGTTGCTGTGGGCGTTACGCATAGCTCGCTTGGTGTCGCATTTTGCTTTCTTGTGCTTTTCTAGCAATAGTGATCGTGGTGGATTTGGAACAGGCTGATCTATTCCCTTAAAAGCCTTTACTTTTCCGTGCAAATCTCTTTGTTTGCGGAGAGCCCTTCTAACCTCTTTATCGTACCATCTGGGCTCGCAATCATTTTTAGAGTATTTCGAAGGTATATACAAATCTATATATTTATGCATTATCTCCACGAATGATTTCCATGTATCCTCAGTGTTGTTGTTGCTTACGCGCGACTTAAATGAATTTAAATCGGTAGTTAGTTTTACGTTAAATTCCTCGAAATTGGCTTTGGAATAGAGATAAATTTTGCGTTTGGGTTTCTTATACTTGCTAAGGTTTATCTCGATATCTGCAAAAACGCCTTTGTGGTCTCCAAGACCTTCGTCAATCGAAATGTTCTCTATGCGCTCAGGAAAGTTAATTAAAAGGAGATCGAGTATATTGTCACCCCTGGTTGGCGATTTTACTGCTTGACTTAGTGAGTTTTTCCGAAGTAAATTTAATAACTTTTTACATGAGTCGACATCCCGGGCCCTTTTCTTTATGCTATGATTATTCCAGTCGATGTCTGGAAGATTAAAATCCCCCCCGATTATAGTTATACTCTGGTTGTTCTTACTCGTGTAGAAATTTATTTCGTCGTTAAGATGTCGCAAAACCTGTCGAGAAGAGTTTGGTGGTCGGTAAAACGCACATACATTTATGTTCGGCTCGTTCTGTTGGCTTATTGTGCACCAGACGCTTTCTATATCGCTATCACTCAAAGTCCTCGGCTTGCTCTGGAGAGATGATTTAACCGCAATAAAAACACCGCCACCTATAACTATTATCTTTTCCTTCTGAACTTTAATCTCTCACATAATTAGTGATAGTATTATTCTCAACTTTTTGGAAGTAATTTTAGAGAAACCATTGGATTTGAGATATCATTTGTATCATTGAAAAAAAAATCATTCATGAAGAAAATGAAAGAAGAAAAACAAATTTTAGTCACCATGAATGTTGAAGTAAATAACAATAGAGAATTTAAATAAGCTAATAGAAGTAATAACACTAGAAGTTGCTCCAAATTTGTTGTGAATAATCAAGGTGAAACTGATTACAGTCAAACCTCGCTTAAGGAGCACCTCGCATAACGAGTGATTCGCGTAACGAGCTAAACAAAATGTAACAAAGTGACTCGCTTAACGAGCGATGTTTCGCAGAACGAGTGACGAGGATACATTGCGGTGCCACATGGAGGTTCCTGCCGGCATCTCGGCTATCAGTCTATATTCAGGGCTCGTTCAGCTAGCATCTTACTCTCGTTTGCAAAAGTTGTATCCGGACAAATTATTGTATATTTTTAGTGCAAAGTTTAAATATTCATCCCCAAAGAAAATGCCACAAGAAGAAAGGAGTAAGATGCCTTTGGTGAAAGCGGTCCCGGGTTCGATTCCCGGTGGGAGCCAATGTGCGAAATGACCTAAGCTGTCGAAGCACTTTTAACAATACTACTACTACTACTACTACGAAAGGAGTAAGAGAAAAAAAATCACTATAGAAGTCAAATAATGCAATGCAATAGTGTGTGAAAAATATAGAACAATTAGTTTGGTTTCACATGCATGTAAAATATAACTAATGATAATTCTAAAGAGAATTAAGAAGCAAATTGAAGATAAAATATCAGATGATCAGTATGGTTTTAAGGAAAAGGAAGGAACACATGATACCATATGGAGTTAAGGCTAATTTTGGAAAAGAATCTATAAGATAATAAAAAGACCTTTTTAGGTTTTATAGATTTCGAAAAGGCATTTGACAAAGTTTACCAGAAAGTTTTAATACAAATGTTACATAAAATTGGAATAGATAACAACTGCCTAAAAATAATTCAAATAATGTATAGAAACCAGGAAGCTGATTTCAGAATAAATTCCGAACTGACAGAATGGTTCGACGTAAAATGTGGAGTAAGACAGGGGTGTATGATGATACATACGACAGATATATCGTATCATCATACACCCGATGAATATTCTAAGGAAATAAGGTTAAATAACAGACTTTTATTTTACCTTTACAGTGAAGAAGTTATAGGCATGCATTAGAAGAGATTAAGGGTATATGTATAGGAGGAAGGAATTTCAACAATATAAGGTATGCAGATGATATAGTAATCATGACATCTTCAAAAGAGGATTTAGAGTTAGCAATGCAAAGAGTTTATGAGGTGGGAGCAAAATTTGGATTGAAAATTAATACCAATAAAACAAAAGTAATGATGGTGGCTAATAAAAAGAGCAACAGTGACTGCAATATAAAAATTAATTACAAACCAATAAAACAAGTCCAACAGTTTAGATATCTAGGAAGTTTAATATCAGACGATTGGTAATGAAATAAAATCAAGAATTGGAATGGTAAAGGAAAGTTTTTGGGAATACAAGGACCAAATGAGAGGAGAGATCAAAATGAAACTAAAACTGAAAATGTTGAGGTGTTATGTTTGGCCGGTTTTCTTGTATGGGTGCGAGACATGGACCATCTTAAAAAGTATGGAAAAAATCTGATGTGGCCAGCACATGACTTTCTCCATATATATAAGATGTAAATATTTATCTACCGCAGTAATTTCGAACTCTATATTCCATCTAAACTTGGAATATGAGTGATTAATATTATATATTATCTTTGACCCCAATAACATGATAAATAATGTTTTACGGGACATGATCGATGAAAAACGATGAAATTGGCCTTTCGCCCGTAGAGCCCAGAGCGCCCACAAATTACATAATCAGTAACTTCCGGTTTATCAGTATTTCATAAATAACTCCTAAACAATCAGTGATACAAAAATATGTTTTAACCAAAAGTTATAGTAAATTACATTTTCTAAAACTTTTATAAATAATAGTATATACCTAAATATCATATTTATGGAGATATTTTGAAAACCGGAAATGAGCTTTGAAGAATGAAGCTCAACTTCTGGTTAACCAATTTACTCCAAAAACTAATCAACTCTAAAAAAACAAACCAAAGTACTATATATGAAATTTGGTGTTGATATAATGAATAGTTTTTAAGTTAGAGCACCCACAAAGTACATAACAGCTACTTCCGGTTTATCGGTATTTCACGAATATCTCTTAATCAACCGGTGATATAAAAATATGTTAAATACAAAAGTTATAGTAAATTTTATTATTTAAAACTTTTATAAGTAATACAAATCACGTATATATCATATTTATGGAGATATTTTGAAAACAGGAAATGAGCTTTAATGAATGAAGCTCGACTTCCGGTCAATCGATTTACTCCAAAAACTAATCAACTCTGACAGCACACACCACAGTACTATATACGAAGTTTGGTATTGATACGACAAATAGTTTTCACGTTAGAGCGCCCACAAACACACACACACATACACACACACACACACACACACATACACACAGACATCATTCCGAAAATAGTCAAAACGTGTTCTAGGGACCCCAAAACATGTATTTCCGTTAAAATCTCGAAGTCGAATTTTTTCATGAAAACAATACTTTCTCTATACTTCGTATATGGAGAAAGTAAAAAGAATAAAGCCATTGGACACATGGTTTGCCAGAAGAATTTTAAAAATTAAATGGTCAGACAGAATAACTAATGAAGAGGTTTGGAGAAAGATTGAAGCAGGTATAGCCTATGGAATGAAGTGAAAAGAAGAAAGTGGAAATACGCGGGACATGTGCTGAGGGGATCGTCAGGGGAGAGAATCGTGACAGCGCTAGAAGGATGGACAGTAAGGAAGAGAAAAAGAGGGAAACCAAGGATGGAATGGTTGGACAATTTAAAGAACTGGATGGATATCAACAAATATGAGGAAATGAAAAGGAAAAAAAGTCGTAGAGAAGAGTGGAGATCCATGAGAGCTTACCTCCTGATAGGAGAAGCTACCAATTGATGATGATGATGATGATAGAAGTAAAACGTCAAATCATTAAGAAGCAGGATCGAGGTGTGAGCGTGGTTTACCTAGCACGTTCATACAATCGGTCCACATCTACTATTTGCACTATCCTCAAAAACAAGGATAAGATTAAGGAGATTGATGCCTCAAAGTGGGTCACAAGAATTTCTACGCAAAGACCACGTATTCTCGACGATGTAGAAAGATTGCTTCTCATATGGATCAATGAGAAGCAAATGCAGTGCGACACTATTAACGAAAACCTAATTTGTGAGAAGGCGAAGCTAATTTTTGCCGACCTCATTAAGAAGACGCCAGGATCATCAACGGACGAAGAAGAAGTATTTAAGGCAAGCTGTGGGTGGGTTCGAAAAGTTTAAGAGAAGAACCTGCATCCACAGCGTTGTGAGGAACGGAGAAGCAGCAAGCTCAGACATAAATGCGGCCGAGAACTTCATCGGCGTATTCAAGAACCTTGTGAATTCTGAGGGTAATCTGCCGCAGCAGGTTTTTAATTGTGATGAAACAGGTCTCTTTTGGAAAAAGATTCCGAAGCGAAGTTATATAACAGCAGAAGAGAAGGCATTGCCAGGCCAGAAGCCAACGAAAGACCGTCTCACGTTGTTGTTTTGTGCAAATGCAAGTGGCGATTTGAAAATTAAACCGCTGCTCGTTTTACCATTTGGACAATCTACGAGCATTCAAGAAGTATAAAGTCCAGAAGTGCAGGATAAAAGTCATGTGGAGGTCCAACAACAAGGCTTGAGTGACACGTTACCTTTTTATAGATTGGATCAATGAAGTGTTTGGTCCTTCTGTAAAAAAATACATGTTTGAGATGAATTTACCACTCCGTGCCTTGCTTGTTATGGAAAATGCTCCTGCACATCCTCCAGGCCTAGAAGATGACCTCCTTGAAGAATTTAAATTCATCAAGATCCAATTCCTTCCTCCTAACACCACTCCTTTACAGCAGCCAATGGATGAGCAGGTCATCTCAAGCATAGCCAGGAACTGACCACCGAAGAGCTTATGGAGCTGAATTCTGTGTCACAGCAAGAATTTGTGGAGTTTTTCGTCAGGGGAGGAGGAGATAACAGCCTCAGCAGAGCAACAACCTTCCAACGAAATAAGGGAGATGCTAAAAGCATGGGAAGCTGTTACATCGTACGTTGAGAAGCATCACCCTAATAAATCAGTAGCTATGCGCGCTGCAAATTTATTTAACGATAATGCTATGTCTCATTTTCCCAACATTTTGAAGCGTAGGCAGAAACAAACCTCTCTAGACAACTGTCTAGTAAAAAAGAATATATTATAAATAATAAATTACATTATTATAAATTTTCTGAGTATTTTTTCGGAATGGAACGCATTATCCTATTTTACATTGATTCCAATGGAAAAAATTGTTTCGCCTAACGAGTGTTTCGCATTACGAGTAAGATTCTGGAACGAATTATACTCGTTAAGCGAGGTTCCACTGTATACCTAAGTTTCTTGTGAAGAGTAAAATTCAGAAGTGGATTGCTTTCCTTGCGTAACATTCTTGAAGGAATAACATTCGCATTTAATTCTCATACAAAGCATCACATAAATAATTTGCATTGAGTTATTTGATCATTTTATGATATAGAGATGCAATGCTTTGACTAGTAATAGGATGAAAATCAGGAATTTTGAGAATATAATTAGCTTGCCATAGAACTTTATAAGGATGCTATTTTTTCAAATTTTTATGATAACAAATAACAATAAAGCATCTATATAAATTGTGCAAATTAAGCCATATATGAAATAGAAGATTACTTTCAATGTTAATTTTTAAGTTCAGTTGAATTTAAATGAGATATGTTAATCAAGCATAAATGACTCATGGGAGAGGCTATCATATTAAAAGTCAAAGCACTAGAAGAACTCACTAATTAATATAAAATCAATGTTTATAACCTAAATTATAAAATTATTTATATATCTCTTACTCAATTATCACAATGAAACAAAACTAGAAAATATAATTTACCAGATGGATGATATCACCTTGAACTAATTGGGTTATTTTTGAATGACAAATACAAATTGTGAAACTAATTATTTTTTCACATAAACACAACATTGTGATCTTCATTCAATCACACAGCACAGATATCACAACCAATTACAATATATATGCAAGAAGATGCACTCCAAATACAACAGATACGAAATAACTTGTTTTTTTTCCATAACATTGGAAGGAATATTTCAGCTAATTATAAATTCATTTCAGTTAATAGAAACAAAATAAATACATATTCAAAGAGAAACCAAATGAATTCTATTTTTCATAAATGAATAGTAACAGTAAGGGATCAAACTGCTGGAAATTTGGTTTTTCCCTAAAGAGAATAAATATGCATATTTATTAGACAGAATACCTTGAATCACAATAGCAAAACAGAGCTTCTGTTAGAATACCAACTCCTGTATTTGAGGAAAAGTTGAGGTAATGAGTTCCTGTTCACTTTCATTTGTCCACTAATTCTTTTTCCAGATGAATTATTTAGTAATCAGTATTTGGTTCTTTGTGAAATAAATAATTTTCAAGAGACCAACTGATTCGGCATAATTGCTGATTTCTTCATTTCTGATTTTGTGTTTTGGTTTAAGCCTCATTCATGTTCCGTTCCTTCTTGAAACCAAATATCATAAAGGAAATATTTTGCTACATCCTATTAATGCCTCTTAAAATGGAGGTATTAATATTATATCTGTATATGAATATATGTACAATATTTCACAGCTCTTCTTTGGCTTAAAAAACAGTAGTTCCTTAATTCATACCTTCTGACCTGTACCGAATACAGACAATAGACAATACAATGTGACATAGCCTAAAGCAGCTGCTCTATGACAGGATGTAAGAGACACATATGCTCTGCCCCTTTGATTGGTAGTCTGTTGATGGTGTAGAAATGGATCATCTCAGGTATACTGCTGAATGGCTGACTAAACTGTCCAAGAATGTATCTCCCACTTTCTTTGTTTTGCTGGATTCTCATATGCATAAATCCACGAGCACTTCTATAAAATATACAAAAATGAGATTAGTTTACAGAACTTATGAAATGTAAAACTTAATCTTACTACACTTATGCTTATAGTGGAAATAAATATAACCTGGGCTCATTTACTTTAATAAGCTCCAGAATAAGTGTGAGGGTAGTTGAAATAATACATTTTTCTTACCCAAATCTTACAATGTGAAGTTAATTTGATCATAAGGACACTAATCAGTAAAAATGAAAGTTCATGCTTTACCACAAGTTTTGTATATAGACTGTTAAAAAGTGTTTATGGACTTAAACAATCGGGTCGAAATTGGAACAATTTCTTGAATAAAAGACTGTTGGAGTTGGGGTTAACCAGATGTGTCAGTGATAATTGTGTGTATAAAGGTGATAATGTGATTTTAGGAGTGTATGTAGATGACATATTGATTGTAGGAATTAGAGAAAACATTATGAGACTGAAGTGTGAATTGGCAAAACTACTTAGGATTAAGGACATTGGAGAAATTTCTAATCTGCTTTCTCTTCAAATAATGAGACCTGAGAGAGATTTATTAGTTGTAAGTCAGGAAGAGTATGTTAATCATGTTTTAAACTCATTTAATATGTCAGAATGTAAAGGGGTGGTATCTCCATTGGAGGTTGTACAAACTGTAAGGGAGGTGGTAACTGAAGAGAATGCATTTGATAATTATTTGTATCGCAAGGCCATTGGGTGCTTGTTATATCTTGCCAGTGGTACTAGGCTAGACATCTCATATGCTGTTTGTAGACTGAGCCAATACTGTGAGAACCCAAGTGTTTCTGATTGGAGGAATGCAAAACATGTATTCAGGTACTTGAAGGGTACTATGTCCTATGCTTTGCATTATTCAAAGACAGGTAAACCATTAGAGGTGTATGTGGATGCTGACTGGGCAAATGATGTAGATGATGCAAGATCAATCACTGGGTATGTGGTAAATCTAGCAGGAGCAGCTGTATGTTGGAGAAGCCGGAAACAGAGAGGTGTGGCAACTTCCACCACCCATGCAGAATACCTATCGATGTATGAAGCGGCCACAGAGGTAGTTTGGTTGAGGTCTTTCCTCAACAAAATTGGGCAGGGCAAAATGATTTCCACACCATGTGTTATCAATGTAGATAGCAGGGGCGCAATGTGCATTGCTGGTGGTAACTCGATTTCTGATAGGAGCAAGCACATAAATGTCAAATACCACTACATAAGAGAGCTTGTAGAAAATGGGGAGATTGTGTTTAATTATGTGCCTTCAGCAGGAAACTGTGCTGACCTTCTAACAAAACCTCTGCCAGGACTGAAATGTAAGGCATTCTCAAAATTGATGGGTTTAGTTTGATCTTTCTTTTGCTTGACTATCAAATGTTATTAGCCCATTTGAAGGTATTTTCTGCCTTTCGCTGTGCTTATTCAATTTTTTTTCATCCTCTGAGTTTGGTGATTTGATGATGAAATATAGGGGAATGTTATGTATATTTTTTTTTTGAGTGCATAATTGGTTTTTTTATTTGATATATTCCAATAGTGATGTGCAACATTTATGGTCTGTAACGAAGAGAGGTGTTAGAATGTGTCATTATGTGACCATAAAAGTGTTCTGCATTTGCGATGTTCTATTTTTTTGTATGTATGCAGCCGCCATGTTGGATTTAATAAAGACGGCAGTTCGTTATCAACACTAAAGCAGTTCGGGCGTTATTTAAATCGATCCTCATCCACGTTGTCGTAAGTGCACTTCGTGCATCTTTAACGACTATTTTGTAACAGTAAGAGACACATATGCTCTGCCCCTTTGATTGGTAGTCTGTTGATGGTGTAGAAATGGATCATCTCAGGTATACTGCTGAATGGCTGACTAAACTGTCCAAGAATGTATCTCCCACTTTATTTGTTTTGCTGGATTCTCATATGCATAAATCCACGAGCACTTCTATAAAATATACAAAAATGAGATTAGTTTACAGAACTTATGAAATGCAAAACTTAATCTTACTACACTTATGCTTATAGTGGAAATAGATATAACCTGGGCTCATTTACTTTATTAAGCTCCAGAATAAGTGTGAGGGTAGTTGAAATAATACATTTTTCTTACCCAAATCTTACAATGTGAAGTTAATTTGATCATAAGGACACTAATCAGTAAAAATGAAAGTTCATGCTTTATCAGTGATGTTATTTTTCACCAATTTCATATGAGAGTTAGATCAAAGAAAAATGTGAGCATTTCTCTCTTTGTAAGATATCTTTATAAAATCATGCATTGTATAACACAACATTTAGGATATTACACCTGGATATTGTGAAGAAGTTTAGATGAATTTAAAATATTCCTTTTAGTGATATGCTATCAAGGGGCTGACCTAGTCCCCAGAAATTTTAATCAAAATATTTTGCAATAAAAATGTGTGACATAAATAAATCAGCTACTCTACTCTTGCAGCAAAATAACCCTGTTGATGATTATGTCCTCATATTCACTTTTGCTTGCCCCTTTCCTCTGGTAGATCAATATTTGGTAATAGCACATCCAAAGCTAGCAATTTTATGCATCTTGTCAAGGAAAGGAACTGGCTTCAATCTGCAAGTCCACATGTTGCACTCATTCTAATCTCAAATGATAAATTTAAAAGAATTCAATGCTCATTGCTTTTCTTGAGTGTTAGTAATAAATGGAGCTTTCAATATTGATCTCAAGGTAATTTAGATTTTCAACACATTTTTTCTGTGAATCCAATCATAAGGTGTTGAAGAAAATTTGGCTGAGAAATCTAGTCCCTTACAGTTGAAAAATTATGCAAGCAGAAAATTACTATAACTTACTAATTATCTTGGAAATTAACATTACTAAAAATTTACTATAATTATTTCTCAATTTTAAAAAAAGAAACTCAGAATAATAATTGGAAATCATCATATTTTTGGCATATAAGATCCGTCCCACCAATGTCTAGGCAGATGCTTCTATTTGAGAACTCTTTGGACAGGTTAATGCTTGTTGTTTTGAAGCGCTCTCTCGAATAATGAGAGTGGTCAATGATGCTTTGAAAAGAGACAAATTTATTGATATATTTAATAATTCTTTGTATCATTACATTGTATATTGTACTCCATACTTTCCTATTAATGTTTGTGTTTTTTATCTTTCACTTTATTTCTTTTTTGTATCTCTTTGAATCCTTTTAATGTGTTTAAATTTAGTTATTATCTTAATTATATCACATGTATTTGGGTAATTAAATACCTGTTTGTGACAAATTAATATTATTATTATAATTATTATATGAAATATGCATTTTTCCCCAAACATTTTGGCCTGAAATTTGGGCTGTCTGTTATATGTGTATATTGAATTATTTTATTTAAAATTAACTAAATAAAAAGATTCGCGTTCAAATCAATTTCAAATGTCTTTCTTTGGAGATTGAGGGCAGTTTATTTTGAAAATGACTCATCTCCTACAAAGAAATATTTGCTATACTTTTGAAAATAAGCATAAAACGAAAACATTTGTATGGATATCTTTATAAGTTAAACATCACACTTTCCAAATTATGTACAGTAAATAATTTTAATGATTAAGTACCAAATAATTCCTGCCAATTGTGGAAACAAGATATAGAGATTCATACATCTGACTACCTACTAATTACTTAATCAACAATCAACCAGGTGTGGCGCACAAACTGCACAAACATGCTACTATTTGAAATTAAACTTTTTTTGTTATAAGAAGAACTTTATAGTATATAAGATATATAAGATAATATTTTCACTTTTATTAATCACCTTATACTTAGCAATAGTATTGATAGACTAGCTTTCGTAGTCATCGGAAGCTTCTTTGCAGAGTAGGTTGTGACCTGGCCATTCTAAGCCTTTAATTTTTAATTTTAGTTTTCTAAGCCATGTTAAAATCATTCTGCATGTTATACCATGGTGTGAAATGTATTCCGATAAATATGGTAATTGAATTGTAAGTGGATGATATAACTTCATAATTTTATTACCTTACTGCAGTGACATGTCAACTTACTTGAGGGACAAAGAATAGTCTTGACGGGTTGATTCACTGTTTCGTACAAGGTAACTCCCTTCTTTGGTTAATCTGAGGACACTCTCTGCTTCCACTCTTGTCATTGCTCCATGATACCACCTGTAATTTAAGACATCTTCCATGTTAGTAAAATTATACCAAACAATGATTTGACAAATGTTATTGACAGAGAAAGAAAAATTATGGAAATGTTTCACAAAAAGGATAAAATAGAACAATACTCAAATCAAAAAAGGCAAAAGGATTCAGGTTTATATATGACGGATTAAGAAAGATTACTGATAAGGGTGAATAAAGAAGCTAAGGAGATCTAGCTACCTTTTCAATGCAAAGAAAGAGAGAATACTGAAACATCAAGGAAATATAGTTAAAAGTAAGGCTAGACAAAATAACTGTCTCTAAGTATATTTGTACTGAAAAAGGAAAATATAATACATGTTGCATAGATAATCAATGGTAAGTAAAATATAGCCCACAGTGTGATAACCCTATAAGGGGATTTGGCTGTATTCACTGCGGGTGACGCATGGTCAGTGTATCGATTCCCATACTGCCATAATAGGACTATTTAAACCTAACCCACAACCTCATAATTCAGGTAGCTTTCCATTTGTTTTGATGCTTGGTAAACATCATTACCCTCAATGGGAATCGAACCCAGGACCGCTACTGCAGAAAGCAAACGCATTAACCACATGGCCAATCGGGGGCTTATATAATAATTGGTAGATAATGAATTTAATCAAGAATATTGAATATTTTATAAACTAATATGCTTCTTGATAAGCAGAAAAATATCATAATGATTATGATTATATTTTTAAGAAGGGAACAAATGCAAACACTATGAAATTATGGAATATTGTTGATTACTTGCAAATATTTGATAAACATTGCGAATGATACAAGTGGCAATACTACCTACTACTTACTACTAACTAAAATTAAGAAAAGGAAATGCTAGAAATCTCTAAGAGGTAATTAATGAATTTGAAGAAGAAAATGGTGAAATGTATCATGTAAATGATTATAACCTTGCAAGTAAAGACATATATCAAAGAATTTTCCAAAGGATAAATGGGTATGGATAGAGTCTGACAGGAGTGGGACTCTAAACTAGAACTTTCACTTTCTTTCTGTTCAGATGCTTTACCCAACCCAGCCTATCAGTCTGGGTAGTGGAGGATAGGAGTTTAAGAACTGGTTACCATTTATTTCCATTCTAAATTCTGTTATTTGGGTCAACTTATGATACCAACTCAATTATTATCAAGATATATAAGCCTAATTATGAAGATATGATATGAGGAAAATGTGTTCCTCTGGGCAGCTTAGTGGGAAATGATTAATGTACTAACATAAAATTTATTTAGTTTCCTTAATGATAAAATAACTTATGGACTGAAATATGTCAATAATGGATAAAAATTATTCAAATTTAACTTTTTAAAATACTTTATTTCGTGGTATGCAGATAATTACTTGTTTTTACTTGAATTGAATAAGGTAACAGTTTCTTATCTACTGAAAACTTGCATTCTTATTAAAGATGTCAAATGTATTATTCGAATATAAATACTTGAATAATTAATAACTATTACATAAATAAAACATTTAAAAAAGAAAACACTAAATAGTTTATAGAAAATTAATTTTTCTTAGGAATGAATTTTGAAAAATTTGTTTTACTCAAAACCTCTCTCTTGACGTGAAATCTAAATGCACAGAGCATACATTACAGGCAATAATTGTTTTCCTTTCCAACTTTTAAGCACATATGGCCCATATATGTATATCTTATCCTTATATGCTTTATTCTTCTTCACAATTACATCATTGGACATCTTGGAAAGAATATATGCTCGAGCACTACAAACAGTTGCTCAAGGGACCCTTCTCTACTGCATGACCCAACAATTGATCCTGCAACCATTGAGTGCCTCACAACTGAGCATGGACAACTGAGTGCTGCAACCACTGAGAGCTGAGACAACTGAGCAGGCCTCCATCAAAGAATTTTCCAAAGGATAAATGGGTATGGAAAGAGTGTACCTATTAAATTAATCTACAAAAATATCATTAGAATAGGAATTTTTCTGACCTGATAAACCAACCAGATTTTTTAAATTCATGGGACAAGTATCTTTCTTGGTCCTTTAAGGGTTAAAGATCTTTAGAGATGACACTTTGCATCTAATGAAGATAATGAGAGGATATTAGGAAATTTTGGCCCTGCAACAGAGGGTCAACTTCTTCCAGAACAGCTTCATTGCACTTGTTCATCATTGGCATAATTACAATTGAAAACATGTGTAAAGAACCTTTTACCTGCTGTTTACATTGAGAGGTGAATATATTTAACCTGAGAGCACATTCTAAAAGCCATTTAATAATTTAAATAAATGGAATATTTGCAGCTATACTTAATTATGATAAAGGAAGCATTACTTTCATTCAACCCTTGAATGTGGAGGAAAATTTGGTTTGGAAATCTTCCTCAACCAACCCCTTCCCAATTTGGACTGGCCATAACTTCAGTTGTAAAAGCTTTCTTTATATTATCCTTTTGTTTGGGTTCCAAGAGTGAAATTGTCTGACACGTGTATGGTTTCACATACCCTTGCCTCTCCAATGGGACAGATACATCCACTGGTTCTCCAGTCGCTGATAAAGCTGAGCAACCAAGCTCAAGACTGAGACCTGGTCTCTTCTTCCTTGAATGAGGCAAAGATGGCCCTGAAGTAGTGCCACAGAGGTTTAGCGTCAGGTTGGGTCTTCCAATTGATCCTTGAGGTTGTGAAGTAGCTCCAGGCAACTGACCAAAAAGCAGAGGTTTTCCTGTAAGCAAGAAGGAAAAGTCATTCTTAAAGAAGAGCAAAGAAAGACCAGGAATCTTAAATGTTTGCCAGTATAATTAAATTTAGAATTGAATAACAAGATTTTAGTTTTTGTTGCTGGATAATAGAGCAATTTGTACATATCTTTCTAATTCAATGTCTTTATAAAAAATGATCAAACAGGCTATAGACTTCATAATTCAAAACTTTTTAGAAGCGAGCTTTAAAATCATTTGAACAGAATAAAATTGTGTAACATCTTACGATTTGGCAAAAAGAATGTGGATTGGATTTCAATTTGGAAAGTGTATTTCCAAGTAAACTTTGATAGACTTTTATGTGTTAAAAATATAAGGATATCTAACTTTTGGCAAGGAAATTTAATTTTTTTATTTGCCTTAGATTAGATTCTAGCACAGTATCTACTGCTTAGGAATCTTAAATTACTGTAGCTGAAAAGGCAAATGATCCTTACTGTTCTGGTGTCACAGAAGACATTTGGCTGCCAAAAACTTTCTTTTATCTTTTGGAAGCAACTGTTCCCTTGGTATGTCTGCCCATTTTTACATGCATTGTTTAAGCCCATCTATTCTATCATTAGTTCATTGAATGACTAATATTTGCTGCAGCCTAGTGCTTTGAAGTAAATACAAATTATTACTTATCACATTTCACTTCACTATCAAATGAGTTTCAATGTATTGCAATATATTCATTTAAATTCATACTCTGATAATATTTTAAGAATATCAGTGATCACAATGGGCCCTTTGTATCTGTTTTTTGTTGCTTTACCAAAATTATTTAGCAAAACCAGGAAGAGATAATTATTTATAATTCTTTAATAATTCTTTATAATCCTTTAATCATTCTTTTCTTCCTCCAAAATAGAGGAAGAAAAGAATCCTAATTTAGCAAAAAATATCCAGAATATTTGAAACTACATTTGAACTCCAGAAATACCAAAACTGAGGACATTTATACTCTGAATTTAGAATTTAGGCTTAAGATATTTACAAGGTGTATTAAAAAAAATCACAAGAATTTTATGATTTTTTGCATTGTACAATTTTCACAATTCTTTCTGTATGTTGGTGAACTTTTCTGAAAAGATGCTGTATTGTGTTAGCCATATTGGATATCTAGTCTATAAACAGCAGTCAAAAAGGTTACATGTGTTTTAGTTGAATTGGCGATTTTTAAAATGGATCAGAGAATTTGTTTTAATTTTGCTATAAGAATGGAATAAAATACAACAAAGGTTTAGAAATGTTAAATATTGCTTTTGGTGAGTCTGCTATGAGTAAAAAGTGATTTTACAAGTGTTTTAAGCATTTCAAAGATGGCCATGTAGACAATGAAGAAGAGGAGTACCTTGGCAAAAGTTAAGTAAATTATTATGAATGATTGCCAAATTAACCAAATGGTCAATAAGGAGCATTTTGTACAAGTTCAATGCTGCTTGAAGAAATCCAAAGGACCTATTACTATATTACCTACTATTTTTAGTATGCATCAATGATCTTAGCGATCACATTGATAGCAAAGTTAGGATATTTGTGGATGCGATGGTCATTTACAAGGAAGTGGAGAGTTTAGAGGATAATGAACCCTTAGATGGAATTATGAATGATGCAATGATTAGCAGTGAAATCTAAATGTAGAAAAGTTTTCAGTAGTTAACTTCTTTCATAGAAGTACAGCTTCCATGGGGTGAAATTAATGACAATGGAATCAGTGAAATATTTTGGAGTAACTCTCACAAATAATTTATCATAGATTACCTACATCAGTAATATATGTGGAATAGCACTTAAGAAACTCGGCTTTGTTAAAGGAACAGTCAGAAGGAGTTAAGAAAAAGTTTGCAAAAGAATCTACCGAGCATAAGTTAGGCCTCACCTTGAGTATGCATATAGTATATGGGACCCTGCTGTCAAATATTATACTTATCCAGAGAAATTACATTCTCAGAAGGTGTAACCAATATAATGCAAGCTCCCTGTTATATAGGCCATTCTGATGCTGCAAGGAAGATCAGATGAATGAAGAAGAATAGATGCTAGAATAAAAAGTTTCAAGAATTCATTTTTTCCATGAACATAACGCAAAAGCAATTGAGTAGGAAAATAGAGTCAAGGTGCTTGCACCCACTGCCACACACCGAAATACAGCTTGTGGGGGCTTTAGATATAGACAAAACTCTGATTCTAGGAAAGTATGGGGTAAACATTTAAAATAAGAAAGATATTAGTAAAAATTCAAAAATAGAGATGAAAATATGACTTTTTTTGATTGGCTGCAAACCAGGAACCACCATGTATGCTGACCAGCAAACCCTTTTTTAATGCCTGCCTGGACTTTTTAGAGATAATTCAAAAAGGGTGTAATTTTTAAACCGTCATCTCCTAAATGGGTGGAGAGAAGACTTTATAAAAAATATGGTTCCTCTTAAATTTGAATCTTAATCTCCCTACACTAATATATACTTAAAAATTATTGTATTCATTTTTAAAGGAGTCCTTTCTTAAAACTACGTTTAGTAATGCATGTTCTGACTCTCAATTTATATGCAAAAATTCCTATACATTACTTCATAATCAACTTTCACTTGATTTTCGACAAGGATATGAATAATGATAACAAACATCCTAACTGTGATTTAGATGTTGGTGAGACGTGTTTGCAAGGTTTAATGACACTTTACCCCTGAAATGAATTCATTTACAGAGTATAATATTTTCGTGTGGCATCTTAACTTTTCTGCATTCTTTTTATTAAAGTATGATATATAAATAAGGGATTCTAAATTCTTACTGTGATCGTATGTAAATTCAAAGACTATTTTAGAGGAGTAGAGATGAAATGCTATTTAATTACATACTCATTTTATTAGGTTGATATGTCCAAGTGTAATTGTGTGGAAAAAATGTGCCCACATTTTGAAAAAGAACTTTGCATCTTAGAAAAAACTTAGCTAAATTCATTGCAACTAACTGAAAAAAAATTTACACTGAATATTTTTTAAGATAATTGAAGTAGGTAAAGACAACTTATATTTCTAAATTACTGCAACGTTTATGATGAAAATCATTTCCTAGAAGTAAGTAGGCTTACACATATTTAACTGCCCATTTATCCTCTGCGGGTAAATGATGAAATTATACGTAAAATATCCCTCTATTAATACAGTCTGTCATTAACACTGGGTTAAGTACATGATCAAAGAAAACTTTCATCATGAGTAAGTGTGAACAGCGGTTGATCTATTGCCAGTCATGCATGACTCTTCAAGGGTCATTTACAAGACCAAATCATTTGAGTAGCTTGCACGTACCCATGCAGATGCAAGGGCTAAATGTCAATTTATAAAATGAATTACATTCATATGATGTTGAAAGTTATTGCCAAAAGAATTGTCTGTGAAAACAATGAATAAAGTATTCTATTTATATATACATATTTATTCTATTCCTTTCCACAACTCCAACATTTTGTTACTTTACTGAGCATACTATTAGTAGGTTTTACATGAAAGACATGAGCCATGGTGGACTAAAACTCACTGGTCGAATACACAAAACAAGTTCGTCAGTCTTGCAATCAATGGAGTAAAAATACTTTTAAAAGAGTCTTAATTCCCAATGTATTCCTTACAGCAAATGCATGAGCTCAGATTCAACAATCGCATTTGGTGTCAGTTGCTTATACTCAAACCTTTTCCAAGAAATTTAATTTATTTCATCAAAATTCTCATTTCTGAAATGTAAACAATATTCTACAATCAAAATAATATACTTGATTCAATTTCGCTTCTTTTGGTGGTTAGCAGCTTAGTAGTTAGCATCTTGATTCCATATGTCTAATGTTTGCAATTTAATTTTGCAAAAGAAATTAAGCTTGCAACCGATAAAATCGAATTTACATGCTTTTCTTATGAGAAGACCTTTCCCTCGTCTGGGATCAAACTAGAGAGAATTAGGTAATTAATAAGTTGAGGATAATAGCCCAAAGAAGACAATTAACCATCTTTAAAATATGAAAGCTGTGCAAATTGTGGTTCTAGAATTTTAAGGGGGCATACAAACTTTCTACTTTATGTGTAAGATTTGTCAATCAATCAATAAATTATACCACTGATTATACGTATGCTCATAATTAGCTCTACATACTTCCTTTATATAATTAATTAGCAATATATCGCTCATTATCTTAACGGCTAATTTCATGCTTATCCATCACAATGAATTTAATACTCAAATAACTGTAGAAACTGAGAGGCAGAATTAGTTACAACATACATGATTACAAAGATAATGCGGCCTGCATGAAATTGGGCTTGGTGTTAAATCGTAGTAATGATAAGTTTGAATCCATTTCACATATTGCTAACAGATTTTTGGACAAATAATGAAGCTGAAATCTGCTACATAAAAAGGAATTCTGAAACTTATATTACAAATTACTAATATTTGCTTTCTGAAATATTTCAGCAGGTAAATCTTTAAGAAACAGCTCTACTCACCAACTGCATTTTAGTCAATTTATCTTCCACTGACTTATTATATTTCAACGATTTCTCAGGCGCTGTCACCTTAGTTCTTACAGGTACATGTTCACTACAATTTTCACTTTTTTCACCATGGTTCTCCTCTCTTTGGTGATTCTCAGGTGACTGATTCAATGAAGCACTTTGCTCTGTACTTTTGAATCCAACACACTTCTCCTTGAAATACAATAGTTGCCTCTCTGCTACCATTCCACCAGGGAGGACAAATGAATCACTCTTTTGTTCTGGGCCTTCTTGACAGCAATTCTGGGATATCAACCACAATACTTATTCCATTAAGTCTTCATCACTCTTCCCTACACTTACCCTAATGCAAATTGGCAAACTCAGATTTTTGAGGCCTGTTGTGCACAACTACCTCGCTTGCTACCTTGTGATTCTGGAATAGAAGTAAAAATTCAACAATAAATGTTCACCTTTTAAGTTTTATATTCCACATATTCAATCTGAGAACATCAGTTTCCCAGAGAAAATGAAATATTACTAAAAGATTTCCTTAAACATAGACACCATAATATACATAATCCATTTTCACTTATTGAAAGTTCATATTCCTTCTATTTTACCACTATTACCATAAAGATATAATTCCATGAATTCTATTGAAGCGCAAGGAAGGCCTTCACTTCCCAATAGTTAGTAGAAAATTATATACAAATATGCAGCAGTAAACACTATTGTAAACGTTAAAAAATGCTACTTAAGAAACAGATATTAATAACCTAATAAAATGATTGAAATGATGCTTAAAAGGTTTCTTTGAAAATTTTTCAAATTACATAAAAATTTTTCAAATTTCATAAAAATTTTAACTCTTAACCCTCTAAAAAGAGAAGAGAGCTACTACTGAAACAGGTTACTTCTTCCAAATTCAGTTATTTTGGTCAACTTATGCAACCAACTCCATTCTTATCAAAATATATAGTCTAATTATGAAGATATGGGACAAATGTCTCCCTGTGGCAGCCTAGTGAAAAATAATTAATGCACTAACATAAAATTTCTCTTGTTATCAATTGAAAGCATATTGATAATACAAATTTAAAGTCGACATCTAATCGAGAAGATCCTCAAAATAAAAAAAGGGATTGAAAATATTTTAAAAAATCAAGGCAATTTATTTCACATAGGAGAAATTGGCATCCACCTGGTGACAAACACAAGTACATTTGGTGTCAGCTTCATAGATATAAAGAAAGAAGAGCACCATTTCTGTGACCCCTATGATTTTGTATTCCCTATCCTACCAGGATGTAGCTTAAAATATTTTCGAAACTTATTCATAAATAATTCAAAATTCCCCCCATACGTTTCTAATAGTAGAGATGCCTGGTGTGGAACCCAGGATCTTTTGGAAGATGAGAATAAATATAACGCCCTGATAGAAATAAATTTATTTGTTTCAAATTTTGAAGTTGATATCATACTGGGAGGAATAAGACTCCGTTATCCCCATCTGAAAAGCATAGGATTATGAAAACTGCTCTATTCTATTGCTCTCTGTTTATTCTAGGATTACACAAAGCCGAAAAGAAAAAAATAGATCAAAGAGGATAAATATTTAAAAAATTGACACTTAAGGATCATTTTTAGTGACTTCTAATAAGAGGGGAAAATATTATATTAAATGTTATCATACTTTCTATGCCTTGAGTAATGTTTTGTATCTGTATATAGCTTAATTCAGTCTATATAGTATTAACATAAGTATATAATACAGCAATTGAAAACAAGGAACTAACAGATGAGGCAAGAAAGGCTCACGTGGACCTTATCCTGTTTTCCCTGACTTTTCTTGTTAATATTATTGTATTCTATATTTTTGATATTACTTAATTTGCCAATAACTCTTTGGATTTTTTACAAGCTCTTTTCTATTTACCAATTCATGTTTTATTTGAGATTGTTTGTACAATAACTATACCTTGTATTAAGAGTTATGATAATTAGATAATACATTATACAAAAAATAGCACTTTGAATTTAGTGTTTAAAGTCAAACTAAAATCTACATACATTTTAGTCCACTTTCGTATCGATGAAAATTAAATTTACTTAAAAGTCGTTTTTTAACTATTACAGCTTATCGGAAATAATAGTTTACATCAAAATTTTCTACAAGCAAAAGTTTATTTCAACAATTTTTACAATCAAGAAAATAGCAAGAAAACGATTTAAGTAGTCGTAATAGTAGTCAAAATAAAACCTAATTTCAATATAACATAATTTAATTTAAAAGATCAAAAAGATATGTTTTAAAATCGTGTTTAAATTATATTGCTCACCGAAGTTAATGGTTTAAATCAAAGCTTCCTAATTAAATATCAAGAAAATACCCGAAAAACAACTTTCGTAGTGCTGTCAAATTAAAGTCTATTTTCATTATAATATATTTAATTTAAAAAAAAACAAATGAATGTACTTAAAAATCGTATTTTAAATAATCAGTATTTCCAGAAGTAATGTTTTAATTAGATCATGCGGATATATGATCAAGAGAATAGCAGTTTGACTCCATCGTAGCTTACATGAGCATGTCTTGCATCTGAATATCCTCATTATATCAGCTAATACATTACTTCATTTAAGGTCTTCAGTTTTAATAATATTGTGATTCAATAAAAAACGAACTACTGGAACATGAGAAATTCCGTTTTTTGCGTTAGTTTCCTTAGAAATCAAATCCTGGCATTTGTGTTGCACAGATAAATTTAAAGCACAGTATGAAATTGATTTCAAACTGAAAGAATTATTTTACACTGAATATTTGATAATATAATTGAAGTAGGTAAAGACTACTTATATTTCCAAATTACTGCAACGTTTATGATGAAAATCAATTCCTAGAAGTAAGTAGGCTTAGACATAATTAAATGCCCATTTATCCTCTGCGGGTAAATGATGAAATTATACGTAAAATATACCTCTATTCATACAGTCTGTCATTAACTCTGGGTCGAGTACATGATCAAAGAAAACTTTCATCATGTGTAAGTGTGAACAGCGGTTGAACTATTGCCAGTCATGCACGACTCTTCAAGGGTCATTTACAAGACGAAATCATTCGAGTAGCTTGCACGTACCAATGCAGATGCAAGGGCTAAATGTCAATTTATAAAATGAATAACATTCATATGATGTTGAAAGTTATTGCCAAAAGAATTGTCTGTGAAAACAATGAATAAAGTATTCTATTTATATATACATATTTATTCTATTCCTTTCCACAACTCCAACATTTTGTTACTTGACTGAGCATACTATTGGTAGGTTTTACATGAAAGACATGAGCCATGTTTGACTAGAACTCACTTCCTGGTCGAATACACAAGTCAAGTTCGTCAGTCTTGCAATCGATGGAGTAAAAATACTTTTAAAAGAGTCTTAATTCCCAATGTATTGCTTTCAGAAAATGCATGAGCTCAGATTCAACAATGGCATTGGTCGTCAGGGGAACCAGTTGCTTATACTCAAACCTTTTCACAGAAATTTAATTTATTTCATCAAAATTCTCAAACACCTCAAACACAGTATATGAAATGTATTTATGATCTTTATTCACATGCCAAAATATAAGTTTCTATGTAATCGGGAAGGGTTAAAAAAAATCTTAAAAATCGTAACAGTTACAGATTTTAGAGACAAAATATTGGTCATATACTGAGGAAAAGAAATTCTACCTGCCTCTATCCTAATGTTAAAATGGTAAATTATTTCTTTAAATTTGGTCAGGGCTCAAATCAATAAGATATACAAAATATTCTGTTTTTTTCTTTAAAACCAAATATACAGGTAAATGAGGAGAAATATCACAAATGCAGTAATTCCCTTTACATCAAGTAAACCAAAAAGATTCAGTAATTACATTGTTTCAGCTATCATCTTCATAGATAAACCATAACTTGAGAGGCATCAAAAAAGCTATCACATATTTAATGCTTTTGTAACACTTAACACTAAAGGGCAATGCTCATTTCATGATCTAATATCATTAAAAAATTAAATTTACCAATTACAAATGCAAATCAAGGAATAAGATTTTGAAAATACAAATGCATCATTTTAGATTTGTTCATTGTACTACATATAATGACTAATCTTGTAATGATCTAATAGCTACATTCTAAGTACTAATAGTCTACTAAATATATTTTGGCTTGTGTGGGAGGGCAGGTACGAAATTAGAAAAAAATTTTGGGGGGGGGTCCGATCGAAAAATTTAAAAATAGAAGATATTTCGGCTTTCACATAACGTGATGTTAAAATTGTGTTAGACTAACTCGAATTTTTTCGCTAGTGATTGCTTATTAAATTGTGTTTTATTTGCGTAATTCGAGTTTCATTTTCGAAAAATAGGAACAAGTGAAATTTGTCCTGGGGGTCCGGACGCCCAGGACCACCCCCCTGGATCTGTCCCTGTGGGAGGGTAATGATTTAAGCAAGATAGTAATACAATTGCAATGATACACAGAATCGTAAAGATTTTTATAATACACTAAAGTATTTTGCATAATTGATCCTAATTATTTTCCGCAATTAAGATATGTCTGGTGAAATAAAAATAATCGACTCGCCCATAACTTCGTGGGTAAAATTCTACTTTAGCTCACAAAGTAGAATTTTACCATTTGGTAGTAAAACCAATTTCGGAAAAATTATAGTTTGAGAATTTACCTCAATTTCATATGGAATATCCCATCACCAAAACCAATGGTTCTCATCCTTGCGAAGAGGTTCAAGCAAAATATTTTCTTTAATTCGAACAATATTTGTGCCACTTATCTCTGCTGAAATATGTCATGAATAAGGAGTTTTTTTACCTCGATTCGTAATTTGCGTGAAAGAGACTTGAAGACGAAGAATTAATATAATCCACCAACAACTAACTTAAAAATACTTATATTATCTTATGGTTAACGTAGAATAAAATATAAATCAAGGAAAGTGGTGATTGGTTCATCTAACTACAGGCCATTTTTCTTCCACTCGAACATTGCGAGATTCGTATTATCGAGAGGAATGGATATTGGAAACAACATGGATGATATGGATCACATGAATTCATATTTGGCTAACTGTAAGATGGCGGTAAATGAAAAGTCGTGGGACGGATGTTCCTATCTTTCACATGCGACGAAAGTTTTAGTGAAGAAGCCGTTTAGTTAGTTCACAAATAAAAGACAAAGAAATTTCAGATATATCAATTCGTTCTTGTAGTTTCGGACAATATGCTTTCGAAAAATAAAGGCCAAGAATGGAATGAAAAGAAATGGGAAATGCAGGGCCGTTTTTAGGCATCGCAGCATACGCGGTCACGTAGGGTCCCCTCAACTCAGGGGCCCGGGCCCGCCGCCAAGTCTCAAATACGTAGGACATAAGAGTTTTATTAGATTAAAGTTAATTAATTGGTTAAAGTTTTTAACTATTATCTTTTCCTTCTGAACTTTAATCCCTCACATAATTAGTGATAGTATTATTCTCAACTTTTTGGAAGTAATTTTAGAGAAACCATTGGATTTGAGATATCATTTGTATCATTGAAAAAAAATTATTCATGAAGAAAATGAAAGAAAAACAAATTTTAATCACCATGAATGTTGAAGTAAATAACAATAGAGAATTTAAATAAGCTAATAGAAGTAATAACACTAGAAGTTGCTCCAAATTTTTGTGAATAATCAAGGTGAAACTGATTATACCTAAGTTTCTTTTGGAGAGTAAAATTCAGAAGTGGATTGCTTTCCTTGTGTAATATTCTTGAAGGAATAACATTCACATTTAATTCTCATACAAAGCATCACATAAATAATTTGCATTGAGTTATGTGATCATTTTATGATATAGAGATGCAATGCTTTGACTAGTAATAGGATGAAAATCAGGAATTTTGAGAATATAATTAGCTTGCCATAGAACTTTATAAGGATGCTATTTTTTCAAATTTTTATGATAACAAATAACAATAAAGCATCTATATAAATTGTGCAAATTAAGCCATATATGAAATAGAAGATTACTTTCAATGTTAATTTTTAAGTTCAGTTGAATTTAAATGAGATATGTTAATCAAGCATAAATGACTCATGGGAGAGGCTATCATATTAAAAGTCAAAGCACTAGAAGAACTCACTAATTAATATAAAATCAATGTTTATAACCTAAATTATAAAATTATTTATATATCTCTTACTCAATTATCACAATGAAACAAAACTAGAAAATATAATTTACCAGATGGATGATATCACCTTGAACTAATTGGGTTATTTTTGAATGACAAATACAAATTGTGAAACTAATTATTTTTTCACATAAACACAACATTGTGATCTTCATTCAATCACACAGCACAGATATCACAACCAATTACAATATATATGCAAGAAGATGCACTCCAAATACAACAGATACGAAATAACTTGTTTTTTTTCCATAACATTGGAAGGAATATTTCAGCTAATTATAAATTCATTTCAGTTAATAGAAACAAAATAAATACATATTCAAAGAGAAACCAAATGAATTCTATTTTTCATAAATGAATAGTAACAGTAAGGGATCAAACTGCTGGAAATTTGGTTTTTCCCTAAAGAGAATAAATATGCATATTTATTAGACAGAATACCTTGAATCACAATAGCAAAACAGAGCTTCTGTTAGAATACCAACTCCTGTATTTGAGGAAAAGTTGAGGTAATGAGTTCCTGTTCACTTTCATTTGTCCACTAATTCTTTTTCCAGATGAATTATTTAGTAATCAGTATTTGGTTCTTTGTGAAATAAATAATTTTCAAGAGACCAACTGATTCGGCATAATTGCTGATTTCTTCATTTCTGATTTTGTGTTTTGGTTTAAGCCTCATTCATGTTCCGTTCCTTCTTGAAACCAAATATCATAAAGGAAATATTTTGCTACATCCTATTAATGCCTCTTAAAATGGAGGTATTAATATTATATCTGTATATGAATATATGTACAATATTTCACAGCTCTTCTTTGGCTTAAAAAACAGTAGTTCCTTAATTCATACCTTCTGACCTGTACCGAATACAGACAATAGACAATACAATGTGACATAGCCTAAAGCAGCTGCTCTATGACAGGATGTAAGAGACACATATGCTCTGCCCCTTTGATTGGTAGTCTGTTGATGGTGTAGAAATGGATCATCTCAGGTATACTGCTGAATGGCTGACTAAACTGTCCAAGAATGTATCTCCCACTTTCTTTGTTTTGCTGGATTCTCATATGCATAAATCCACGAGCACTTCTATAAAATATACAAAAATGAGATTAGTTTACAGAACTTATGAAATGTAAAACTTAATCTTACTACACTTATGCTTATAGTGGAAATAAATATAACCTGGGCTCATTTACTTTAATAAGCTCCAGAATAAGTGTGAGGGTAGTTGAAATAATACATTTTTCTTACCCAAATCTTACAATGTGAAGTTAATTTGATCATAAGGACACTAATCAGTAAAAATGAAAGTTCATGCTTTACCACAAGTTTTGTATATAGACTGTTAAAAAGTGTTTATGGACTTAAACAATCGGGTCGAAATTGGAACAATTTCTTGAATAAAAGACTGTTGGAGTTGGGGTTAACCAGATGTGTCAGTGATAATTGTGTGTATAAAGGTGATAATGTGATTTTAGGAGTGTATGTAGATGACATATTGATTGTAGGAATTAGAGAAAACATTATGAGACTGAAGTGTGAATTGGCAAAACTACTTAGGATTAAGGACATTGGAGAAATTTCTAATCTGCTTTCTCTTCAAATAATGAGACCTGAGAGAGATTTATTAGTTGTAAGTCAGGAAGAGTATGTTAATCATGTTTTAAACTCATTTAATATGTCAGAATGTAAAGGGGTGGTATCTCCATTGGAGGTTGTACAAACTGTAAGGGAGGTGGTAACTGAAGAGAATGCATTTGATAATTATTTGTATCGCAAGGCCATTGGGTGCTTGTTATATCTTGCCAGTGGTACTAGGCTAGACATCTCATATGCTGTTTGTAGACTGAGCCAATACTGTGAGAACCCAAGTGTTTCTGATTGGAGGAATGCAAAACATGTATTCAGGTACTTGAAGGGTACTATGTCCTATGCTTTGCATTATTCAAAGACAGGTAAACCATTAGAGGTGTATGTGGATGCTGACTGGGCAAATGATGTAGATGATGCAAGATCAATCACTGGGTATGTGGTAAATCTAGCAGGAGCAGCTGTATGTTGGAGAAGCCGGAAACAGAGAGGTGTGGCAACTTCCACCACCCATGCAGAATACCTATCGATGTATGAAGCGGCCACAGAGGTAGTTTGGTTGAGGTCTTTCCTCAACAAAATTGGGCAGGGCAAAATGATTTCCACACCATGTGTTATCAATGTAGATAGCAGGGGCGCAATGTGCATTGCTGGTGGTAACTCGATTTCTGATAGGAGCAAGCACATAAATGTCAAATACCACTACATAAGAGAGCTTGTAGAAAATGGGGAGATTGTGTTTAATTATGTGCCTTCAGCAGGAAACTGTGCTGACCTTCTAACAAAACCTCTGCCAGGACTGAAATGTAAGGCATTCTCAAAATTGATGGGTTTAGTTTGATCTTTCTTTTGCTTGACTATCAAATGTTATTAGCCCATTTGAAGGTATTTTCTGCCTTTCGCTGTGCTTATTCAATTTTTTTTCATCCTCTGAGTTTGGTGATTTGATGATGAAATATAGGGGAATGTTATGTATATTTTTTTTTTGAGTGCATAATTGGTTTTTTTATTTGATATATTCCAATAGTGATGTGCAACATTTATGGTCTGTAACGAAGAGAGGTGTTAGAATGTGTCATTATGTGACCATAAAAGTGTTCTGCATTTGCGATGTTCTATTTTTTTGTATGTATGCAGCCGCCATGTTGGATTTAATAAAGACGGCAGTTCGTTATCAACACTAAAGCAGTTCGGGCGTTATTTAAATCGATCCTCATCCACGTTGTCGTAAGTGCACTTCGTGCATCTTTAACGACTATTTTGTAACAGTAAGAGACACATATGCTCTGCCCCTTTGATTGGTAGTCTGTTGATGGTGTAGAAATGGATCATCTCAGGTATACTGCTGAATGGCTGACTAAACTGTCCAAGAATGTATCTCCCACTTTATTTGTTTTGCTGGATTCTCATATGCATAAATCCACGAGCACTTCTATAAAATATACAAAAATGAGATTAGTTTACAGAACTTATGAAATGCAAAACTTAATCTTACTACACTTATGCTTATAGTGGAAATAGATATAACCTGGGCTCATTTACTTTATTAAGCTCCAGAATAAGTGTGAGGGTAGTTGAAATAATACATTTTTCTTACCCAAATCTTACAATGTGAAGTTAATTTGATCATAAGGACACTAATCAGTAAAAATGAAAGTTCATGCTTTATCAGTGATGTTATTTTTCACCAATTTCATATGAGAGTTAGATCAAAGAAAAATGTGAGCATTTCTCTCTTTGTAAGATATCTTTATAAAATCATGCATTGTATAACACAACATTTAGGATATTACACCTGGATATTGTGAAGAAGTTTAGATGAATTTAAAATATTCCTTTTAGTGATATGCTATCAAGGGGCTGACCTAGTCCCCAGAAATTTTAATCAAAATATTTTGCAATAAAAATGTGTGACATAAATAAATCAGCTACTCTACTCTTGCAGCAAAATAACCCTGTTGATGATTATGTCCTCATATTCACTTTTGCTTGCCCCTTTCCTCTGGTAGATCAATATTTGGTAATAGCACATCCAAAGCTAGCAATTTTATGCATCTTGTCAAGGAAAGGAACTGGCTTCAATCTGCAAGTCAGGATGTTGCACTCATTCTAATCTCAAATGATAAATTTAAAAGAATTCAATGCTCATTGCTTTTCTTGAGTGTTAGTAATAAATGGAGCTTTCAATGTTGATCTCAAGGTAATTTAGATTTTCAACACATTTTTTCTGTGAATCCAATCATAAGGTGTTGAAGAAGATTTGGCTGAGAAATCTAGTCCCTTACAGTTGAAAAATTATGCAAGCAGAAAATTACTATAACTTACTAATTATCTTGGAAATTAACATTACTAAAAATATACTATAATTATTTCTCAATTTTCAAAAAAGAAACTCGGAAAAATAATTGGAAATCATCATATTTTTGGCATATAAGATCCGTCCCACCAATTTCTAGGCAGATGCTTCTATTTGAGAACTCTTTGGACAGTTTAATGCTTGTTGTTTTGAAGCGCTCTCTCGAATAATGAGAGTGGTCAATGATGCTTTGAAAAGAGACAAATTTATTGATATATTTAATAATTCTTTGTATCATTACATTGTATATTGTACTCCATACTTTCCTATTAATGTTTGTGTTTTTTATCTTTCACTTTATTTCTTATTTGTATCTCTTTGAATCCTTTTAATGTGTTTAAATTTAGTTATTATCTTAATTATATCACATGTATTTGGGTAATTAAATACCTGTTTGTGACAAATTAATATTATTATTATAATTATTATATGAAATATGCATTTTTCCCCAAACATTTTGGCCTGAAATTTGGGCTGTCTGTTATATGTGTATATTGAATTATTTTATTTAAAATTAACTAAATAAAAAGATTCGCGTTCAAATCAATTTCAAATGTCTTTCTTTGGAGATTGAGGGCAGTTTATTTTGAAAATGACTCATCTCCTACAAAGAAATATTTGCTATACTTTTGAAAATAAGCATAAAACGAAAACATTTGTATGGATATCTTTATAAGTTAAACATCACACTTTCCAAATTATGTACAGTAAATAATTTTAATGATTAAGTACCAAATAATTCCTGCCAATTGTGGAAACAAGATATAGAGATTCATACATCTGACTACCTACTAATTACTTAATCAACAATCAACCAGGTGTGGCGCACAAACTGCACAAACATGCTACTATTTGAAATTAAACTTTTTTTGTTATAAGAAGAACTTTATAGTATATAAGATATATAAGATAATATTTTCACTTTTATTAATCACCTTATACTTAGCAATAGTATTGATAGACTAGCTTTCGTAGTCATCGGAAGCTTCTTTGCAGAGTAGGTTGTGACCTGGCCATTCTAAGCCTTTAATTTTTAATTTTAGTTTTCTAAGCCATGTTAAAATCATTCTGCATGTTATACCATGGTGTGAAATGTATTCCGATAAATATGGTAATTGAATTGTAAGTGGATGATATAACTTCATAATTTTATTACCTTACTGCAGTGACATGTCAACTTACTTGAGGGACAAAGAATAGTCTTGACGGGTTGATTCACTGTTTCGTACAAGGTAACTCCCTTCTTTGGTTAATCTGAGGACACTCTCTGCTTCCACTCTTGTCATTGCTCCATGATACCACCTGTAATTTAAGACATCTTCCATGTTAGTAAAATTATACCAAACAATGATTTGACAAATGTTATTGACAGAGAAAGAAAAATTATGGAAATGTTTCACAAAAAGGATAAAATAGAACAATACTCAAATCAAAAAAGGCAAAAGGATTCAGGTTTATATATGACGGATTAAGAAAGATTACTGATAAGGGTGAATAAAGAAGCTAAGGAGATCTAGCTACCTTTTCAATGCAAAGAAAGAGAGAATACTGAAACATCAAGGAAATATAGTTAAAAGTAAGGCTAGACAAAATAACTGTCTCTAAGTATATTTGTACTGAAAAAGGAAAATATAATACATGTCGCATAGATAATCAATGGTAAGTAAAATATAGCCCACAGTGTGATAACCCTATAAGGGGATTTGGCTGTATTCACTGCGGGTGACGCATGGTCAGTGTATCGATTCCCATACTGCCATAATAGGACTATTTAAACCTAACCCACAACCTCATAATTCAGGTAGCTTTCCATTTGTTTTGATGCTTGGTAAACATCATTACCCTCAATGGGAATCGAACCCAGGACCGCTACTGCAGAAAGCAAACGCATTAACCACATGGCCAATCGGGGGCTTATATAATAATTGGTAGATAATGAATTTAATCAAGAATATTGAATATTTTATAAACTAATATGCTTCTTGATAAGCAGAAAAATATCATAATGATTATGATTATATTTTTAAGAAGGGAACAAATGCAAACACTATGAAATTATGGAATATTGTTGATTACTTGCAAATATTTGATAAACATTGCGAATGATACAAGTGGCAATACTACCTACTACTTACTACTAACTAAAATTAAGAAAAGGAAATGCTAGAAATCTCTAAGAGGTAATTAATGAATTTGAAGAAGAAAATGGTGAAATGTATCATGTAAATGATTATAACCTTGCAAGTAAAGACATATATCAAAGAATTTTCCAAAGGATAAATGGGTATGGATAGAGTCTGACAGGAGTGGGACTCTAAACTAGAACTTTCACTTTCTTTCTGTTCAGATGCTTTACCCAACCCAGCCTATCAGTCTGGGTAGTGGAGGATAGGAGTTTAAGAACTGGTTACCATTTATTTCCATTCTAAATTCTGTTATTTGGGTCAACTTATGATACCAACTCAATTATTATCAAGATATATAAGCCTAATTATGAAGATATGATATGAGGAAAATGTGTTCCTCTGGGCAGCTTAGTGGGAAATGATTAATGTACTAACATAAAATTTATTTAGTTTCCTTAATGATAAAATAACTTATGGACTGAAATATGTCAATAATGGATAAAAATTATTCAAATTTAACTTTTTAAAATACTTTATTACGTGGTATGCAGATAATTACTTGTTTTTACTTGAATTGAATAAGGTAACAGTTTCTTATCTACTGAAAACTTGCATTCTTATTAAAGATGTCAAATGTATTATTCGAATATAAATACTTGAATAATTAATAACTATTACATAAATAAAACATTTAAAAAAGAAAACACTAAATAGTTTATAGAAAATTAATTTTTCTTAGGAATGAATTTTGAAAAATTTGTTTTACTCAAAACCTCTCTCTTGACGTGAAATCTAAATGCACAGAGCATACATTACAGGCAATAATTGTTTTCCTTTCCAACTTTTAAGCACATATGGCCCATATATGTATATCTTATCCTTATATGCTTTATTCTTCTTCACAATTACATCATTGGACATCTTGGAAAGAATATATGCTCGAGCACTACAAACAGTTGCTCAAGGGACCCTTCTCTACTGCATGACCCAACAATTGATCCTGCAACCATTGAGTGCCTCACAACTGAGCATGGACAACTGAGTGCTGCAACCACTGAGAGCTGAGACAACTGAGCAGGCCTCCATCAAAGAATTTTCCAAAGGATAAATGGGTATGGAAAGAGTGTACCTATTAAATTAATCTACAAAAATATCATTAGAATAGGAATTTTTCTGACCTGATAAACCAACCAGATTTTTTAAATTCATGGGACAAGTATCTTTCTTGGTCCTTTAAGGGTTAAAGATCTTTAGAGATGACACTTTGCATCTAATGAAGATAATGAGAGGATATTAGGAAATTTTGGCCCTGCAACAGAGGGTCAACTTCTTCCAGAACAGCTTCATTGCACTTGTTCATCATTGGCATAATTACAATTGAAAACATGTGTAAAGAACCTTTTACCTGCTGTTTACATTGAGAGGTGAATATATTTAACCTGAGAGCACATTCTAAAAGCCATTTAATAATTTAAATAAATGGAATATTTGCAGCTATACTTAATTATGATAAAGGAAGCATTACTTTCATTCAACCCTTGAATGTGGAGGAAAATTTGGTTTGGAAATCTTCCTCAACCAACCCCTTCCCAATTTGGACTGGCCATAACTTCAGTTGTAAAAGCTTTCTTTATATTATCCTTTTGTTTGGGTTGCAAGAGTGAAATTGTCTGACACGTGTATGGTTTCACATACCCTTGCCTCTCCAATGGGACAGATACATCCACTGGTTCTCCAGTCGCTGATAAAGCTGAGCAACCAAGCTCAAGACTGAGACCTGGTCTCTTCTTCCTTGAATGAGGCAAAGATGGCCCTGAAGTAGTGCCACAGAGGTTTAGCGTCAGGTTGGGTCTTCCAATTGATCCTTGAGATTGTGAAGTAGCTCCAGGCAACTGACCAAAAAGCAGAGGTTTTCCTGTAAGCAAGAAGGAAAAGTCATTCTTAAAGAAGAGCAAAGAAAGACCAGGAATCTTAAATGTTTGCCAGTATAATTAAATTTAGAATTGAATAACAAGATTTTAGTTTTTGTTGCTGGATAATAGAGCAATTTGTACATATCTTTCTAATTCAATGTCTTTATAAAAAATGATCAAACAGGCTATAGACTTCATAATTCAAAACTTTTTAGAAGCGAGCTTTAAAATCATTTGAACAGAATAAAATTGTGTAACATCTTACGATTTGGCAAAAAGAATGTGGATTGGATTTCAATTTGGAAAGTGTATTTCCAAGTAAACTTTGATAGACTTTTATGTGTTAAAAATATAAGGATATCTAACTTTTGGCAAGGAAATTTAATTTTTTTATTTGCCTTAGATTAGATTCTAGCACAGTATCTACTGCTTAGGAATCTTAAATTACTGTAGCTGAAAAGGCAAATGATCCTTACTGTTCTGGTGTCACAGAAGACATTTGGCTGCCAAAAACTTTCTTTTATCTTTTGGAAGCAACTGTTCCCTTGGTATGTCTGCCCATTTTTACATGCATTGTTTAAGCCCATCTATTCTATCATTAGTTCATTGAATGACTAATATTTGCTGCAGACTAGTGCTTTGAAGTAAATACAAATTATTACTTATCACATTTCACTTCACTATCAAATGAGTTTCAATGTATTGCAATATATTCATTTAAATTCATACTCTGATAATATTTTAAGAATATCAGTGATCACAATGGGCCCTTTGTATCTGTTTTTTGTTGCTTTACCAAAATTATTTAGCAAAACCAGGAAGAGATAATTATTTATAATTCTTTAATAATTCTTTATAATCCTTTAATCATTCTTTTCTTCCTCCAAAATAGAGGAAGAAAAGAATCCTAATTTAGCAAAAAATATCCAGAATATTTGAAACTACATTTGAACTCCAGAAATACCAAAACTGAGGACATTTATACTCTGAATTTAGAATTTAGGCTTAAGATATTTACAAGGTGTATTAAAAAAAATCACTAGAATTTTATGATTTTTTGCATTGTACAATTTTCACAATTCTTTCTGTATGTTGGTGAACTTTTCTGAAAAGATGCTGTATTGTGTTAGCCATATTGGATATCTAGTCTATAAACAGCAGTCAAAAAGGTTACATGTGTTTTAGTTGAATTGGCGATTTTTAAAATGGATCAGAGAATTTGTTTTAATTTTGCTATAAGAATGGAATAAAATACAACAAAGGTTTAGAAATGTTAAATATTGCTTTTGGTGAGTCTGCTATGAGTAAAAAGTGATTTTACAAGTGTTTTAAGCATTTCAAAGATGGCCATGTAGACAATGAAGAAGAGGAGTACCTTGGCAAAAGTTAAGTAAATTATTATGAATGATTGCCAAATTAACCAAATGGTCAATAAGGAGCATTTTGTACAAGTTCAATGCTGCTTGAAGAAATCCAAAGGACCTATTACTATATTACCTACTATTTTTAGTATGCATCAATGATCTTAGCGATCACATTGATAGCAAAGTTAGGATATTTGTGGATGCGATGGTCATTTACAAGGAAGTGGAGAGTTTAGAGGATAATGAACCCTTAGATGGAATTATGAATGATGCAATGATTAGCAGTGAAATCTAAATGTAGAAAAGTTTTCAGTAGTTAACTTCTTTCATAGAAGTACAGCTTCCATGGGGTGAAATTAATGACAATGGAATCAGTGAAATATTTTGGAGTAACTCTCACAAATAATTTATCATAGATTACCTACATCAGTAATATATGTGGAATAGCACTTAAGAAACTCGGCTTTGTTAAAGGAACAGTCAGAAGGAGTTAAGAAAAAGTTTGCAAAAGAATCTACCGAGCATAAGTTAGGCCTCACCTTGAGTATGCATATAGTATATGGGACCCTGCTGTCAAATATTATACTTATCCAGAGAAATTACATTCTCAGAAGGTGTAACCAATATAATGCAAGCTCCCTGTTATATAGGCCATTCTGATGCTGCAAGGAAGATCAGATGAATGAAGAAGAATAGATGCTAGAATAAAAAGTTTCAAGAATTCATTTTTTCCATGAACATAACGCAAAAGCAATTGAGTAGGAAAATAGAGTCAAGGTGCTTGCACCCACTGCCACACACCGAAATACAGCTTGTGGGGGCTTTAGATATAGACAAAACTCTGATTCTAGGAAAGTATGGGGTAAACATTTAAAATAAGAAAGATATTAGTAAAAATTCAAAAATAGAGATGAAAATATGACTTTTTTTGATTGGCTGCAAACCAGGAACCACCATGTATGCTGACCAGCAAACCCTTTTTTAATGCCTGCCTGGACTTTTTAGAGATAATTCAAAAAGGGTGTAATTTTTAAACCGTCATCTCCTAAATGGGTGGAGAGAAGACTTTATAAAAAATATGGTTCCTCTTAAATTTGAATCTTAATCTCCCTACACTAATATATACTTAAAAATTATTGTATTCATTTTTAAAGGAGTCCTTTCTTAAAACTACGTTTAGTAATGCATGTTCTGACTCTCAACTTATATGCAAAAATTCCTATACATTACTTCATAATCAACTTTCACTTGATTTTCGACAAGGATATGAATAATGATAACAAACATCCTAACTATGATTTAGATGTTGGTGAGACGTGTTTGCAAGGTTTAATGACACTTTACCCCTGAAATGAATTCATTTACAGAGTATAATATTTTCGTGTGGCATCTTAACTTTTCTGCATTCTTTTTATTAAAGTATGATATATAAATAAGGGATTCTAAATTCTTACTGTGATCGTATGTAAATTCAAAGACTATTTTAGAGGAGTAGAGATGAAATGCTATTTAATTACATACTCATTTTATTAGGTTGATATGTCCAAGTGTAATTGTGTGGAAAAAATGTGCCCACATTTTGAAAAAGAACTTTGCATCTTAGAAAAAACTTAGCTAAATTCATTGCAACTAACTGAAAAAAAATTTACACTGAATATTTTTTAAGATAATTGAAGTAGGTAAAGACAACTTATATTTCTAAATTACTGCAACGTTTATGATGAAAATCATTTCCTAGAAGTAAGTAGGCTTACACATATTTAACTGCCCATTTATCCTCTGCGGGTAAATGATGAAATTATACGTAAAATATCCCTCTATTAATACAGTCTGTCATTAACACTGGGTTAAGTACATGATCAAAGAAAACTTTCATCATGAGTAAGTGTGAACAGCGGTTGATCTATTGCCAGTCATGCATGACTCTTCAAGGGTCATTTACAAGACCAAATCATTTGAGTAGCTTGCACGTACCCATGCAGATGCAAGGGCTAAATGTCAATTTATAAAATGAATTACATTCATATGATGTTGAAAGTTATTGCCAAAAGAATTGTCTGTGAAAACAATGAATAAAGTATTCTATTTATATATACATATTTATTCTATTCCTTTCCACAACTCCAACATTTTGTTACTTTACTGAGCATACTATTAGTAGGTTTTACATGAAAGACATGAGCCATGGTGGACTAAAACTCACTGGTCGAATACACAAAACAAGTTCGTCAGTCTTGCAATCAATGGAGTAAAAATACTTTTAAAAGAGTCTTAATTCCCAATGTATTCCTTACAGCAAATGCATGAGCTCAGATTCAACAATCGCATTTGGTGTCAGTTGCTTATACTCAAACCTTTTCCAAGAAATTTAATTTATTTCATCAAAATTCTCATTTCTGAAATGTAAACAATATTCTACAATCAAAATAATATACTTGATTCAATTTCGCTTCTTTTGGTGGTTAGCAGCTTAGTAGTTAGCATCTTGATTCCATATGTCTAATGTTTGCAATTTAATTTTGCAAAAGAAATTAAGCTTGCAACCGATAAAATCGAATTTACATGCTTTTCTTATGAGAAGACCTTTCCCTCGTCTGGGATCAAACTAGAGAGAATTAGGTAATTAATAAGTTGAGGATAATAGCCCAAAGAAGACAATTAACCATCTTTAAAATATGAAAGCTGTGCAAATTGTGGTTCTAGAATTTTAGGGGACATACAAACTTTCTACTTTATGTGTAAGATTTGTCAATCAATCAATAAATTATACCACTGATTATACGTATGCTCATAATTAGCTCTACATACTTCCTTTATATAATTAATTAACAATATATCGCTCATTATCTTAACGGCTAATTTCATGCTTATCCATCACAATGAATTTAATACTCAAATAACTGTAGAAACTGAGAGGCAGAATTAGTTACAACATACATGATTACAAAGATAATGCGGCCTGCATGAAATTGGGCTTGGTGTTAAATCGTAGTAATGATAAGTTTGAATCCATTTCACATATTGCTAACAGATTTTTGGACAAATAATGAAGCTGAAATCTGCTACATAAAAAGGAATTCTGAAACTTATATTACAAATTACTAATATTTGCTTTCTGAAATATTTCAGCAGGTAAATCTTTAAGAAACAGCTCTACTCACCAACTGCATTTTAGTCAATTTATCTTCCACTGACTTATTATATTTCAACGATTTCTCAGGCGCTGTCACCTTAGTTCTTACAGGTACATGTTCACTACAATTTTCACTTTTTTCACCATGGTTCTCCTCTCTTTGGTGATTCTCAGGTGACTGATTCAATGAAGCACTTTGCTCTGTACTTTTGAATCCAACACACTTCTCCTTGAAATACAATAGTTGCCTCTCTGCTACCATTCCACCAGGGAGGACAAATGAATCACTCTTTTGTTCTGGGCCTTCTTGACAGCAATTCTGGGATATCAACCACAATACTTATTCCATTAAGTCTTCATCACTCTTCCCTACACTTACCCTAATGCAAATTGGCAAACTCAGATTTTTGAGGCCTGTTGTGCACAACTACCTCGCTTGCTACCTTGTGATTCTGGAATAGAAGTAAAAATTCAACAATAAATGTTCACCTTTTAAGTTTTATATTCCACATATTCAATCTGAGAACATCAGTTTCCCAGAGAAAATGAAATATTACTAAAAGATTTCCTTAAACATAGACACCATAATATACATAATCCATTTTCACTTATTGAAAGTTCATATTCCTTCTATTTTACCACTATTACCATAAAGATATAATTCCATGAATTCTATTGAAGCGCAAGGAAGGCCTTCACTTCCCAATAGTTAGTAGAAAATTATATACAAATATGCAGCAGTAAACACTATTGTAAACGTTAAAAAATGCTACTTAAGAAACAGATATTAATAACCTAATAAAATGATTGAAATGATGCTTAAAAGGTTTCTTTGAAAATTTTTCAAATTACATAAAAATTTTTCAAATTTCATAAAAATTTTAACTCTTAACCCTCTAAAAAGAGAACAGAACTACTACTGAAACAGGTTACTTCTTCCAAATTCAGTTATTTTGGTCAACTTATGCACCCAACTCCATTCTTATCAAAATATATAGTCTAATTATGAAGATATGGGACAAATGTCTCCCTGTGGCAGCCTAGTGAAAAATAATTAATGCACTAACATAAAATTTCTCTTGTTATCAATTGAAAGCATATTGATAATACAAATTTAAAGTCGACATCTAATCGAGAAGATCCTCAAAATAAAAAAAGGGATTGAAAATATTTTAAAAAATCAAGGCAATTTATTTCACATAGGAGAAATTGGCATCCACCTGGTGACAAACACAAGTACATTTGGTGTCAGCTTCATAGATATAAAGAAAGAAGAGCACCATTTCCGTGACCCCTATGATTTTGTATTCCCTATCCTACCAGGATGTAGCTTAAAATATTTTCGAAACTTATTCATAAATAATTCAAAATTCCCCCCATACGTTTCTAATAGTAGAGATGCCTGGTGTGGAACCCAGGATCTTTTGGAAGATGAGAATAAATATAACGCCCTGATAGAAATAAATTTATTTGTTTCAAATTTTGAAGTTGATATCATACTGGGAGGAATAAGACTCCGTTATCCCCATCTGAAAAGCATAGGATTATGAAAACTGCTCTATTCTATTGCTCTCTGTTTATTCTAGGATTACACAAAGCCGAAAAGAAAAAAATAGATCAAAGAGGATAAATATTTAAAAAATTGACACTTAAGGATCATTTTTAGTGACTTCTAATAAGAGGGGAAAATATTATATTAAATGTTATCATACTTTCTATGCCTTGAGTAATGTTTTGTATCTGTATATAGCTTAATTCAGTCTATATAGTATTAACATAAGTATATAATACAGCAATTGAAAACAAGGAACTAACAGATGAGGCAAGAAAGGCTCACGTGGACCTTATCCTGTTTTCCCTGACTTTTCTTGTTAATATTATTGTATTCTATATTTTTGATATTACTTAATTTGCCAATAACTCTTTGGATTTTTTACAAGCTCTTTTCTATTTACCAATTCATGTTTTATTTGAGATTGTTTGTACAATAACTATACCTTGTATTAAGAGTTATGATAATTAGATAATACATTATACAAAAAATAGCACTTTGAATTTAGTGTTTAAAGTCAAACTAAAATCTACATACATTTTAGTCCACTTTCGTATCGATGAAAATTAAATTTACTTAAAAATCGTTTTTTAACTATTACAGCTTATCGGAAATAATAGTTTACATCAAAATTTTCTACAAGCAAAAGTTTATTTCAACAATTTTTACAATCAAGAAAATAGCAAGAAAACGATTTAAGTAGTCGTAATAGTAGTCAAAATAAAACCTAATTTCAATATAACATAATTTAATTTAAAAGATCAAAAAGATATGTTTTAAAATCGTGTTTAAATTATATTGCTCACCGAAGTTAATGGTTTAAATCAAAGCTTCCTAATTAAATATCAAGAAAATACCCGAAAAACAACTTTCGTAGTGCTGTCAAATTAAAGTCTATTTTCATTATAATATATTTAATTTAAAAAAAAACAAATGAATGTACTTAAAAATCGTATTTTAAATAATCAGTATTTCCAGAAGTAATGTTTTAATTAGATCATGCGGATATATGATCAAGAGAATAGCAGTTTGACTCCATCGTAGCTTACATGAGCATGTCTTGCATCTGAATATCCTCATTATATCAGCTAATACATTACTTCATTTAAGGTCTTCAGTTTTAATAATATTGTGATTCAATAAAAAACGAACTACTGGAACATGAGAAATTCCGTTTTTTGCGTTAGTTTCCTTAGAAATCAAATCCTGGCATTTGTGTTGCACAGATAAATTTAAAGCACAGTATGAAATTGATTTCAAACTGAAAGAATTATTTTACACTGAATATTTGATAATATAATTGAAGTAGGTAAAGACTACTTATATTTCCAAATTACTGCAACGTTTATGATGAAAATCAATTCCTAGAAGTAAGTAGGCTTAGACATAATTAAATGCCCATTTATCCTCTGCGGGTAAATGATGAAATTATACGTAAAATATACCTCTATTCATACAGTCTGTCATTAACTCTGGGTCGAGTACATGATCAAAGAAAACTTTCATCATGTGTAAGTGTGAACAGCGGTTGAACTATTGCCAGTCATGCACGACTCTTCAAGGGTCATTTACAAGACGAAATCATTCGAGTAGCTTGCACGTACCAATGCAGATGCAAGGGCTAAATGTCAATTTATAAAATGAATAACATTCATATGATGTTGAAAGTTATTGCCAAAAGAATTGTCTGTGAAAACAATGAATAAAGTATTCTATTTATATATACATATTTATTCTATTCCTTTCCACAACTCCAACATTTTGTTACTTGACTGAGCATACTATTGGTAGGTTTTACATGAAAGACATGAGCCATGTTTGACTAGAACTCACTTCCTGGTCGAATACACAAGTCAAGTTCGTCAGTCTTGCAATCGATGGAGTAAAAATACTTTTAAAAGAGTCTTAATTCCCAATGTATTGCTTTCAGAAAATGCATGAGCTCAGATTCAACAATGGCATTGGTCGTCAGGGGAACCAGTTGCTTATACTCAAACCTTTTCACAGAAATTTAATTTATTTCATCAAAATTCTCAAACACCTCAAACACAGCATATGAAATGTATTTATGATCTTTATTCACATGCCAAAATATACGTTTCTATGTAATCGGGAAGGGTTAAAAAAAATCTTAAAAATCGTAACAGTTACAGATTTTAGAGACAAAATATTGGTCATATACTGAGGAAAAGAAATTCTACCTGCCTCTATCCTAATGTTAAAATGGTAAATTATTCTTTAAATTTGGTCAGGGCTCAAATCAATAAGATATACAAAATATTCTGTTTTTTTCTTTAAAAACAAAAATACAGGTAAATGAGGAGAAATATCACAAATGCAGTAATTCCCTTTACATCAAGTAAACCAAAAAGATTCAGTAATTACATTGTTTCAGCTATCATCTTCATAGATAAACCATAACTTGAGAGGCATCAAAAAAGCTATCACATATTTAATGCTTTTGTAACACTTAACACTAAAGGGCAATGCTCATTTCATGATCTAATATCATTAAAAAATTAAATTTACCAATTACAAATGCAAATCAAGGAATAAGATTTTGAAAATACAAATGCATCATTTTAGATTTGTTCATTGTACTACATATAATGACTAATCTTGTAATGATCTAATAGCTACATTCTAAGTACTAATAGTCTACTAAATATATTTTGGCTTGTGTGGGACGGCAGGTACGAAATTAGAAAAAAATTTTGGGGGGGGGTCCGATCGAAAAATTTAAAAATAGAAGATATTTCGGCTTTCACATAACGTGATGTTAAAATTGTGTTAGACTAACTCGAATTTTTTCGCTAGTGATTGCTTATTAAATTGTGTTTTATTTGCGTAATTCGAGTTTCATTTTCGAAAAATAGGAACAAGTGAAATTTGTCCTGGGGGTCCGGACGCCCAGGACCACCCCCCTGGATCTGTCCCTGTGGGAGGGTAATGATTTAAGCAAGATAGTAATACAATTGCAATGATACACAGAATCGTAAAGATTTTTATAATACACTAAAGTATTTTGCATAATTGATCCTAATTATTTTCCGCAATTAAGATATGTCTGGTGAAATAAAAATAATCGACTCGCCCATAACTTCGTGGGTAAAATTCTACTTTAGGTCACAAAGTAGAATTTTACCATTTGGTAGTAAAACCAATTTCGGAAAAATTATAGTTTGAGAATTTACCTCAATTTCATATGGAATATCCCATCACCAAAACCAATGGTTCTCATCCTTGCGAAGAGGTTCAAGCAAAATATTTTCTTTAATTCGAACAATATTTGTGCCACTTATCTCTGCTGAAATATGTCATGAATAAGGAGTTTTTTTACCTCGATTCGTAATTTGCGTGAAAGAGACTTGAAGACGAAGAATTAATATAATCCACCAACAACTAACTTAAAAATACTTATATTATCTTATGGTTAACGTAGAATAAAATATAAATCAAGGAAAGTGGTGATTGGTTCACCTAACTACAGGCCATTTTTCTTCCACTCGAACATTGCGAGATTCGTACTATCGAGAGGAATGGATATTGGAAACAACATGGATGATATGGATCACATGAATTCATATTTGGCTAACTGTAAGATGGCGGTAAATGAAAAGTCGTGGGACGGATGTTCCTATCTTTCACATGCGACGAAAGTTTTAGTGAAGAAGCCGTTTAGTTAGTTCACAAATAAAAGACAAAGAAATTTCAGATATATCAATTCGTTCTTGTAGTTTCGGACAATATGCTTTCGAAAAATAAAGGCCTAGAATGGAATGAAAAGAAATGGGAAATGCAGGGCCGTTTTTAGGCATCGCAGCATACGCGGTCACGTAGGGTCCCCTCAACTGAGGGGCCCGGGCCCACCGCCAAGTCTCAAATACGTAGGACATAAGAGTTTTATTAGATTAAAGTTAATTAATTGGTTAAAGTTTTTAACTATTATGTTTTCCTTCTGAACTTTAATCCCTCACATAATTAGTGATAGTATTATTCTCAACTTTTTGGAAGTAATTTTAGAGAAACCATTGGATTTGAGATATCATTTGTATCATTGAAAAAAAATTATTCATGAAGAAAATGAAAGAAAAACAAATTTTAATCACCATGAATGTTGAAGTAAATAACAATAGAGAATTTAAATAAGCTAATAGAAGTAATAACACTAGAAGTTGCTCCAAATTTTTGTGAATAATCAAGGTGAAACTGATTATACCTAAGTTTCTTTTGGAGAGTAAAATTCAGAAGTGGATTGCTTTCCTTGTGTAATATTCTTGAAGGAATAACATTCGCATTTAATTCTCATACAAAGCATCACATAAATAATTTGCATTGAGTTATGTGATCATTTTATGATATAGAGATGCAATGCTTTGACTAGTAATAGGATGAAAATCAGGAATTTTGAGAATATAATTAGCTTGCCATAGAACTTTATAAGGATGCTATTTTTTCAAATTTTTATGATAACAAATTACAATAAAGCATCTATATAAATTGTGCAAATTAAGCCATATATGAAATAGAAGATTACTTTCAATGTTAATTTTTAAGTTCAGTTGAATTTAAATGAGATATGTTAATCAAGCATAAATTACTCATGGGAGAGACTATCATATTAAAAGTCAAAACACTAGAAGAACTCACTAATTAATATAAAATCAATGTTTATAACCTAAATTATAAAATTATTTATATATCTCTTACCAGTGGCGCAGCCAGGATTTACCAATGGGGGGGGTCTGAGGAAACGAAAAATGCCTACTTTACAGGGGCTAGTATATTCATGCCCGCTACTTGCTACAATATATGTCAATTCTTTCAAAAACTAAATACATTCAAAACTAGAGGAGTTTAACGCTTATGTGGCCAACTTATTACACTTTGCAAGATAGTAGTTTACATAAGCGAACAATTGGAAACTTAACAAGTTTGTTGTTTGGATTTCTGGTTTGGATACGTCCAATATCTATTAAAAACTCATTTTTTCTATGCTGAAGCTTTTTAGTGATTTAGATATAAACTTTTCGAGTCTTCGAGAGTTCTTTCTTCCAAGAGGTTGCAAAGCGTGGGAAGGAAAAACATAGCTACGGTTATTTGGCAAGCGATATAAAACGTAACATCCACTCATTTGTTTCTCCACATTGGCGCGCCCATGCTTATTTCATTATCTTTCGTTATTTGACTATATCATCAGCAGAATTTGGAATTTAATTGAAATATCGCATGTCAAGTAAACGCCATCAATGTATAAAAATAATGATATGAAGTATATATACAGCTTATTGCACAAGGTTTTATAAGAATCAAAAAATCATTTATATCAGATGAAATTTTCTGCCAGGCTTACAATTAAGCCTGATTTCGTTATTTATGTATTAGCTAAGTATTTCATTGAATGCGTCTCATACCGAAATTAAAAATTCGGCTGCATTAAAAAATACAGTATACTCTTGATTATAGTTGATATTATAATTGAACTTGCAGTATTAAAGTCACATACCAAGGTGAAAAAAATGAAGACGTCAACTTACAATTATTTAGACTAAGTAATAGGTGGTTTAACCAGCAAAGAGCTGATGCAAACCCAGTCTTACGCACTGAGTGTTCAAAGAAAACAAATATTTTCCACGAATTGAAATTTTGAATGGGCATTGCAAGACCAAGCGGTTAACAGGATAAGTCATGCATTTCGTGGGATTCTATCACCAGAGAAAAAATTGGCTGCATTGAAAAGGAAGCTGAAGAATTTAATTCACAGTTTTAACAGTCTATCACATTTAATTCAAGTCATCAAGTCACTGTTCCGATAAATATGTGCGTAACTTACGCGCACAATACCTTTCAGCTGACAGATTTGCTTCGAAAATGGTATATTTTTAATAATATCATCGCAGATTAATTTTTACTGAAATCTTTCATTGCTCCAATACTTTTTCAAATGTTTACGGAAACTCGGTTAGCGGAAATTTTTATTAAATATACATCAAATTAACAGACAATCATAAAATAAAGATCAGTATATTTTCTATCATCCCGAGTAATGAAGAGTCAACTGTTTGCAGACTTTTAATCGTCTAGAATGCTTAATAAAGGAAAAAGTAGCTTTTCAATTGTCGCTAAACTCATCTTGAGATGTGTCCTCTGATAACAGCCCTAAATTAAGAAAATCCTAATTTATGCATCTAATAATGGTTATTTCACAAAAAAACACATAGCTATTAACTTACATTTTTTCCGATAGCGGCCTCGGGCTGTTAGCGAACTGTAAAAAGAATTTTCGGATGTCCATCTGAATGAAATCCAAACTAAACTCTCCTTCGAACTGTTGTGAATTTTTCGAAAGCACCACTCACGAGCCTATCTTTGAATTTACACCCTTGAAACAGTCACAAGGAAAAGATCTAACTGAGCGTTTTATCAATCTGTTTGTTTCTCAAACGTAATCTTAATCTCTGTTTTTAGAGTGCAAGTTTAGAATTACTTCAGGAATGTTCCCTTGTATTTTTTCGAGGAGTAAACAAATCAGCACTTTCGAATTTTTCTCATGGGAATCTTATCTTATGGCGTGAGTTATCTAACAAAAGGATAGGCTTAAGAAGTGCACGCGTTGAACATAGTGTGCGAAACACTCGTATCATTGCGCCCTATGATATCGATGTCTACTCTGCTACCGAAAGCATCACCTTGACTGAAATCGGAGCCATATTTTCGGGTACGCGAAGCTTTCGCTGAATTTATCAAGCAAACACATGACAAGCAGTGTATCTGTATGATTTGCGTGATAACCTCCCCTCAGCGAGGAGGGGTTTTGTACTCTTCAGCAGAAATAAAAGTACAAAGCTAGTCATAGGACTTGACTTTTGGGGGGGGTTTGAAACCCTAAAACCCCCCCCTCGCTGCGCCACTGTCTCTTACTCTATTATCACAATGAAACAAAACTAGAAAATATAATTTACCAGATGGATGATATCACCTTGAACTAATTGGGTTATTTTGGAATGACAAATACAAATTGTTAATCTAATTATTTTTCACATAAACACAACATTGTGATCTTCATTCAATCACACAGCACAGATATCACAACCAATTACAATATATATGCAAGAAGATGCACTCCAAATACAACAGATACGAAATAACTTGTTTTTTTTCCATAACATTGGAAGGAATATTTCAGCTAATTATAAATTCATTTCAGTTAATAGAAACAAAATAAATACATATTCAAAGAGAAACCAAATGAATTCTAATTTTCATAAATGAATAGTAACAGTAAAGGATCAAACTGCTGGAGATTTGGTTTTTCTCTAAAGAGAATAAATATGCATATTTATTAGACAGAATACCTTGAATCACAATAGCAAAACAGAGCTTCTGTTAGAATACCAACTCCTTATTTTGAGAAAAAGTTGAGGTAATGAGTTCCTGTTCACTTTCATTTGTCCACTAATTCTTTTTCCAGATGAATTATTTAGTAATCAGTATTTGGTTCTTTGTGAAATAAATAATTTTCAAGAGACCAACTGACTAGGCATAATTTCTGATTTCTTCATTTCTGATTTTGTGTTTTGGTTTAAGCCTCATTCATGTTCCGTTCCTTCTTGAAACCAAATATCATGAAGGAAATATTTTGCTACATCCTATCAATGCCTCTTAAAATGGAGGTATTAATATTATATCTGTATATGAATATATGTACAATATTTCACAGCTCTTCTTTGGCTTAAAAAACAGTAGTTCCTTAATTCATACCTTCTGACCTGTACCGAATACAGACAATAGACAATACAATGTGACATAGCCTAAAGCAACTGCTCTATGACAGGATGTAAGAGACACATATGCTCTGCCCCTTTGATTGGTAGTCTGTTGATGGTGTAGAAATGGATCATCTCAGGTATACTGCTGAACGGCTGACTAAACTGTCCAAGAATGTATCTCCCACTTTCTTTGTTTTGCTGGATTCTCATATGCATAAATCCACGAGCACTTCTATAAAATATACAAAAATGAGATTAGTTTGCAGAACTTATAAAATCCAAAACTTAATCTTACTAAACTTATGCTTATAGTGGAAATAGATATAACCTGGGCTCATTTACTTTATTAAGCTCCAGAATAAGTGTGAGGGTAGTTGAAATAATACATTTTTCTTACCTAAATCTTATAATGTGAAGTTAATTCGATTATAATGACACTAATCAGTAAAAATGAAAGTTCATGCTTTATCAGTGATGTTATTTTTTACCAATTTCATATGAGAGTTAGATGAAAGAAAAATGTGAGCATTTCTCTCTTTGTAAGATATCTTTATAAAATCATGCATTGTATTACACAACATTTAGGATATTACACCTGGATATTGTGAAGATGTTTAGAAGAATTTAAAATATTGCTTTTAGAGATATGCTATCAAGGGGCTGACCTATTCCCCAGAAATTTTAATGAAAATATTTTGCAATAAATATTGTATGAAATCAAGAAATCAGCAGTTTATACTACTCTACTATTGCAGTAAAATAACTCTGTTGATGATTATGTCCTCATATTCACTTTTGCCTTCCCCTTTCCTCTGGTTGATTAATATTTGTCTGTAGCACATCCAAAGCTTGCATTTTTATGCATCTTGTCAAGGAAAGGAACTGGCTTCAATCTGCAAGTCCACATGTTGCACTCATTCTAATCTCAAATGATAAATTTAAAAGAATTCAATGCTCATTGCTTTTCTTGAGTGTCAGTTATAAATGGAGCTTTCAATATTGATCTCAAGGTAATTTAGATTTTCAACACAATTTTTCTGTGACTCCAATCATAAGGTGTTGAAGAAGATTTGGCTGAGAAATCTAGTCCCTTACAGTTGAAAAATTATGCAAGCAGAAAATTACTATAACTTACTAATTATCTTGGAAATTAACATTACTAAAAATATACTATAATTATTTCTCAATTTTCAAAAAAGAAACTCGGAAAAATAATTGGAAATCATCATATTTTTGGCATATAAAATCCGTCCCACCAATGTCTAGGCAGATACTTCTATTTGTGAACTCTTTGGACAGGTTAATGCTTGTTGTTTTGAAGCGCTCTCTCAAATAATGAGAGTGTTCAATGATGCTTTGAAAAGAGACAAATTTATTGATTTATTTAATAATTCTTTGTATCATTACATTGTATATTGTACTCCATACTTTCCTATTAATGTTTGTGTTTTTCATCTTTCACTTTATTTCTTATTTGTATCTCTTTGAATCCTTTTAATGTGTTTAAATTTAGTTATTATCTTAATTATATCACATGTATTTGGGTAATTAAATACCTGTTTGTGACAAATTAATATTATTATTGTATGAATTATACATTTTCCCAAACATTTTGGCCTGAATTTCGTTTTCAAATCAATTTCAAATGTCTTTCTTTGGTATTTGATAGCATTTTATTATGAAATTGTCCCATCTCCTGCAAAGAAATATTTGCTTTACTTTTGAAAATAACCTGAAAATTAAAACATTTTTATGGATATCTTTATATGTCAAACATCACATTTTCAAAATTATGTATGGTGAATAATTTTAAGGATTAAGTACCAAATAATTCCTGCCAATTGTGGAAACAAGATTTAGAGAAACAAACATCAGACTACCTACTAATTACTTAATCAACAATCAACCAGGTGTGGCGCACAAACTGCACAAACATGCTACTATTTGAAATTAAACTTTTTCTGTTATAAGAAGAACTTTATAGTATATAAGATATATAAGATAATATTTTCACTTTTACTAATCACCTTATACTTAGCAATAGTATTGATAGACTAGCTTTCGTAGTCATTGGAAGCTTCTTTGCAGAGTAGGTTGTGACCTGGCCATTCTAAGCCTTTAATTTTTAATTTTAGTTTTCTAAGCCATGTTAAAATCATTCTGCATGTTATACCATGGTGTGAAATGTATTCCGATAAATATGGTAAATGAACTGTAAGGGGATGATACACCTTTATAATTATATTACCTTGCTGCAGTGACATGTCAACTTACTTGAGGGACAAAGAATAGTCTTGACGGGTTGATTCACTGTTTCGTACAAGGTAACTCCCTTCTTTGGTTAATCTAAGGACACTCTCTGCTTCCACTCTTGTAATTGCTCCATGATACCACCTGTAATTAAAGAATTTTCCAAGTTAGTAAAATTGTACCAAACATTGATTTGACAAATGTTATTGACAGAGAAAGAAAAATTATGGAAATGTTTAACAAAAAGGATAAAGTAGAACAATGCTCAAATCAAGGTGGCAAGAAGGTTCAAGTTTATTAATGACAGACTGAGAAAGATTACTGATATGGGTGAATAAAAAAGCTAAGGAGATCTAGTTACCTTTTCAATACAAAGAAAGAGTTACTGAAACATTAAGGAAATATAGTTAAAAGTTAGGCTAAGCAAAGTAACTGTCTCAAAGAATTTAAAATATTTATGGGATTAATTCATTTGTTCTAAAAAAGGAAAATACATGCATGTCACATAAATAATGGTAAGGAAAATGAAGCCCACAGTGCAATATGCCTACAAGGGGATTTGGCTGTATTCACCGCAGGTGAAACTTAAGAAAAGGAATTGCTTGAAACCTCTGAGAAGTAACTCATATATTGGAAGAAGTAAGTGGTGAAATTTATTATATGAAAGGTTATAACTTTGCATGTAAAGACATACATCAAAGAATTTACTTAGACTACATCTTTCAGTTTCTTTCTGGGCAGATGCTTTACCCAACCCAGCCTATCTGTCTGGGTAGTGGAGGATAGTGAATTTAATCAAGAATATTGAATATTTTATAAACTAATATGCTTCTTGATAAGCAGAAAAATATCATAATGATTATGATTATATTTTAAAGAAGGGAGCAAATGCAAACACTATGAAATTATGGAAAATTGTTGATTACTTGCAAATATTTGATAAACATTGCGAATGATACAAGTGGCAACACTACTAACTACTTACTACTAACTAAAATCAAGAAAAGGAAATGCTAGAAACCTCTAAGAGGTAATTAATGAATTTGAAGAAGAAAATGGTGAAATGTATCATATGAATGGTTATGACCTTGCAAGTAAAGACATACATGAAAGAATTTTCCAAAGGATAAATGGGTATGGAAAGAGTCTGACAGGAATGGGACTAAACTAGATCTTTCACTTTCTTTCTGGGCAGATGCTCTACCCAACCCTGCCTATCTGTCTGGGTAGTGGAGGATAGGAGTTTAAGAACTGGTTACCATTTATTTCCCTTCTAAATTCTGTTATTTGGGTCAACTTATGATAACAACTCAATTATTATCAAGATATAAAGCCTAATTATGAAGATATGATATGAGGAAAATGTGTTCCTCTGGGCAGCTGAAAGGGAAATGATTAATGTACTAAAATAAAATTTATTTAGTTTCCTTAATGATAAAATAACTTTTGGACTGAAATACATTAATAATGGATAAAAATTATCCAAATTAACTTTTAAATACCTTATTTCATAGTGTGCAGATAATTACTTGTTTTTACATGAATTGAATAAGTTAATTGTTTCCTATCTACTGAAAACTAGAATGCTCATTAAAGATGTTAAGATGATAAGACAACTGAGCAGGTCTCATTTGCAGACTGTATTAATTGAATGACTATGCACAAGGTAATATTCAATTTTGAATGGGTGATTGGCTGTAGATGGGGATAGGTTGGGTTGGGGGGTCAGTTGTTGTAGTTGTCAGTTGTTGTAGTTGTCAGTTGTTTCTAGGGCTAGATGAAATTTGTTCAGATATCCAGCTCCTACATAACATCTATGGAATAATCCACATACACTCTTTATTGGATTACTTTTTTATACTAAATCTTAAGGTAATAACTTAACTTAATCACATGTTCATTTATAATATAATAATTCGATGATTCTTGTTCATGCAGGAAATATGGATTAAAATGTTTCATCAGGGACCCAATTTTGAATGCCTTATCATAGTATATGTCTTCTTGACTATAAGTTTCAATATAATTTACAAAATGCAATTTGAACATTTTGTTTCACGTCATGCTCACAGCATTAGGTTTGCTAGGGCAAGACAACTCTGGTTCTGTTGTCCATTAATCTCTACTTTCACCACAAGAAACATTTCCAGAAATTCCTTCATGTTTTGAGTTTTTATGTGAGGGGAAAAAAGGTCAAACATTTGGCAATGTAGCATTATGTGGCTGCCTGCACATAGGAACATATTTGTCCCAAAACTTTAAATTTTCAATGACTTAGATATTGATCATTAAGAATACATAATATAATTAATTCTGTATATTTCTAGAAAGAGTTCTTCATCTAAACACAAAATATAATTAATAAATATTGATACTACAATAAAGTATAAACATATTGAATTAATCTGGAAAAATATAATTAGAATAGGAAGAAAGATAAACCAACCAGATTTTTTTTAAATTCATGGGACAAATATTTTTCTTTGTCCTTTAAGGGTTAAAGATCTTTAGGGACAACACTTTGCATCTGATGAAGATGTTGAGAGGATATTAGGAAATTTTGGCCCTACAACAGAGGGTCAACTTCTTCCAGAACAGCTTCATTGCACTTGTTCATCATTGGCATAAGCACTATTGATGAATCTGTGTAATGAACCTTTTACCTGCTGTTTGCATTGAGAGGTGAATATCATTAACCTGAGAGCACAATCTAAAGGCCATTTAATAATTTAAATAAATGAAATATTTGCAGCTATACTTAATTATGATAAAGGAAGCATTACTTTCATTCAACCCTTGAATGTGGAGGAAAATTTAGTTTGGAAATCTTCCACAACCAACCCCTTCCCAATTTGGACTGGCCATAGCTTCAGTTGTAAAAGCTTTCTTTATATTATCCTTTTGTTTGGGTTGCAAGAGTGAAATTGTCTGACAAGTCTATGGTTTCACATACCCTTGCCTCTCCAATCGGACAGATACATCCACTGGTTCTCCAGTTGCTGATAATGCTGAGCATCCAAGCTCAAGACTGAGACTTGGTCTCTTCTTCCTTGAATGAGGCAAAGATGGCCCTGAAGTAGTGCCACAGAGGTTTAGCGTCAGGTTGGGTCTTCCAATTGATCCTTGAGGTTGTGAAGTAGCTCCAGGCAACTGACCAAGAAGCAGAGGTTTTCCTGTAAGCAAGAAGGAAAAGTCATTCTTAAAGAAGAGCAAAGAAAGACCAGGAATCTTAAATGTTTGCTCGTATAATTAAATTTAGAATTGAATAACAAGATTTTAGTTTTTGTTGCTGGATAATAGAGCAATTGGTATATATCTTTCTAATCTATAGTTTGTATAAACATTGATCAAACAGGCTATAGACTTCATAATTCAAAACTTTTCAGAAGCGAGCTTTAAAATCATTTAAATAGAAAAAGATTATGTAACATCTTACAATTTAGCAAACAGAATGTGGATTGGATTTCAATTTGGAAAGTAAATTTCATCTTCTGGTGTCAGAGCAGACATTTGGCTGCCAAAAACTTTCTTTGATTTTTTGGAAGCAACTGTTCCCTTGGTATGTCTGCCCATTTTTACATGCATTATTATTATTATCATTTTATTCAGCCAAAGATCCAGTACAGGATATAGGTTTCGTCAGTACAAAGAAAATTAACAGTAGGAGAGGTAATCTTATTACTATAAAACATTCTCTCAATTAAGAAAGACTTAAATTTGCACATAAAAGTGGTAATTGACATATTGTTCTTAAGATAGCCAGGGATTTTATTGTACAGTATATGTCCCATGTGCCTGGGTCCAAGATAGTTAGATCTAGTGCGTACAAAAGGAACATGCAAGTTATTAACATTCCGAGTCCTATGATGATGCACATCAGCGTTTGTAGCAAAGTTCTTCAAATTACATCTTGTATGTACAACAATAGTAAGTATAAAAATACATGGAATAGGTAACATATTGAATTCCCTAAAAAGTGGAAGGCTTGGTGCATCATACCTTGCATTAGCCATCAGTCTTAGAACTTTCTTTTGTAATTTGAAAAATAAGTTAATGTTAAATTAATTAATTAAACAATGTTAATGAATTATTAAAATTAATTAACATTGTTTAAGCCCATCTATTCTATCATTAGTTCATTGAATGAAAAATATTTGCTGCAGCCTAGTGCTTTGTAGTAAATACAAATTATTACTTATCACATTTCACTTCACTATCAAATGAGTTTCAATGCACTGCAATGAATTCATTTAAATTCATACTCTGATAATATTTTAAGAATATCAGTGATCACAATGGGCCCATTGTATCTGTTTTTTGTTGCTTTACCAAAATCTTTAGCAAAACCAGAAAGAGATAATTCTTTATAATTCTTTAATAATTCTTTATAATCCTTTAAATATTCTTTTCTTCCTCCAAAATAGAGGAAGAAAAGAATCCTAATTTAGCAGAGAAATATCCAGAATATTTGAAATTACATTTGAACTCCAGAAATACCAAAACTGAGGACATTTATACTCTGAATTTAGAATTTAGGCTTAAGATATTTACAAGGTGTATTTTAAAAAAATCACAAGAATTTTATGATTTTTTGCATTGTACAATTTTCACAATTCTTTCTGTATGCTGGTGAACTTTTCTGAGAAGATGCTGTATTGTATTAGCCATATTGGATATCTAGTCTATGAACAGCAGTCAAAAAGGTTACATGTGTTTTAGTATAATGGGCGATTTTTGAAATAGATTAGAGAATTTGTTTTAAATTTTGCTATAAGAATGGAATAAAATACAACAAACGTTTTGAAATGTCAAATATTGCTTTTGGTGAGTCTGCTATGAGTAAAAAGTGATTTTACAAGAGTTTTAAGCATTTCTAAGATGGCCATGTAGACAATGAAGAAGAGGAGTACCTTGGAAAAAGTTAAGTAAATTACTATGAATGGTTGCCAAATCAACCAAATGTCCAGTAAGGAGTATTTTGTCCAAGTTCAATGCTGACTGAAGAAATCCAAAGGAAATGCCCAGATATGTGGGAAAACAATTCACGGCTTTTGCACCACAATAATGCACCTGCTTGCATTTTGTAGCTTGATTGTGATTTTTTGGCCAAAAGCAACACCGTAACGTTGCTCTTGCCTCTATAATTGCCAGAAATGGCTCCATGTGACTTATTTGGTTCCCAAAAATAAAGAGGACCTTATAAGGCCTTAAATTTGCACTGCATAGATGATATCAAAAACATTTTACTAAGACAGCTAAAAACCTATCCGAAAGGACGAGTTTCAGAAGTGTTCTTGGGATTGGAAAAAGCACAGGCATAAGTGTATTATATTAAGTGGGTATTACGTCGTAAGAGATAACATTTCTGTAGATGAACAAATAAAATTCTTTCCAAAATATAAAAATTCCTATTATTTTTTTAACCCCCAAGTTCTTGCATCCCAAATTGTCACATCAGTACTCACGTTGGGTGTGGAATCAACCCTACATCTTCCAAAGGAGAAAATTGTCTCAAAATGTAGTGGATAAATTTTTAATTGATTAGTGATGATGTCTTATTAATGGTTTACCTGGTTATTAAAATGACAAGCTAACTAAATAGGAAAAATATTATCTAAAAATTCGACATCCCTGACACCGAGTATATGGCTGATGAGTTTGGAATATTGCGTATTAAAAGTAAACTGTTTAAAAATATCATAACATTTAAAATCTCAATGATAATTGTTAATTATATGAATTTTATATAATATCTGGGCCATTCCATGCCAAGTGGTCTAGCGGTCCCCGCTCGACCATCATGGATTTCAATGAAATTTTGTATGGACATTCACACATATCTTTTATGAGCATTTGTAAAGTGTTACTATCGCCGATGGTATACTTGCTGAGATATAGAAGATTGTTTGACCCCGTGTCGCTGCCTTCTTCAACATGAGTTTTCAGTAACTTTGAGGCGTTGTATCTCAGAGAATTGTTTTATGAAGTAAACACACTTTGGGTATCTTAAACAACTTTTTGCGCTCTATTAAACAAAGTAATAAAAATAACTGTAAGAGCGACCTCCTTGCAGAAAATTCTGTGCAAAACTGGCCCAAAAAATTGCGGATCGAAAAAAAATTAAAACTTTGGCTTTTTATATTTCAAGAATAAATGATATAATCAAAGTGAAACTTATCGAATGATAACATATCAATACATAGTTTATAAATATAAAATTTCATATTCCTAGTACTTTCCATTATTTTAAAAATTGAGTCAACATTTGACAATTTTTGTAAAAAAGCCAAAAATAGGCTATTTTTACCCCACTTTTACAAGAAAAGACCCTCTGGAATTTCTTTTGAAAAATTTTTATTAAATAGAGAATGATTTCATCCCTCTAAAAAAGTATACCTAGTTTTTCATCTCGAGCATATAAGGCCCTAGAAATAGGGACAACTTTGAGGATGACATTTGTAAAAATGGCAAATATAGGTTATTTTCTGCCCGCTCTTAGAAAAGAAAGACCTTTTCGATACTCTTGTAAATAATTTTCATTTGAAAGAGCATGTTTCAAACCTCTTAAAAAAGTACACTTGGTTTTTCATCGCGAGCACGTACAGCCCTAAAAAAATTAACAAAGTTGAGAACGTTGCTATGGTGGCGCCACATGACTTCTGTTGTTTATCGTCCTGGTTATTTTATGTAGACATTTTTAGTATATTGCGTTGGTCCATGACAGGTACTGGTAGTGACATCGTCACTACCAGTTCAGGCATTTGAACCAGTAACCCCATAACACTTGAGCTCCTAACAGTAAGTCAATGTGATTAGGGTGATTAAAATGTTCATCTGCCAGTTTTAAATCCTGTGGAATATCCCAGTTAGCAATATCCACATGAGCATTTGGAAGTAAACCTGTTATCCATGGAAGTACTGCACAACCAATATCTGAGGAGTAATCACTAATTCGAGATTTTATATGCAATGATATCCTGAATGTGGTTTCTGCCCTCACTCCATGAATACCTTGAATGGGAGTATACTGTTTAAATTTCTGTAATTGTAGTTTCTGTACTAAGTTTTCAGTAATAAAATTAACTTGAGATGCTGAGTCCAGCAAAGCTCTACATTGCACATATTGTCCTTGTCTATTTCTAACTAGAATAATAGCTGTAGCTAATATTATTTGTGAGCAACATTTAGTTTTCAAAGCACAATAACTGCTACTCGATGGTATTGATGAGGTAACCATTGATGAACCATTAGTAGTTGCATGTTCTGAAGTGTAGTTATTGCCATTCTCACCCTTAATTGACTGTGAAATTGGATTATCAAAATGTAATAAAGTATGATGTTTCTTATCACACTTCCTACATTTAAATGATGAGCACTGATGATTAGGTGAATATTTGTTCAAACAATTAGAGCATAATTTAAATTGTTTAACAAGTATTCTACGTTTATGCACTTCCATCTGTAGAAATTCTGGACATTTATACAAATGATGTGCACTCTTTCAATTAACACACCTCATGTTAACAGCTACATATGCATGTTGCAGTTTGTAGTGTGATTTAGAACTCGCATTAGCACTATAGGTTGACTTATCAGCAGTAGTACTGATACTTTCCAAAGCCTTGCCTTTCCTTTCTAAATATTCTAATACCATTTTCATGGTGGGCATCTCAGCTGATTCTGACTGCAATTCCCACTCCTTTCTAGATTCATGATCAATGTGATCCAGAATTATTTGATTAAGTAACACTTCAAACAAGGGAACTTCAATTTTCAAGGTATTAATTGCATTAACATTAACTGGACATGATTTATTAAATTCCTTAATGACCCAGCATTATCTTGTTAACAGTTAGGATGTGAAGCAGTTGTTTCATATGTGTAGAAACTATTAACTTCTTATTATGATATCTATTTCTTATTAAAGTCCATGCTACTTCAAAATTATTGTTAGTCACTTGTAAATTTTGAATAAGCTCGTGAGGTTCTCCTTCCAGAGATGACAATAAATAATGAAACTTTTGCACAGCAGATAATTGAGACTTATCATAAATTAAAGCTTCAAATGTATCTTTAAAGTGCAACCAGTCATTAAACTTCCCTTTAAATTTAGGTAATTCAATCGTCGGAAGTCTAATATGACCACTAGGAATGTTACCATTAACTGAATGGATTGAAGCCGAATGACTTGAATTTACTTCACTTCTAGGATCGAGAAATTTCAGGTAGAGCGCTTGAACTGAATAAAACTGTTCTTCAAACGTTTCCCGGTCCAATGAATGATTGTCATCACTGTCCTCCAGTTCTAATTCTTCTTGAATAGTGATGTAACTCTGATAGATTTCCGGCAATTTATCTTGTCTTACTCTTAACTCAAATATAATTTGTGAAGATTCATCGAAAGTACTAATGAAATTTTGTAGTCTTGTGAGACTAGCCTTAATTATCCCCCTCTTTTAAATCAGTAAAATTTTAGCCTTAGAATCCATTTATTTGGCTCAATGTAAGCATGAATAAGGGAAAGGTATAAGGTATAATAAGTATGGATTTATCTGACGTTTGACTCGAAAGCGAACACGAACCAGTCAAGCGCCATCCAATAACCCGTTGAGCTTCATTAGACAAGAAGTTAAAGGTGAAGATTTGGCAGTGGAAGTAGAATGATCAAAAATGATGACAGGAAGTCTACGATGATAATCCAGTGTTGAAGTAGAAGAAACAAAATGATGGTAAGATGATGTCTACGCTGAAAATCTGGTAGTAGAGGACCAAAAATGTTTCCGCTTGTATGGGAAACATGGAGAGAAAAAAAAAGAGAAGAAATTAGCGACTTTCTTTAATCTTCGGTAGCTCGAAAAAGGTACAAAAAAGCCCCTGCATAGAGCATGCAAAAAACGAAAAAACTTACTTTGTTAATAAAAACGAAAAAACTTACTTTACTTACTTACTTTGTTTAATAGAGCGCAAAAAGTTGTTTATGATAGCCAAAGTGTGTTTACTTCATAAAACAATTCTCTGAGATACGACGCCTCAAAGTTACTGAAAACTCATAGTCATGTTGAAGAAGGCAGCGACACCGGGTCAAAAAATTTTCTATAGCTCAGCAAGTATACCATTGGCAAAAGTAAAACTTTACAAATCTTGAAATAATGTTGAAAGTTCATCAGTCTTGCAATCAATGGAGTAAAAATACTTTTAAAAGAGTCTAAATTCCCAATGTATTGCTTACAGAAATGCATGATCTCAGATTCAACAATGGCATTGGTCGTCAGGGGAACCAGTTGCTTATACTCAAACCTTTTCCAAGAAATTTAATTTATTTCATCAAAATTCTCAAACACCTCAAACACAGCATATGAAATTTATTTATGATCTTTATTCACATGCCAAAATATAAGTTTCTATGTAATCAGGAAGGGTTAAAAAAATCTTAAAAGTTGTAACAGTTACTTTTTAGAGACATATAAATATATTATTGAAAAGTTAGAGTGTAAATAAAAGTTATTACTTGTTTCTGTTCCCTAACATTATTTAATTTTATTTTATTTTATTGCCATAAGTATATGCATGATCTTGAATGAGGCTTTTGCAGCACAGGTCAACTGAAGAAGTCAACAGCATCATTGGCGAAACGTTGCCACTCAAAAAAGCCAATGCTTTGTACCTGGAAACTTGCAACTATATATTTAAAAAAGTAAATATGTCAAAAATCTATTCTAAGTACATTTATTTACTGTCAGAGTTTAAATGCATTTAAATTAAATATCTTTCTAAGAATCATTATACTATCTCATTGGAATTATTTATATTTTTATAACTAAATTTGATTTTAATTCCGTCATTTTTGATGGTGGAATTAGTAATAATAATAATAAGCTCATAGTACTTACCAAAGTACAATCTAGTTATCTATAAAACAGTTTTAACTTTTGTATCAGTTACTTAAGTACAATTGTAATGTATAAATCCTTGGAGAAGAAAAATTCACATCATATTTCAATTGGACAATTATATATAAGAAGATTATATTGAATTTCGTAAACTGAAACTGAAAAAGAACTGTAAACATCAATATCAAAGGGAATATTATGTGTTCTTGAAATTCCAGTTTACTTTCTTGAAACCTGGGGAACCAGTCATATATTATAACAATCTTTGACATGGGCTTAATTTCTTAATGCAATCTGCTCACTTTAATAGATAAATATATTTAAAATAAATAATTAATCAAATAATAAAGTTGTATGTTTATATTAATAATCTTTAATAAATAAATAATCAAATTTTCATGATAGAAAAAACTCAGAGTACATATTAAATTACACTTTCCATATCACAAGAAGCAAAGATAATATAGCTTTATCTGTAGACAACAAGACTTAATGTAGGCTTTTACATATTTATCATTTCATGGAATTTCATTTTATGTACAACTGAGATAAAATATTCACTTTACAAAATATTGTTCATATACTGAGGAAAAGAAATTCTTCCTGCCTTAATCCTGATGTTAAAAAGGTAAATTATTTCTTTAAATTTGGTCAGGGCTCAAATCAATAAGATATACAAAATATTCTGTTTTTTTCTTTAAAACCAAATATACAGGTAAATGAGGAGAAATATCACAAATATAGTAATTCCCTTTACATCAAGTAAACCAAAAATATTCAGTAATTTCATTGTTTCAGCTATCATCTTCATAGATCAACCATAACTTGAGAGGTATCAAAAAAGCTATCACAAATTTAATGCTTTTGTAACACTTAACACTAAAGGGCAATGCTCATTTCATGATCTAATAACATTTTAGATTTATTCATTGTACTACATATAATGACTAATCTTGTAATTATCTAATAGCTACATTCTAAGTACTAATAGTATACTAAATATATTTTGGCTTGTGTGGGAGGGTAATGATTTAAGCAAGATAGTAATACAATTGCAATGATACACAGAATCGTAAAGGTTTTTATAATATACTAAAGTATTTTGCAAAATTGATAATAATTATTTTCCGCAATTAAGAATATGTCTGGTGAAATAAAAATAATAGTCTCGCCCATAACTTCGTGGGTAAAATTCTACTTTAGCTCACAAAGTAGAATTTTACCATTTGGTAGTAAACCAATTTCGGAAAAATTATTGTATGAGAATTTTACCCCAATTTCATATGGAATATTCCATCACTAAAACCAATGGTTCTCATCCTTGCGAAGACTTTAAAGCAAAATATTTTCTTTAATTCGAACAATATTTGTGCCACTTATCTCTGCTGAAATATGTCATGAATAAAGAGTTTTTTTACCTCGATTCGTAATTTGCGTGAAAGAGACTTGAAGACGAAGAATTAATATAATCCACCAACAACTAACTTAAAAATACTTATATTATCTTATGGTTAACGTAGAATAAAATATAAATCAAGGAAAGTGTTGATTGGTGCACCTAACTACAGGCCATTGTTCTTCCACTCGAACATTCGTATCGTTGCGAGATTCGTATTATCAAGAGGGATGGATATAGGAAACAATATGGATGATATGGATCACATGAATTCATATTTGGCTAACTGTAAGATGGCGGTAAATGAAAAGTCGTGGGACGGATGTTCCTATCTTTCACATGCGACGAAAGTTTTAGTGAAGAAGCCGTTTAGTTGGTTCACAAATAAAAGACAAGGAAATTTCAGATATATCAATTTGCCAATTCGTTCTTGTAGTTTCGGACAATATGCTTTCGAAAAATCAAGGCCAAGAATGGAATGAAAAGAAATGGGAAATGCAGGGCCGTTTTTAGGCATCGCAGCATACGCGGTCACGTAGGGTCCCCTCAACTCAGGGGCCCGGGCCCGCCGCCAAGTCTCAAATACGTAGGACATAAGAGTTATATTAGATTAAAGTTAATTAATTGGTTAAAGTTTTAACAGATTAAAACATTTCAATAATGTAAAATTTTATTAAACAAATAAAATTAAAAGCATACTAAACTCAATTTCCGTACCATAATATGATATTTTAACGTTATATTTCGCTAGCCTCACATGTGACGAATTTTAAACGAAGTGGTTAGGGCCCCCAAAATTATAAGAACGGGCCTTGGGAAATGGCAATGAATGGATCTCATCCGGTCATTGAAAAATGTGATGGCTCCAAGATGGAAAAGAAAATACCTCTTAATAACCTTGCAGCCAGCTGTTGAGAATAGAGATGGGAAAACATATTGGAAGGCTTATCATCAACATTGGATTGAAAAAAGCTGACGACGATACGTTCATTATTATTTATATATGAAGAAACTATAGTGAAAAGAATATATCTGAGAAGCCTTGAAATTAATGTGTCTTAAATTGGGAATGATATCATTTTCAGATAACAGCCTGAAAGTTGTGCCTTTGTGATGTTTTCTAGATATATCTTTTCACATGTCTTTAATACATAAGCAAGGAGTGTAATAAAAATGTAAATCACTTACAATCTTTTGTATTTAATGCTGTAAATTTGGCACAATGACAATGACAAATTAAGGAGGGAATTTTGAGGCTCATTGGAGGGATCAATGTAACACTTTCCATAAATTGGAGGCATACTTATCAATAAAAATATTAATAAAACTTCCATTGTATTTTTGTTTATAACTTGTGGGAAAAAACAGAACAGACCAAAAAACAGGGATAGTTTTGTTCATCAAAGAGCAAAAACTTGCTGCTGTCTATGTATCACTTATTTGAATATTTATGTAGAGTCTTGCTTCTCAATGTAAACAATAACAAAATATCATGAGAATTGTAAGTTCATACAAACTTGGTGTGATTTCTCATAGGTATTAATTACATATAATCAATCAAAACTAAATATCTCCTAAACTCAAACATGAAAGAATGCAATTTAACAAATAATACATCTACATCTACATTAATACCCTACAAGCCGCCTTTCGGCGTGTGGCAGGGGTTGTAAACACCAGTTGAATCTAAATTACTTCCTTATTCGATTATTGTCACGTATTGTTCTCGGAAAGAATGAATCTCTAAAACGATTCGTCCTAGCATCTATTTCTCTTAACTTACGGTCATTATCGGATCGACCGACGTAGCAGGGGGGTTGCATGATACCGATTGTATCTTTGGAAAATGTAGTTTCCCTGAATGTATTAAGCAATCGCAGCCTAGCTTCCAATCTCCTTTCTTTCAAGGATTCCCAACCTACGTCTGAGAGCATTTTTGTAACGCTTGCTTTTTTATCGTAGCATTTCTTAACAAAACGAACCGCTTTACGCTGCACTTTCTCGAGTTCGCGAGTACACGTTTCATCCGCCGGATCCCATATACTTGCCGCATATTCCAGAAGGGGTCTGACCAAGGTAAAATAACATCGTTCTCTCACCTTTTCGTCGCATTTACCGACAATACGCTTTACAAAGCCAAGCCTTTTACTTGCTTTGCCGCAGATTTTTCGTATATGCGTGCTCCAATTTAAGTTATTAGTTATGTTGATCCCGAGATATTTAACTGAATCTGCTACTTTGATACTAATTCCATTAATTTTGTATGGGAGATTTGGACGCATTTTTTTCTTTTCGAAGAAATCAACTACGGAGCATTTACTTACGTTAATATCTAATTCCCAATTTTCGCACCACCTTTGGATGAGGACTAAATCGTTTGAGAGAGATGTCCGGTCTTCCTCGTTTGTTATTTCCCTATATATAACCGAGTCATCCGCAAATATCCTCACATTACTAACTATCTCGTCACTCAAGTCATTGATATAAATAAGGAAAAGAAGAGGTCCAATTACACTGCCTTGAGGTACGCCAGAGGTAACTTTGACCCTATTTGAGCTAACGCCATCCAGTACAACTTGTTGTTCCCTCTCGTAGAGAAAATCCTTAACCCAGTCGACTACTTCCTTGTTAATGCCCGCTAGTTTTAGTTTGTAAATTAGTTTGTAGTGGGGGACTCTATCGAATGCTTTTTTGAAATCTAGGAAAATAGCGTCCACTTGCTTTTTACTTTCGGCGGACTTTAAGATATCGTGTACAAATAGAGCAAGTTGGGTTTCACATGATCGGGACTTACGAAAACCATGCTGGTTTGCGTCGAGGAATTCATTTCTATCTAAAAATCCCATGAGTGAGCTTACAACGATATGTTCCATTACCTTTCCGGACAGCGAAGTTAATGATATGGGTCTATAATTTCCTGGGTCCTCCTTTAATCCGCTTTTGTAAACAGGAGTAATATTAGCTAATTTCCAATCGGATGGGACCCTACCTTCATTTATCGATTTACAAAATATAATTTTGAGATAAGGGGCGACGCTTTCTGCCAGTTCTTTGAGCACTCTTGCTGGAATGCCTTCTGGCCCTGGCGACTTATTTGGCTTAATTTTGCGTAATATTTTAACTATACCGTCTGTCGTAAAAGTTATATTTGGCATGGAATCCAGTATATTAACCTTAGGGAGGATCTCTATGCTACAATCTGATGTGAATACGCTTTGGTAAAATTCGTTTAGAATATTCGCTTTCCTCTTCGAATCGCAAGTAATTTTACCTTCGATATCCCTTATCGAGCTCACTGTTTGTATCTTTCCCTGTACCTCTCTAACGTAGGACCAGAAAGCTTTAGGGTCTTCCTCTAAACATTCCCCAAGTATTTTCTTTTTAAAGTTGCTGTGGGCGCAAAAACGCCTTTGTGGTCTCCAAGACCTTCGTCAATCGAAATGTTCTCTATGCGCTCAGGAAAGTTAATTAAAAGGAGATCGAGTATATTGTCACCCCTGGTTGGCGATTTTACTGCTTGACTTAGTGAGTTTTTCCGAAGTAAATTTAATAACTTTTTACATGAGTCGACATCCCGTGCCCTTTTCTTTATGCTATGATTATTCCAGTCGATGTCTGGAAGATTAAAATCCCCCCCGATTATAGTTATACTCTGGTTGTTCTTACTCGTGTAGAAATTTATTTCGTCGTTAAGATGTCGCAAAACCTGTCGAGAAGAGTTTGGTGGTCGGTAAAACGCACATACATTTATGTTCGGCTCGTTCTGTTGGCTTATTGTGCACCAGACGCTTTCTATATCGCTATCACTCAAAGTCCTCGGCTTGCTCTGGAGAGATGATTTAACCGCAATAAAAACACCGCCACCTATAACTATTATCTTTTCCTTCTGAACTTTAATCTCTCACATAATTAGTGATAGTATTATTCTCAACTTTTTGGAAGTAATTTTAGAGAAACCATTGGATTTGAGATATCATTTGTATCATTGAAAAAAAAATCATTCATGAAGAAAATGAAAGAAGAAAAACAAATTTTAGTCACCATGAATGTTGAAGTAAATAACAATAGAGAATTTAAATAAGCTAATAGAAGTAATAACACTAGAAGTTGCTCAAAATTTTTGTGAATAATCAAGGTGAAACTGATAACAGTCAAACCTCGCTTAAGGAGCACCTCGCATAACGAGTGATTCGCGTAACGAGCTAAACAAAATGTAACAAAGTGACTCGCTTAACGAGCGATGTCGTGTGCCGTGATGCCGAACGAGTGACGAGGATACATCGCTGTGCCACATGGAGGTTCCTGCTGGCATCTCGGCTATCAGTCTTTATTAAGGGCTCGTTCAGCTAGCATCTTACTCTCGCTTGCAAAAGTTGTATCCGGACAAATTATTGTATATTTTTAGTGCAAAGTTTAAATATTCATCCCCAAAGAAAATGCCACAAGAAGAAAGGAGTAAGAGAAAAAAATCACTATTATAGAAGTCAAATAATGCAATGCAATAGTATGTGAAAAATATAGAACAATTAGTTTGGTTTCACATGCATGTAAAATATAACTAATGATAATTCTAAAGAGAATTAAGAAGCAAATTGAAGATAAAATATCAGATGATCAGTATGGTTTTAGGGAAAAGGAAGGAACACATGATACCATATGGAGTTAAGGCTAATTTTGGAAAAGAATCTATAAGATAATAAAAAGACCTTTTTAGGTTTTATAGATTTCGAAAAGGCATTTGACAAAGTTTACCAGAAAGTTTTCATACAAATGTTACATAAAATTGGAATAGATAACAACTGCCTAAAAATAATTCAAATAATGTATAGAAACCAGGAAGCTGATTTCAGAATAAATTCCGAACTGACAAAATGGTTCGACATAAAAAAAGGAGTAAGACAGGGGTGTATGATAATACATACGACAGATATATCGTATCATCATACACCAGATAAATATTCCAAGGAAATAAGGTTAAATAACAGACTTTTATTTTACCTTTACAGTGAAGAAGTTATAGGCATGCATTAGAAGAGATTAAGGGTATATGTATAGGAGGAAGGAATTTCAACAATATAAGGTATGCAGATGATATAGTAATCATGACATCTTCAAAAGAGGATTTAGAGTTAGCAATGCAAAGAGTTTATGAGGTAGGAGCAAAATTTGGATTGAAAATTAATACCAATAAAACAAAAGTAATGATGGTGGCTAATAAAAAGAGCAACAGTGACTGCAATATAAAAATTAATTACAAACCAATAAAACAAGTCCAACAGTTTAGATAACTAGGAAGTTTAATATCAGACGATTGGTAATGAAATAAAATCAAGAATTGGAATGGTAAAGGAAAGTTGTTGGGAATACAAGGACCAAATGAGAGGAGAGATCAAAATGAAACTAAAACTGAAAATGTTGAGGTGTTATGTTTGGCCTTGAATAAAGCCATTGGACACATGGTTTGCCAGAAGAATTTTAAAAATTAAATGGTCAGACAGAATAACTAATGAAGAGGTTTGGAGAAAGATTGAAGCAGGTATAGCCTATGGAATGAAGTGAAAAGAAGAAAGTGGAAATACGCGGGACATGTGCTGAGGGGATCGTCAGGGGAGAGAATCGTGACAGCGCTAGAAGGATGGACAGTAAGGAAGAGAAAAAGAGGGAAACCAAAGATGGAATGGTTGGACAATTTAAAGAACTGGATGGATATTAACAAATATGAGGAAATGAAAAGGAAAAAAAGTCGTAGAGAAGAGTGGAGATCCATGAGAGCTTACCTCCTGATAGGAGAAGCTACCAATTGATGATGATGATGATAGAAGTAAAACGTCAAATCATTAAGAAGCAGGATCGAGGTGTGAGCGTGGTTTACCTAGCACGTTCATACAATCGGTCCACATCTACTATTTGCACTATCCTCAAAAACAAGGATAAGATTAAGGAGATTGATGCCTCAAAGTGGGTCACAAGAATTTCTACGCAAAGACCACGTATTCTCGACGATGTAGAAAGATTGCTTCTCATATGGATCAATGAGAAGCAAATGCAGTGCGACACTATTAACGAAAACCTAATTTGTGAGAAGGCGAAGCTAATTTTTGCCGACCTCATTAAGAAGACGCCAGGATCATCAACGGACGAAGAAGAAGTATTTAAGGCAAGCTGTGGGTGGGTTCGAAAAGTTTAAGAGAAGAACCTGCATCCACAGCGTTGTGAGGAACGGAGAAGCAGCAAGCTCAGACATAAATGCGGCCGAGAACTTCATCGGCGTATTCAAGAACCTTGTGAATTCTGAGGGTAATCTGCCGCAGCAGGTTTTTAATTGTGATGAAACGGGTCTCTTTTGGAAAAAGATTCCGAAGCGAAGTTATATAACAGCAGAAGAGAAGGCATTGCCAGGCCACAAGCCAACGAAAGACCATCTCACGTTGTTGTTTTGTGCAAATGCAAGTGGCGATTTGAAAATTAAACCGCTGCTCGTTTTACTATTTGGACAATCTACGAGCATTCAAGAAGTATAAAGTCCAGAAGTGCAGGCTAAATGTCATGTGGAGGTCCAACAACAAGGCTTGAGTCACACGTTACCTTTTTATAGATTGGATCAATGAAGTGTTTGGTCCTTCTGTAAAAAAAATACATGTTTGAGATGAATTTGCCACTCCGTGCCTTGCTTGTTATGGAAAACGCTCCTGCACATCCTCCAGGCCTAGAAGATGACCTCCTTGAAGAATTTAAATTCATCAAGATCCAATTCCTTCCTCCTAACACCACTCCTTTACAGCAGCCAATGGATGAGCAGGTCATCTCAAGCATAGCCAGGAACTGACCACCGAAGAGCTTATGGAGCAGAATTCTGTGTCACAGCAAGAATTTGTGGAGAGTTTTTCGTCAGGGGAGGAGGAGATAACAGCCTCAGCAGAGCAACAACCTTCCAACGAAATAAGGGCGATGCTAAAAGCATGGGAAGCTGTTACATCGTACGTTGAGAAGCATCACCCTAATAAATCAGTAGCTATGCGCGCTGCAAATTTATTTAACGATAATGCTATGTCTCATTTTCGCAACATTTTCAAGCGTAGGCAGAAACAAACCTCTCTAGACAACTTTCTATTAAAAGAATATATTATAAATAATAAGTTACATTATTATAAATTTTCTGAGTATTTTTTCGGAATGGAACGCATTATCCTATTTTACATTGATTCCAATGGAAAAAATTGTTTCGCTTAACGAGTGTTTCGCATTACGAGTAAGATTCTGGAACGAATTATACTCGTTAAGCGAGGTTCCACTGTATACCTAAGTTTCTTGTGAAGAGTAAAATTCAGAAGTGGATTGCTTTCCTTGCGTAACATTCTTGAAGGAATAACATTCGCATTTAATTCTCATACAAAGCATCACATAAATAATTTGCATTTAGTTATTTGATCATTTTATGATATAGAGATGCAATGCTTTGACTAGTAATAGGATGAAAATCAGGAATTTTGAGAATATAATTAGCTTGCCATAGAACTTTATAAGGATGCTATTTTTTCAAATTTTTATGATAACAAATTACAACAAAGCATCTATATAAATTGTGCAAATTAAGCCATATATGAAATAGAAGATTACTTTCAATGTTAATTTTTAAGTTCAGTTGAATTTAAATGAGATATGTTAATCAAGCATAAATGACTCATGGGAGAGGCTATCATATTAAAAGTCAAAGCACTAGAAGAACTCACTAATTAATATAAAATCAATGTTTATAACCTAAATTATAAAATTATTTATATATCTCTTACTCAATTATCACAATGAAACAAAACTAGAAAATATAATTTACCAGATGGATGATATCACCTTGAACTAATTGGGTTATTTTGGAATGACAAATACAAATTGTGAAACTTATTATTTTTTCACATAAACACAACATTGTGATCTTCATTCAATCACACAGCACAGATATCACAACCAATTACAATATATATGCAAGAAGATGCACTCCAAATACAACAGATACGAAATAACTTGTTTTTTTTCCATAACATTGGAAGGAATATTTCAGCTAATTATAAATTCATTTCAGTTAATAGAAACAAAATAAATACATATTCAAAGAGAAACCAAATGAATTCTAATTTTCATAAATGAATAGTAACAGTAAAGGATCACACTGCTGGAGATTTGGTTTTTCCCTAAAGAGAATAAATATGCATATTTATTAGACAGAATACCTTGAATCACAATAGCAAAACAGAGCTTCTGTTAGAATACCAACTCCTTATTTTGAGGAAAAGTTGAGGTAATGAGTTCCTGTTCACTTTCATTTGTCCACTAATTCTTTTTCCAGATGAATTATTTAGTAATCAGTATTTGGTTCTTTGTGAAATAAATAATTTTCAAGAGACCAACTGATTCGGCATAATTGCTGATTTCTTCATTTCTGATTTTGTGTTTTGGTTTAAGCCTCATTCATGTTCCGTTCCTTCTTGAAACCAAATATCATAAAGGAAATATTTTGCTACATCCTATTAATGCCTCTTAAAATGGAGGTATTAATATTATATCTGTATATGAATATATGTACAATATTTCACAGCTCTTCTTTGGCTTAAAAAACAGTAGTTCCTTAATTCATACCTTCTGACCTGTACCGAATACAGACAATAGACAATACAATGTGACATAGCCTAAAGCAGCTGCTCTATGACAGGATGTAAGAGACACATATGCTCTGCCCCTTTGATTGGTAGTCTGTTGATGGTGTAGAAATGGATCATCTCAGGTATACTGCTGAATGGCTGACTAAACTGTCCAAGAATGTATCTCCCACTTTCTTTGTTTTGCTGGATTCTCATATGCATAAATCCACGAGCACTTCTATAAAATATACAAAAATGAGATTAGTTTACAGAACTTATGAAATGTAAAACTTAATCTTACTACACTTATGCTTATAGTGGAAATAAATATAACCTGGGCTCATTTACTTTAATAAGCTCCAGAATAAGTGTGAGGGTAGTTGAAATAATACATTTTTCTTACCCAAATCTTACAATGTGAAGTTAATTTGATCATAAGGACACTAATCAGTAAAAATGAAAGTTCATGCTTTACCACAAGTTTTGTATATAGACTGTTAAAAAGTGTTTATGGACTTAAACAATCGGGTCGAAATTGGAACAATTTCTTGAATAAAAGACTGTTGGAGTTGGGGTTAACCAGATGTGTCAGTGATAATTGTGTGTATAAAGGTGATAATGTGATTTTAGGAGTGTATGTAGATGACATATTGATTGTAGGAATTAGAGAAAACATTATGAGACTGAAGTGTGAATTGGCAAAACTACTTAGGATTAAGGACATTGGAGAAATTTCTAATCTGCTTTCTCTTCAAATAATGAGACCTGAGAGAGATTTATTAGTTGTAAGTCAGGAAGAGTATGTTAATCATGTTTTAAACTCATTTAATATGTCAGAATGTAAAGGGGTGGTATCTCCATTGGAGGTTGTACAAACTGTAAGGGAGGTGGTAGCTGAAGAGAATGCATTTGATAATTATTTGTATCGCAAGGCCATTGGGTGCTTGTTATATCTTGCCAGTGGTACTAGGCTAGACATCTCATATGCTGTTTGTAGACTGAGCCAATACTGTGAGAACCCAAGTGTTTCTGATTGGAGGAATGCAAAACATGTATTCAGGTACTTGAAGGGTACTATGTCCTATGCTTTGCATTATTCAAAGACAGGTAAACCATTAGAGGTGTATGTGGATGCTGACTGGGCAAATGATGTAGATGATGCAAGATCAATCACTGGGTATGTGGTAAATCTAGCAGGAGCAGCTGTATGTTGGAGAAGCCGGAAACAGAGAGGTGTGGCAACTTCCACCACCCATGCAGAATACCTATCGATGTATGAAGCGGCCACAGAGGTAGTTTGGTTGAGGTCTTTCCTCAACAAAATTGGGCAGGGCAAAATGATTTCCACACCATGTGTTATCAATGTAGATAGCAGGGGCGCAATGTGCATTGCTGGTGGTAACTCGATTTCTGATAGGAGCAAGCACATAAATGTCAAATACCACTACATAAGAGAGCTTGTAGAAAATGGGGAGATTGTGTTTAATTATGTGCCTTCAGCAGGAAACTGTGCTGACCTTCTAACAAAACCTCTGCCAGGACTGAAATGTAAGGCATTCTCAAAATTGATGGGTTTAGTTTGATCTTTCTTTTGCTTGACTATCAAATGTTATTAGCCCATTTGAAGGTATTTTCTGCCTTTCGCTGTGCTTATTCAATTTTTTTTCATCCTCTGAGTTTGGTGATTTGATGATGAAATATAGGGGAATGTTATGTATATTTTTTTTTTGAGTGCATAATTGGTTTTTTTATTTGATATATTCCAATAGTGATGTGCAACATTTATGGTCTGTAACGAAGAGAGGTGTTAGAATGTGTCATTATGTGACCATAAAAGTGTTCTGCATTTGCGATGTTCTATTTTTTTGTATGTATGCAGCCGCCATGTTGGATTTAATAAAGACGGCAGTTCGTTATCAACACTAAAGCAGTTCGGGCGTTATTTAAATCGATCCTCATCCACGTTGTCGTAAGTGCACTTCGTGCATCTTTAACGACTATTTTGTAACAGTAAGAGACACATATGCTCTGCCCCTTTGATTGGTAGTCTGTTGATGGTGTAGAAATGGATCATCTCAGGTATACTGCTGAATGGCTGACTAAACTGTCCAAGAATGTATCTCCCACTTTATTTGTTTTGCTGGATTCTCATATGCATAAATCCACGAGCACTTCTATAAAATATACAAAAATGAGATTAGTTTACAGAACTTATGAAATGCAAAACTTAATCTTACTACACTTATGCTTATAGTGGAAATAGATATAACCTGGGCTCATTTACTTTATTAAGCTCCAGAATAAGTGTGAGGGTAGTTGAAATAATACATTTTTCTTACCCAAATCTTACAATGTGAAGTTAATTTGATCATAAGGACACTAATCAGTAAAAATGAAAGTTCATGCTTTATCAGTGATGTTATTTTTCACCAATTTCATATGAGAGTTAGATCAAAGAAAAATGTGAGCATTTCTCTCTTTGTAAGATATCTTTATAAAATCATGCATTGTATAACACAACATTTAGGATATTACACCTGGATATTGTGAAGAAGTTTAGATGAATTTAAAATATTCCTTTTAGTGATATGCTATCAAGGGGCTGACCTAGTCCCCAGAAATTTTAATCAAAATATTTTGCAATAAAAATGTGTGACATAAATAAATCAGCTACTCTACTCTTGCAGCAAAATAACCCTGTTGATGATTATGTCCTCATATTCACTTTTGCTTGCCCCTTTCCTCTGGTAGATCAATATTTGGTAATAGCACATCCAAAGCTAGCAATTTTATGCATCTTGTCAAGGAAAGGAACTGGCTTCAATCTGCAAGTCCACATGTTGCACTCATTCTAATCTCAAATGATAAATTTAAAAGAATTCAATGCTCATTGCTTTTCTTGAGTGTTAGTAATAAATGGAGCTTTCAATGTTGATCTCAAGGTAATTTAGATTTTCAACACATTTTTTCTGTGAATCCAATCATAAGGTGTTGAAGAAGATTTGGCTGAGAAATCTAGTCCCTTACAGTTGAAAAATTATGCAAGCAGAAAATTACTATAACTTACTAATTATCTTGGAAATTAACATTACTAAAAATATACTATAATTATTTCTCAATTTTCAAAAAAGAAACTCGGAAAAATAATTGGAAATCATCATATTTTTGGCATATAAGATCCGTCCCACCAATTTCTAGGCAGATGCTTCTATTTGAGAACTCTTTGGACAGTTTAATGCTTGTTGTTTTGAAGCGCTCTCTCGAATAATGAGAGTGGTCAATGATGCTTTGAAAAGAGACAAATTTATTGATATATTTAATAATTCTTTGTATCATTACATTGTATATTGTACTCCATACTTTCCTATTAATGTTTGTGTTTTTTATCTTTCACTTTATTTCTTTTTTGTATCTCTTTGAATCCTTTTAATGTGTTTAAATTTAGTTATTATCTTAATTATATCACATGTATTTGGGTAATTAAATACCTGTTTGTGACAAATTAATATTATTATTATAATTATTATATGAAATATGCATTTTTCCCCAAACATTTTGGCCTGAAATTTGGGCTGTCTGTTATATGTGTATATTGAATTATTTTATTTAAAATTAACTAAATAAAAAGATTCGCGTTCAAATCAATTTCAAATGTCTTTCTTTGGAGATTGAGGGCAGTTTATTTTGAAAATGGCTCATCTCCTACAAAGAAATATTTGCTATAGTTTTGAAAATAAGCATAAAACGAAAACATTTGTATGGATATCTTTATAAGTTAAACATCACACTTTCCAAATTATGTACAGTAAATAATTTTAATGATTAAGTACCAAATAATTCCTGCCAATTGTGGAAACAAGATTTAGAGATTCATACATCTGACTACCTACTAATTACTTAATCAACAATCAACCAGGTGTGGCGCACAAACTGCACAAACATGCTACTATTTGAAATTAAACTTCTTCTGTTATAAGATGAACTTTATAGTATATAAGATATATAAGATAATATTTTCACTTTTATTAATCACCTTATACTTAGCAATAGTATTGATAGACTAGCTTTCGTAGTCATCGGAAGCTTCTTTGCAGAGTAGGTTGTGACCTGGCCATTCTAAGCCTTTAATTTTTAATTTTAGTTTTCTAAGCCATGTTAAAATCATTCTGCATGTTATACCATGGTGTGAAATGTATTCCGATAAATATGGTAATTGAATTGTAAGTGGATGATATAACTTCATAATTTTATTACCTTACTGCAGTGACATGTCAACTTACTTGAGGGACAAAGAATAGTCTTGACGGGTTGATTCACTGTTTCGTACAAGGTAACTCCCTTCTTTGGTTAATCTGAGGACACTCTCTGCTTCCACTCTTGTCATTGCTCCATGATACCACCTGTAATTTAAGACATCTTCCATGTTAGTAAAATTATACCAAACAATGATTTGACAAATGTTATTGACAGAGAAAGAAAAATTATGGAAATGTTTCACAAAAAGGATAAAATAGAACAATACTCAAATCAAAAAAGGCAAAAGGATTCAGGTTTATATATGACGGATTAAGAAAGATTACTGATAAGGGTGAATAAAGAAGCTAAGGAGATCTAGCTACCTTTTCAATGCAAAGAAAGAGAGAATACTGAAACATCAAGGAAATATAGTTAAAAGTAAGGCTAGACAAAATAACTGTCTCTAAGTATATTTGTACTGAAAAAGGAAAATATAATACATGTCGCATAAATAATCAATGGTAAGAAAAATAAAGCCCACAGTGTGATAACCCTATAAGGGGATTTGGCTGTATTCACTGCGGGTGACGCATGGTCAGTGTATCGATTCCCATACTGCCATAATAGGACTATTTAAACCTAACCCACAACCTCATAATTCAGGTAGCTTTCCATTTGTTTTGATGCTTGGTAAACATCATTACCCTCAATGGGAATCGAACCCAGGACCGCTACTGCAGAAAGCAAACGCATTAACCACATGGCCATCCGGGGGCTTATATAATAATTGGTAGATAATGAATTTAATCAAGAATATTGAATATTTTATAAACTAATATGCTTCTTGATAAGCAGAAAAATATCATAATGATTATGATTATATTTTTAAGAAGGGAACAAATGCAAACACTATGAAATTATGGAATATTGTTGATTACTTGCAAATATTTGATAAACATTGCGAATGATAGAAGTGGCAATACTACCTACTACTTACTACTAACTAAAATTAAGAAAAGGAAATGCTAGAAATCTCTAAGAGGTAATTAATGAATTTGAAGAAGAAAATGGTGAAATGTATCATGTGAATGATTATAACCTTGCAAGTAAAGACATATATCAAAGAATTTTCCAAAGGATAAATGGGTATGGAAAGAGTCTGACAGGAGTGGGACTCTAAACTAGATCTTTCACTTTCTTTCTGTTCAGATGCTTTACCCAACCCAGCCTATCAGTCTGGGTAGTGGAGGATAGGAGTTTAAGAACTGGTTACCATTTATTTCCATTCTAAATTCTGTTATTTGGGTCAACTTATGATACCAACTCAATTATTATCAAGATATATAAGCCTAATTATGAAGATATGATATGAGGAAAATGTGTTCCTCTGGGCAGCTTAGTGGGAAATGATTAATGTACAAACATAAAATTTATTTAGTTTCCTTAATGATAAAATAACTTATGGACTGAAATATGTCAATAATGGATAAAAATTATTCAAATTTAACTTTTTAAAATACTTTATTTTGTGGTATGCAGATAATTACTTGTTTTTACTTGAATTGAATAAGGTAACAGTTTCTTATCTACTGAAAACTTGCATTCTTATTAAAGATGTCAAATGTATTATTCGAATATAAATACTTGAATAATTAATAACTATTACATAAATAAAACATTTAAAAAAGAAAACACTAAATAGTTTATAGAAAATTAATTTTTCTTGGGAATGAATTTTGAAAAATATGTTTTACTTAAAACCTCTCTCTTGACGTGAAATCTAAATGCACAGAGTACACATTACAGGCAATAATTGTTTTCCTTTTCAACTTTTAAGCACATATGGCCCATATATGTATATCTTATCCTTATATGCTTTATTCTTCTTCACAATTACATCATTGGACATCTTGGAAAGAATATATGCTCGAGCACTACAAACAGTTGCTCAAGGGACCCTTCTCTACTGCATGACCCAACAACTGATCCTGCAACCATTGAGTGCCTCACAACTGAGCATGGACAACTGAGTGCTGCAACCACTGAGAGCTGAGACAACTGAGCAGGCCTCCATCAAAGAATTTTCCAAAGGATAAATGGGTATGGGAAGAGTGTACCTATTAAATTAATCTACAAAAATATCATTAGAATAGGAATTTTTCTGACCTGATAAACCAACCAGATTTTTTAAATTCATGGGACAAGTATCTTTCTTGGTCCTTTAAGGGTTAAGATCTTTAGAGATGACACTTTGCATCTAATGAAGATAATGAGAGGATATTAGGAAATTTTGGCCCTACAACAGAGGGTCAACTTCTTCCAGAACAGCTTCATTGCACTTGTTCATCATTGGCATAATTACAATTGACAAACATGTGTAAAGACCCTTTTACCTGCTGTTTACATTGAGAGGTGAATATATTTAACCTGAGAGCACATTCTAAAAGCCATTTAATAATTTAAATAAATGGAATATTTGCAGCTATACTTAATTATGATAAAGGAAGCATTACTTTCATTCAACCCTTGAATGTAGAGGAAAATTTGGTTTGGAAATCTTCCACAACCAACCCCTTCCCAATTTGGACTGGCCATAACTTCAGTTGTAAAAGCTTTCTTTATATTATCCTTTTGTTTGGGTTGCAAGAGTGAAATTGTCTGACACGTGTATGGTTTCACATACCCTTGCCTCTCCAATGGGACAGATACATCCACTGGTTCTCCAGTCGCTGATAATGCTGAGCAACCAAGCTCAAGACTGAGACCTGGTCTCTTCTTCCTTGAATGAGGCAAAGATGGCCCTGAAGTAGTGCCACAGAGGTTTAGCGTCAGGTTGGGTCTTCCAATTGATCCTTGAGGTTGTGAAGTAGCTCCAGGCAACTGACCAAAAAGCAGATGTTTTCCTGTAAGCAAGAAGGAAAAGTCATTCTTAAAGAAGAGCAAAGAAAGACCAGGAATCTTAAATGTTTGCCAGTATAATTAAATTTAGAATTGAATAACAAGATTTTAGTTTTTGTTGCTGGATAATAGAGCAATTTGTACATATCTTTCTAATTCAATGTCTTTATAAAAAATGATCAAACAGGCTATAGACTTCATAATTCAAAACTTTTCAGAAGCGAGCTTTAAAATCATTTGAACAGAATAAAATTGTGTAACATCTTAAGGTGCGTCCACACTATGCCGATCGGCAATGACGATCGGCAAGGCCGAGCCAATGAAGACGCAACTGTCGGCTTCGGCATCATGCCAATCGTCATGCCGATCCTTTCCCGAGCAGTGTCGGTAAAGATCAAAGGAAGCCGATCGGCCTGCTCGTAGTGGAGACGCTTTAGTTGGCAAACCCCGTCGGCATTAGTTGTTCCGCTCAAGAATCGAAGCCACCATCTACCTACCTCTATATATTTTGTTCATATAACTTAGTTCTCTTGTAATTTTTATATTCCGTTGAAATAGAATGGACTGATTCAGATACTCTGAAACTTCTGGATATGTACCGAGAGCTTCCAGTTCTATGGAATAGTCGGCTGACAGATTATAAAAATCGAAATAAACGGCATGATGCTTTGCAGGAGATCAGCATTTCATTCTGTGTTGACAAGGAGGAGATAAACGAAAAAATTCGGTATCTGTTAAGCCATTTTTCGCGGGAGGTAAAGAAAGAAAAGAATTCTCGTAAAAGTGGGGCCTCGAACGAAGAAATCTACAAAAGTAAATGGTTTGCGTACGAGAGTATAGTCTTTCTCAAGAACAAGAATAAACATACACCGATAGTGGTCACTGAGGTAAGATTCTGCGGAGACAGGGACCTTATTCTTTCAATTTTGCTGTATGTACAATGAGATGTAACATGATTTACTCGTCAATTCTGAAAATGCAATTGCCCTTGCGATGAACTGAAAGACTCTACAAATTTGTTCCTCACATTTTGAGCGGCAGTCGACTCTTTCTAGCCGTTCGGTTGGAATTCTTTGCTTGAGTATCTGAAGTATTTGATCTCCAAAACCGTGGATTGATTTCTCCTGTATCTGAACATTCTATATCAACCATTCCGGGAGGGTTGTAGATAAATGTGTTTTTCCGCAAGAAATTGTGTAGGTGAACTAAAGACAGAACTACTAGCTTTGCAGTTGTTGGTTGCAAAAGCATCGGCTTGCGTAGCATACAAAAACAGCAGAAAGTATTCCAAAAGCATTTTATGAAACTCTACTGCTTCTGCTCAGTCGATAGTTGAAAATTCTAGATGCAGAACCTTTTTCTTGGTGTCCTGGGAAGGGTTTCATAATGTTCATTGATACAGGGAAGGCATCATCAGCAACAAAAACAAATGGTACTGGATCGCTTTGCCCCGGTAGAGGACGAGGTGAAGGAAGATGCTAAGTGTTTTCTTCAAGACATTGCTTGAAATATGTTTCGTTAAAAACGCCCGCATTAGATATTCTTCCCTGGCATCCAACGTTGGCATATATAAAATTGTAATTTGCGTCCACCACCGCAAAGAGCAAGGGGGAGCGGGGAAATGACGTACACTTAAAGGAGATTTATTACAGCTCTTATAATATTCAGCATAGAAGCATAGACACATGATCGAATGTTACTTTGTTTTATTGGCTACCAAATCGTCACCAAACGGCTGGATTATTTATTTTAATTTTTTTGTAAAAAAATTAAAGAAAAAAAGTTACACTGTATGGAATTGCCCCAGCGGTTGGGGTAATCCTGTACGGGGGGACTTTGACCCTGTGACAAATTATTAACATAACCTTAAAAACTTGGCATAGACTGATCACCAAGTGTATCCAAAATATAGCTCAAGAACCGTAGATGGTTTGATAGTTACCAGCTAATATGTAAAGGCTTCCCACCTACTTCTCTAATTACTTGAAGCTTAGAAATAGTAACAAATCAAGCGAAAACACTATTTGTTTCACATAAACCACACCGTGGATCATACAGCAACCACATGTTTCCGTAGAGCTTACGGGGTCTTTTGCTAGGGTGCAAAACCGATTGGAACCCCACCCTAGAACCGGAAAGCATGGTGTACGGTCATACCCCGCTGTACGGCTTTCCCCCGCTCTCCACTACGATAATGAAAAAGCTCCTGTAGTTAAAAAAATCAGTTCCAGAGTGAATTGGTGCTTGCAGTGCAATGTGTTTCCCATCCATAGCCATTTGAAAAAATCCTTTCAGGGAAAACGGAATCACGAAGAAGATGGTGAAGTTGACGATGATGGAGAACTTGATGAACCACAGCGAAAAATCATCAAGTCTCCCAAAAAGAATTCATACGTTTCAAAACCTAGAAGTGCGTATGTTAATGCGCCTGTGGTTAACGAAGCACTTGATCTAATTCGCAGTATCAACGCTAGACGTGTAGAAAAGGATGAGTATTCTCTATTCGGAGAGCAAGTGGTAATAAAACTGCGCAAAATTACTTCTCCTTACGCTAAATTCACGGTTCAAAACATTAAAAATAAGGTGCTATTTGAAGCAAAAATAAAGGCAAATTTGACAATTCATCTGCCATGTATCCCTATTTTCCGGCACCTTTGCCCGCTTTTAGTGTCCCCCTCTTTTACTTCAGGTTCTCCTATAACCGCATCTGGATTTACCACTTCCCCATCTACTAGTGCTCATTATGAGTCTCCTGATGTCTCCTTGGACTGCAATAATTCCGTCTAATGTGATGAAAATGATGAGTGCATGCACAACATTTTATGTTCATTATAATGTAATTATTAAATTGTTTATGTGTTGACTAACACAATAGTAATTACTATTATTATATTGACGATTATGTAAATGTTATACAACGATTATATTAAGGTAGATTTATTTTGGAAATTTTGAACTTTCTTTGTTCTATAAAAATTTACGACAAATTTTAAAGTTAAATAATATTTATTTTATACCTTGACATAACCATGAAGAATTTGCACGAGAGCTTCACAGACTTCTGGCACACAGCTTGAAATGTTTTTTTTTATAACTTAAAGGTGTACATAATGAGAGAATGATAGGATTCTTCAGTGGTGAGGAAACGCAACGTCACTGCAAGATGTTCACTGGCTGGATTAGCAGGTCTGAATGAGGTATCCCTTCTAGTAATAGCCGGGATATTCAAATTCAAAAATGTTTCAAAATCACTGCTCGTCATACGAAAGAAATTTCTGAAACCCTTATCGAATCGGTATTCTAAGCTCAAGTCATCTACATCGTCCGAAATCAAGTCTTTCATTAAATCACTCGCGCTGTATCTGTTGCGACTCTTGAGACTGGGACGGACCCAAAACCTTTTTACGTGCAGGTACACAAGAATCAATTATAACAGCAGCTGCAGCCTCCAGAATTGCATCGTCTTCGTCACTTACAATCATCTCGCGCCCGTTTTTGCGTCCACACTGAATGTGTAGTGTGGACGCGTGCCGATTCTATGAGGCCGATCGGCTTTGCCGCGTGGAAATGCCGATCGGCATAGTGTGGACGCACCTTTACGATTTGGCAAAAAGAATGTGGATTGGATTTCAATTTGGAAAGTGTATTTCCAAGTAAACTTTGATAGACTTTTATGTGTTAAAGATATAAGGATATCTAACTTTTGGCAAGGAAATTTAATTTTTTTATTTGCCTTAGATTAGATTCTAGCACAGTATCAACTGCTTAGGAATCTTAAATTACTGTAGCTGAAAAGGCAAATGATCCTTACTGTTCTGGTGTCACAGAAGACATTTGGCTGCCAAAAACTTTCTTTTATCTTTTGGAAGCAACTGTTCCCTTGGTATGTCTGCCCATTTTTACATGCATTGTTTAAGCCCATCTATTCTATCATTAGTTCATTGAATGACTAATATTTGCTGCAGCCTAGTGCTTTGTAGTAAATACAAATTATTATTTATCACATTTCACTTCACTATCAAATGAGTTTCAATGCACTGCAATATATTCATTTAAATTCATACTCTGATAATATTTTAAGAATATCAGTGATCACAATGGGCCCATTGTATCTGTTTTTTGTTGCTTTACCAAAATTATTTAGCAAAACCTGGAAGAGATAATTATTTATAATTCTTTAATAATTCTTTATAATCCTTTAATCATTCTTTTCTTCCTCCAAAATAGAGGAAGAAAAGAATCCCAATTTAGCAGAGAAATATCCAGAAAATGTGAAACTACATTTGAACTCCAGAAATACCAAAACTGAGGACATTTATACTCTGAATTTAGAATTTAGGCTTAAGATATTTACAAGGTGTATTAAAAAAAATCACAAGAATTTTATTATTTTTTGCATTGTACAATTTTCACAATTCTTTCTGTATGTTGGTGAACTTTTCTGAAAAGATGCTGTATTGTGTTAGCCATATTGGATATCTAGTCTATAAACAGCAGTCAAAAAGGTTACATGTGTTTTAGTTGAATTGGCGATTTTTAAAATGGATCAGAGAATTTGTTTTAATTTTGCTATAAGAATGGAATAAAATACAACAAAGGTTTAGAAATGCTAAATATTGCTTTTGGTGTGTCTGCTATGAGTAAAAAGTGATTTTACAAGTGTTTTAAGCATTTCTAAGATGGCCATGTAGACAATGAAGAAGAGGAGTACCTTGGAAAAAGTTAAGTAAATTATTATGAATGATTGCCAAATTAACCAAATGGTCATTAAGGAGCATTTTGTACAAGTTCAATGCTGACTGAAGAAATCCAAAGGACCTATTACTATATTACCTACTATTTTTAGTATGCATCAATGATCTTAGCAATCATATTGATAGCAAAGTTAGGATATTTGTGGATGCGATGGTCATTTACAAGGAAGTGGAGAGTTTAGAGGATAATGAACCCTTAGATGGAATTATGAATGATGCAATTATTAGCAGTGAAATCTAAATGTAGAAAAGTTTTCAGTAGTTAACTTCTTTCATAGAAGTACAGCTTCAATGGGGTGAAATTAATGACAATGGAATCAGTGAAATATTTTGGAGTAACTCTCACAAATAATTTATCATAGATTACCTACATCAGTAATATATGTGGAATAGCACTTAAGAAACTCGGCTTTGTTAAAAGAACAGTCAGAAGGAGTTAAGAAAAAGTTTGCAAAAGAATCTACCGAGCATAAGTTAGGCCTCACCTTGAGTATGCATATAGTATATGGGACCCTGCTGTCAAATATTATACTTATCCAGAGAAATTACATTCTCAGTAGTTGTAACCAATATAATGCAAGCTCCCTGTTATATAGGCCATTCTGATGCTGCAAGGAAGATCAGCGAAATAGATGCTAGAATAAAAAGTTTCAAGAATTCATTTTTTCCATGAACATACCTCAAAAGCAATTGAGTAGAAAAATAGAGTCAAGGTGCTTGCACCCACTGCCACACACCGAAATACGTCTTGTGGGGGCTTTAGATATAGACAAAACTCTGATTCTAGGAATGTATGGGGTAAACATTTAAAATAAGAAAGATATTAGTAAAAAATCAAAAAAAGAGATGAAAATGTGACTTTTTTTGATTGGCTGCAAACCAGGAACCACCATGTATGCTGACCAGCAAACCCTTTTTTAATGCCTGCCTGGACTTTTTAGAGATAATTCAAAAAGGGTGTAATTTTTAAACCGTCATCTCCTAAATGGGTGGAGAGAAGACCTTATAAAAAATATGGTTCCTCTTAAATTTGATTCTCAATCTCCCTATACTAATATATACTTAAAAATTATTCTATTCATTTTTAGGGGAGTCACTTCTTAAAACTACGTTAAATAATTCATGTTAAGACTCTCAACTTATATGCAAAAATTCCTATACATTACTTCATAATCAAATTTCACTTGATTTTGGACAAGGATATGAATAATGATAACAAACATACCAACTGTGATTTAGATGTTGGTTAGACGTGTTTGCAAGGTTTAATGACACTTTACCCCTGAAATGAATTCATTTACAGAGTATAATATTTTCGTGTGGCATCTTAACTTTTCTGCATTCTTTTTATTAAAGTATGATATATAAATAAGGGATTCTAAATTCTTACTGTGATCGTATGTGAATTCAAAGACTATTTTAGAGGAGTAGAGATGAAATGCTATTTAATTACATACTCATTTTATTAGGTTGATATGTCCAAGTGTAATTGTGTGGAAAAAATGTGCCCACATTTTGAAAAAGAACTTTGCATCTTAGAAAAAACTTAGCTAAATTCATTGCAACTAACTGAAAAAAAATTTTACACTGAATATTTGTTAAGATAATTGAAGTAGGTAAAGACAACTTATATTTCTAAATTCCTGCAACGCTTATGATGAAAATCATTTCCTAGAAGTAAGTAGGCTTACACATATTTAACTGCCCATTTATCCTCTGCGGGTAAATGATGAAATTATACGTAAAATATCCCTCTATTCATACAGTCTGTCATTTACTCTGGGTCGAGTACATGATCAAAGAAAACTTTCATCATGAGTAAGTGTGAACAGCGGTTGATCTACAGCCAGTCATGCACGACTCTTCAAGGGTCATTTACAAGACCAAATCATTCGAGTATCTTGCACGTACCAATGCAGATGCAAGGGCTAAATGTCAATTTATAAAATGAATTACATTCATATGATGTTGAAAGTTATTGCCAAAAGAATTGTCTGTGAAAACAATGAATAAAGTGTTCTATTTATATATACATATTTATTCTATTCCTTTCCACAACTCCAACATTTTGTTACTTTACTGAGCATACTATTAGTAGGTTTTACATGAAAGACATGAGCCATGTTGGACTAAAACTCACTTCCTTGTCGAATACACAAGTCAAGTTCGTCAGTCTTGCAATCGATGGAGTAAAAATACTTTTAAAAGAGTCTTAATTCCCAATGTATTCCTTATAGCAAATGCATGAGCTCAGATTCAACAATCGCATTTGGTGTCAGTTGCATACACTCAAACCTTTTCCAAGAAATTTAATTTATTTCATCAAAATTCTCATTTCTGAAATGTAAACAATATTCTACAATCAAAATAATATACTTGATTCAATTTCGCTTCTTTTGGTGGTTAGCAGCTTAGTAGTTAGCATCTTGATTCCATATGTCTAATCTTTGCAATTTAGTTTTGCAAAAGAAATTAAGCTTGCAACCGATAAAATCGAATTTACATGCTTTTCTTATGAGAAGACCTTTCCCTCGTCTGGGATCAAACTAGAGACAATTAGGTAATTAATAAGTTGAGGATAATAGCCCAAAGAAGACAATTAACCATCTTTAAAATATGAAAGCTGTGCAAATTGTGGTTCTAGAATTTTAGGGGACATACAAACTTTCTACTTTATGTGTAAGATTTGTCAATCAATCAATAAATTATACCACTGATTATATGTATGCTCATAATTAGCTCTACATACTTCCTTTATATAATTAATTAGCTATATATTGCTCATTATCTTAACGGCTAATTTCATGCTTATCCATCACAATGAATTTAATACTCAAATAACTGTAGAAACTGAGAGGCAGAATTAGTTACAACATACATGATTACAAAGATAATGTGGCCTGCATGAAATTGGGCTTGGTGTTAAATCGTAGTAATGATAAGTTTGAATCCATTTCACATATTGCTAACAGATTTTTGGAAAAATAATGAAGCTGAAAACTGCTACATAGAAAGGAATTCTGAAACTTATATTACAAATTACTAATATTTGCTTTCTGAAATATTTCAGCAGGTAAATCTTTAAGAAACAGCTCTACTCACCAACTGCATTTTAGTCAATTTATCTTCCACTGACTTATTATATTTCAACGATTTCTCAGGCGCTGTCACCTTAGTTCTTACAGGTACATGTTCACTACAATTTTCACTTTTTTCACCATGGTTCTCCTCTCTTTGGTGATTCTCAGGTGACTGATTCAATGAAGCACTTTGCTCAGTACTTTTGAATCCAACACACTTTTCCTTGAAATACAATAGTTGCCTCTCTGCTACCATTCCACCAGGGAGGACAAATGAATCACTCTTTTGTTCTGGGCCTTCTTGACAGCAATTCTGGGATATCAACCACAATACTTATTCCATTAAGTCTTCATCACTCTTCCCTACACTTACCCTAATGCAAATTGGCAAACTCAGATTTTTGAGGCCTGTTGTGCACAACTACCTCGCTTGCTACCTTGTGATTCTGGAATAGAAGTAAAAATTCAACAATAAATGTTCACCTTTTAAGTTTTACATTCCACATATTCAATCTGAGAACATCAGTTTCCCTCAGAAAATGAAATATTACTAAAAGATTTCCTTAAACATAGACACCATAATATACATAATCCATTTTCACTTATTGAAAGTTCATATTCCTTCTATTTTACCACTATTACCATAAAGATATAATTCCATGAATTCTATTGAAGCGCAAGGAAGGCCTTCACTTCCCAATAGTTAGTAGAAAATTATATACAAATATGAAACAGTAAACACTATTGTAAATGTTAAAAAATGCTACTTAAGAAACAGATATTAATAACCTAATAAAATGATTGAAATGACGCTTAAAAGGTTTCTTTGAAAATTTTTCAAATTACATAAAAATTTTTCAAATTTCATAAAAATTTTAACTCTTAACCCTCTATGGACCGTAAGAGAACTACTACTGAAACAGATTATTTCTTCCAAATTCAGTTATTTTGGTCAACTTATGCAACCAACTCCATTCTTATCAAAATATATAGTCTAATTATGAAGATATGGGACAAATGTCTCCCTGTGGCAGCCTAGTGAAAAATAATTAATGCACTAACATAAAATTTCTCATATTATCAATTGCAAGCATATTGATAATACAAATTTCAAGTCGACATCTAATCGAGAAGATCCTCAAAATAAAAAAAGGGATTGAAAATATTTTAAAAAATCAAGGCAATTTATTTCACATAGGAGAAATTGGCATCCACCTGGTGACAAACACAAGTACATTTGGTGTCAGCTTCATAGATATAAAGAAAGAAGAGCACCATTTCCGTGACCCCTATGATTTTGTATTCCCTATCCTACCAGGATGTAGCTTAAAATATTTTCGAAACTTATTCATAAATAATTCAAAATTCCCCCCATACGTTTCTAATAGTAGAGATGCCTGGTGTCGATCCCAGGATCTTTTGGAAGATGTGAATAAATATAACGCCCTGATAGAAATAAATTTATTTGTTTCAAATTTTGAAGTTGATATCATACTGGGAGGAATAAGACTTCGTTATCCCCATCTGTAAAGCATAGGATTATGAAAATTGCTCTATTCTATTGCTCTCTGTTTATTCTAGGATTACACAAAGCAGAAAAGAAAAAAAATAGATCAAAGAGGAACAATATTTAACAAAGTGAGACTTAAGGATCATTTTTAGTGACTTCTAATAAGAGGGGAAAATATTATATTAAATGTTATCATACTTTCTATGCCTTGAGTTAAGTTTTGTATCTGTATATAGCTTAATTCAGTCTATATAGTATTAACATAAGTATATAATACAGCAATTGAAAACAAGGAACTAACAGATGAGGCAGGAAAGGCTCACGTGGACCTTATCCTGTTTTCCCCGACTTTTCTTGTTAATATTATTGTATTCTATATTTTTGATATTACTTAATTTGCCAATAACTCTTTGGATTTTTTACAAGCTCTTTTCTATTTACCAATTCATGTTTTATTTGAGATTGTTTGTACAATAACTATACCTTGTATTAAGAGTTATGATAATTAGATAATACATTATACAAAAAATAGCACTTTGAATTTAGTGTTTCAAGTCAAATTAAAATCTAAATACATTTTAGTCCACTTTCGTATCGATGAAAATTAAATTTACTTAAAAATCGTTTTTTAACTATTACAGCTTATCGGAAATAATAGTTTACATCAAAATTTTCTACAAGCAAAAGTTTATTTCAACAATTTTTACAATCAAGAAAATAGCAAGAAAACGATTTAAGTAGTCGTAATAGTAGTCAAAATAAAACCTAATTTCAATATAACATAATTTAATTTAAAAGATCAAAAAGATATGTTTTAAAATCGTGTTTAAATCATATTGCTCACCGAAGTTAATGGTTTAAATCAAAGCTTCCTAATTAAATATCAAGAAAATACCCGAAAAACAACTTTCGTAGTGCTGTCAAATTAAAGTCTATTTTCATTATAATATATTTAATTTTAAAAAAACAAACGAATGTACTTAAAAATCTTATTTTAAATAATCAGTATTTCCAGAAGTAATGTTTTAATTAGATCATGCAGATATATGATCAAGAGAATAGCAGTTTGACTCCATCGTAGCTTACATGAGCATGTCTTGCATCTGAATATCCTCATTATATCAGCTAATACATTACTTCATTTAAGGTCTTCAGTTTTAATAATATTGTGATTCAATAAAAAACGAACTACTGGAACAAGAGAAATTCCGTTTTTTGCGTTAGTTTCCTTAGAAATCAAATCCTGGCATTTGTGTTGCACAGATAAATTTAAAGCACAGTATGAAATTGATTTCAAACTGAAAAAATTATTTTACACTGAATATTTGATAAGATAATTGAAGTAGGTAAAGACTACTTATATTTCCAAATTACTGCAACGTTTATGATGAAAATCAATTCCTATAAGTAAGTAGGCTTACACATAATTAAATGCCCATTTATCCTCTGCGGGTAAATGATGAAATGATACGTAAAATATCCCTCTATTCATACAGTCTGTCATTAACTCTGGGTTGAGTACATGATCAAAGAAAACTTTCATCATGTGTAAGTGTGAACAGCGGTTGAACTATAGCCAGTCATGCACGACTCTTCAAGGGTCATTTACAAGACCAAATCATTCGAGTAGCTTGCACGTACCAATGCAGATGCAAGGGCTAAATGTCAATTTATAAAATGAATTAGATTCAAATGATGTTGAAAGTTATTGCCAAAAGAATTGTCTGTGAAAACAATGAATAAAGTATTCTATTTATATATACATATTTATTCTATTCCTTTCCGCAACTCCAACATTTTGTTACTTGTATGAGCATACTATTGGTAGGTTTTACATGAAAGACATGAGCCATGTTTGACTAGAACTCACTTCCTTGTCGAATACACAAGTCAAGTTCGTCAGTCTTGCAATCGATGGAGTAAAAATACTTTTAAAAGAGTCTTAATTCCCAATGTATTGCTTACAGAAAATGCATGATCTCAGATTCAACAATGGCATTGGTCGTCAGGGGAACCAGTTGCTTATACTCAAACCTTATCACAGAAATTTAATTTATTTCATCAAAATTCTCAAACACCTCAAACACAGCATATGAAATGTATTTATGATCTTTATTCACATGCCAAAATATAAGTTTCTATGTAATCGGGAAGGGTTAAAAAAATCTTAAAAATCGTAACAGTTACAGATTTTAGAGACAAAATATTGGTCATATACTGAGGAAAAGAAATTCTACCTGCCTCTATCCTGATGTTAAAATGGTAAATTATTTCTTTAAATTTGGTCAGGGCTCAAATCAATAAGATATACAAAATATTCTGTTTTTTTCTTTAAAACCAAATATACAGGTAAATGAGGAGAAATATCACAAATGCAGTAATTCCCTTTACATCAAGTAAACCAAAAAGATTCAGTAATTACATTGTTTCAGCTATCATCTTCATAGATAAACCATATATTGAGAGGCATCAAAAAAGCTATCACATATTTAATGCTTTTGTAACACTTGACACAAAAGGGCAATGCTCATTTCATGATCTAATATCATTAAAAAATTAAATTTACCAATTACAAATGCAAATCAAGGAATAAGATTTTGAAAATACAAATGCATCATTTTAGATTTGTTCATTGATCTACATATAATGACTAATCTTGTAATGATCTAATAGCTACATTCTAAGTACTAATAGTCTACTAAATATATTTTGGCTTGTGTGGGAGGGCAGGTACGAAATTAGAAAAAAATTTTGGGGGGGGGTCCGATCGAAAAATTTTAAAATAGAAGATATTTCGGCTTTCACATAACGTGATGTTAAAATTGTGTTAGACTAACTCGAATTTTTTCGCTAGTTATTGCTTATTAAATTGTGTTTTATTTGCGTAATTCGAGTTTCATTTTCGAAAAATAGGCACAAGTGAAATTTGTCCTGGGGGGTACGGACCCCCAGGACCACCCCCCTGGATCTGTCCCTGTGGGAGGGTAATGATTTAAGCAATAAGATAGTAATACAATTGCAATGATACACAGAATCGTAAAGATTTTTATAATATACTAAAGTATTTTCCATAATTGATCCTAATTATTTTCCGCAATTAAGATATGTCTGGTGAAATAAAAATAATCGTCTCGCCCATAAATTCGTGGGTAAAATTCTACTTTAGGTCACAAAGTAGAATTTTACCATTTGGTAGTAAAACCAATTTCGGAAAAATTATAGTTTGAGAATTTTACCTCAATTTCATATGGAATATCCCATCACTAAAACCAATGGTTCTCATCCTTGCGAAGAGGTTCAAGCAAAATATTTTCTTTAATTCGAACAATATTTGTGCCACTTATCTCTGCTGAAATATGTCATGAATAAAGAGTTTTTTTTACCTCGATTCGTAATTTGCGTGAAAGAGACTTGAAGACGAAGAATTAATATAATCCACCAACAACTAACTTAAAAATACTTACATTATCTTATGGTTAACGTAGAATAAAATATAAATCAAGGAAAGTGGTGATTGGTGCACCTAACTACAGGCCATTTTTCTTCCACTCGAACATTCGTATCGTTGCGAGATTCGTATTATCGAGAGGGATGGATATTGGAAACAATATGGATGATATGGATCACATGAATTCATATTTGGCTAACTGTAAGATGGCGGTAAATGAAAAGTCGTGGGACGGAGGTTCCTATCTTTCACATGCGACGAAAGTTTTAGTGAAGAAGCCGTTTAGTTAGTTCACAAATAAAAGACAAAGAAATTTCAGATATATCAATTTGCCAATTCGTTCTTGTAGTTTCGGACAATATGCTTTCGAAAAATCAAGGCCAAGAATGGAATGAAAAGAAATGGGAAATACAGGGCCGTTTTTAGGCATCGCAGCATACACGGTCACGTTGGGTCCCCTCAACTCAGGGGCCCGCCGCCAAGTCTCAAATACGTAGGACATAAGAGTTTTATTAAAGTTAATTAATTGGTTCAAGTTTTAACAGATTAAAACATTTCAATAATGAAAAATTTTATTAAACAAATAAAATTAAAAGCATACTAAACTCAATTTCCGTACCATAATATGATATTTTAACGTTATATTTCGCTGGCCTCACATGTAACGAGTTTTAAACGAAGTGGTTATTCAACTGTCCACTGGTACGGTGCAATCATTGAATCGGTGCAGTCAGCCTGGCACTGGGGTCCATAGGGTCCCATACAATAATGTTGCGTAGGGCCCCCAAAATTATAAGAACGGGCCTGGGGGAAATGGCAATGAATGGATCTCATCCGGTCATTGAAAAATGTGATGGCTCCAAGATGGAAAAGAAAATACCTCTTAATAACCTTGCAGCCAGCTGTTGAGAATAGAGATGGGAAAACATATTGAAAGGCTTATCATCAACATTGGATTGAAAAAAGCTGACGACGATACGTTCATTATTATTTATATATGAAGAAACTATAGTGAAAAGAATATATCTGAGATGCCTTGAAATTAATTTGTCTTAAATTGGGAATGATAACATTTTCAGATAACAGCCTGAAAGTTATGCATTTGTGATGTTTTCTAGATATATATTTTCACATGTCTTTAATACATAAGCAAGGAGTGTAATAAAAATGTAAATCACTTACAATCTTTTGTATTTAATGCTGTAAATTTGGCACAATGACAATGACAAATTAAGGAGGGAATTTTGAGGCTCATTGGAGGGATCAATGTAACACTTTCCATAAATTGGAGGCATACTTATCAATAAAAATATTAATAAAACTTCCATTGTATTTTTGTTTATAACTTGTGGGAAAAAACAGAACAGACCAAAAATACAGGGATAGTTTTGTTCATCAAAGAGCAAAAACTTGCTGCTGTCTATCTATCACTTAAGTGAATATTTATGTAGAGTCTTGCTTCTCAATGTAAACAATAACAAAATATCATGAGAATTGTAAGTTCATACAAACTTGGTGTGATTTCTCATAGGTTAATAACATTTAATCAATCAACACTATATATCTCCTAAACTCAAACATGAAAGAATGCAATTTTACAAATAATAACTATTATCTTTTCCTTCTGAAATTTAATCTCTCACATAATTAGTGATAGTATTATTCTCAACTTTTTGGAAGTAATTTTAGAGAAACCATTGGATTTGAGATATCATTTGTATCATTGAAAAAAAAAATCATTCATGAAGAAAAGGAAAGAAGAAAAACAAATTTTAGTCACCATGAATGTTGAATTAAATAACATTAGAGAATTTAAATAAGCTAATAGAAGTAATAACACTAGAAGTTGCTCCAAATTTGTTGCGAATAATCAAGGTGAAACTGATTATACCTAAGTTTCTTGTGGAGAGTAAAATTCAGAAGTGGATTGCTTTCCTTGTGTAACATTCTTGAAGGAATAACATTCGCATTTAATTCTCATACAAAGCATCACATAAATAATTTGCATTGAGTTATTTGATCATTTTATGATATAGAGATGCAATGCTTTAACTAGTAATAGGATGAAAATCAGGAATTTTGAGAATATAATTAGCTTGCCAAAGAACTTTATAAGGATGCTATTTTTTCAAATTTTTATGATAACAAATTACAATAAACCATCTATATAAATTGTGCAAATTAAGCCATATATGAAATAGAAGATTACTTTTAATGTTAATTTTTAAGTTCAGTTGAATTTAAAAGAGATATGTTAATCAAGCATAAATGACTCATGGGAGAGGTTATCATATTAAAAGTCAAAGCACTAGAAGAACACACTAATTAATATAAAATCAATGTTTATAACCTAAATTATAAAATTATTTATATATCTCTTACTCAATTATCACAATGAAACAAAACTAGAAAATATAATTTACCAGATGGATGATATCACCTTGAACTAATTGGGTTATTTTGGAATGACAAATACAAATTGTGAAACTAATTATTTTTTCACATAAACACAACATCGTGATTTTCATTCAATCACACAGCACAGATATCACAACCAATTACAATATATATGCAAGAAGATGCACTCCAAATACAACAGATATGAAATAACTTGTTTTTTTTCCATAACATTGGAAGGAATATTTCAGCTAATTATAAATTCATTTCAGTTAATAGAAACAAAATAAATACATATTCAAAGAGAAACCAAATGAATTCTAATTTTCATAAATGAATAGTAACAGTAAAGGATCACACTGCTGGAGATTTGGTTTTTCCCTAAAGAGAATAAATATGCGTATTTATTAGACAGAAAACCTTGAATCACAATAGCAAAACAGAGCTTCTGTTAGAATACCAACTCCTTATTTTGAGGAAAATTGGAGGTAACGAGTTCCTGTTCACTTTCATTTGTCCACTAATTCTTTTTCCAGATGAATTATTTAGTAATCAGTATTTGGTTCTTTGTGAAATAAATAATTTTCAAGAGACCAACTGACTAGGCATAATTGCTGACTTCTTCATTTCTGATTTTGTGTTTTGGTTTAAGCCTCATTCATGTTCCGTTCCTTCTTGAAACCAAATAACATAAAGGAAATATTTTGCTACATCCTATTAATGCCTCTTAAAATGGAGGTATTAATATTATATCTGTATATGAATATATGTACAATATTTCACAGCTCTTCTTTGGCTTAAAAAACAGTAGTTCCTTAATTCATACCTTCTGACCTGTACCGAATACAGACAATAGACAATACAATGTGACATAGCCTAAAGCAGCTGCTCTATGACAGGATGTAAGAGACACATATGCTCTGCCCCTTTGATTGGTAGTCTGTTGATGGTGTAGAAATGGATCATCTCAGGTATACTGCTGAATGGCTGACTAAACTGTCCAAGAATGTATCTCCCGCTTTCTTTGTTTTGCTGGATTCTCATATGCATAAATCCACGAGCACTTCTATAAAATATACAAAAATGAGATTAGTTTACAGAACTTATGAAATGCAAAACTTAATCTTACTACACTTATGCTTATAGTGGAAATAGATATAACCTGGGCTCATTTACTTTATTAAGCTCCAGAATAAGTGTGAGGGTAGTTGAAATAATACATTTTTCTTACCCAAATCTTACAATGTGAAGTTAATTTGATCATAATGACACTAATCAGTAAAAATGAAAGTTCATGCTTTATCAGTGATGTTATTTTTCACCAATTTCATATGAGAGTTAGATCAAAGAAAAATGTGAGCATTTCTCTCTTTGTAAGATATCTTTATAAAATCATGCATTGTATAACACAACATTTAGGATATTACACCTGGATATTGTGCTCTTATCTATGCAAACATCCTGCACAATGACTTCTCATAACAGAAAAACTGGTATACCTAATACAGTAGAAGTTCATTATACGTGTCCTGACAAAAATTGGAAAAGTAATTGTTATAAAGCATACTCATTATAGCTAATTTCTAATATTATATTACATCCTCTTGAATTCAAGAGGCAAAATGGAAATGTAGGGTTTTTAATCCGTACACAAAATTTATGGGATTAATTCATTTGTTCTAAAAAAGGAAAATACAAGCATGTCACATAAATAATCAATGGTAAGTAAAATGAAGCCCACAGTGCAATATGCCTACAAGGGGATTTTGCTGTATTCACCGCAGGTGAAACTTAAGAAAAGGAATTGCTTGAAACCTCTGAGAAGTAACTCATATATTGGAAGTAAGTGGTGAAATTTATTATATGAAAGGTTATAACTTTGCATGTAAAGACATACATCAAAGAATTTTCTTAGACTACATCTTTCAGTTTCTTTCTGGGCAGATGCTTTACCCAACCCAGCCTATCTGTCTGGGTAGTGGAGGATAATGAATTTAATCAAGAATATTGAATATTTTATAAACTAATATGCTTCTTGATAAGCAGAAAAATATCATAATGATTATGATTATATTTTTAAGAAGAGAACAAATGCAAACACTATAAAATTATGGAAAATTGTTGATTACTTGCAAATATTTGATAAACATTGCAAATGATACAAGTGGCAACACTACTAACTACTTACTACTAACTAAAATTAAGAAAAGGAAATGCTAGAAATCTCTAAGAGGTAATTAATGAATTTGAAGAAGAAAATGGTGAAATGTATCATGTGAATGATTATAACCTTGCAAGCAAAGACATATATCAAAGAATTTTCCAAAGGATAAATGGGTATGGAAAGAGTGCACCTATTAAATTAATCTACAAAAATATCATTAGAATAGGAATTTTTCTGACCTGATAAACCAACCAGATTTTTTAAATTCATGGGACAAGTATCTTTCTTGGTCCTTTAAGGGTTAAGATCTTTAGAGATGACACTTTGCATCTAATGAAAATAATGAGAGGATATTAGGAAATTTTGGAAACTTCTTCCAGAACAGCTTCATTGCACTTGTTCATCATTGGCATAATTACAATTGACAAACATGTGTAAAGAACCTTTTACCTTCTGTTTACATTGAGAGGTGAATATATTTAACCTTAGAACACATTCTAAAGGCCATTTTATAATTGAAATAAATGAAATATTTGCAGCCATACTTAATGATGATAAAGGAAGCATTACTTTCATTCAACCCTTGTATGTGGAGGAAAATTTAGTTTGGAAATCTTCCTCAACCAACCCCTTCCCAATTTGGACTGGCCCTAACTTCAGTTGTAAAAGCTTTCTTTATATTATCCTTAGCTTTGGGTTGCAAGAGTGAAATTGTCTGGCAAGTGTATGGTTTCACATACCCTTGCCTCTCCAATGGGACAGATACATCCACTGGTTCTCCAGTCGCTGATAATGCTGAGCAACCAAGCTCAAGACTGAGACCTGGTCTCTTCTTCCTTGAATGAGGCAAAGATGGCCCTGAAGTAGTGCCACAGAGGTTTAGCATCAGGTTGGGTCTTCCAATTGATCCTTGAGGTTGTGAAGTAGCTCCAGGCAACTGGCCAAGAAGCAGAGGTTTTCCTGTAAGCAAGAAGGAAAAGTCATTCTTAAAGAAGAGCAAAGAAAGACCAGGAATCTTAAATGTTTGCCAGTATAATTAAATTTAGAATTGAATAACAAGATTTTAGTTTTTGTTGCTGGATAATAGAGCAATTTGTACATATCTTTCTAATTCAATGTCTTTATAAAAAATGATCAAACAGGCTATAGACTTCATAATTCAAAACTTTTCAGAAGCGAGCTTTAAAATCATTTAAACAGAAAAAAATTGTGTAACATCTTACGATTTGGCAAAAAGAATGTGGATTGGATTTCAATTTGGAAAGTGTATTTCCAAGTAAACTTTGATAGACTTTTATGTGTTAAAGATATAAGGATATCTAACTTTTGGCAAGGAAATTTAATTTTTTTATTTGCCTTAGATTAGATTCTAGCACAGTATCTACTGCTTAGGAATCTTATATTATTGTAGCTGAAAAGGCAAATGATTCTCACTGTTCTGGTGTGACAGCAGACATTTGGCTGCCAAAAACTTTCTTTTATCTTCTGGAAGCAACTGTTCCCTTGGTATGTCTGCCCATTTTTACATGCATTGTTTAAGCCCATTTATTCTATCATTAGTTCATTGAATGACTAATATTTGCTGCAGACTAGTGCTTTGAAGTAAATACAAATTATTACTTATCACATTTCACTTCACTATCAAATGAGTTTCAATGCACTGCAATGAATTCATTTAAATTCATACTCTGATAATATTTTAAGAATATCAGTGATCACAATGGTTCCATTGTATCTGTTTTTTGTTGCTTTACCAAAATTATTTAGCAAAACCAGGAAGAGATAATTCTTTATAATTCTTTAATAATTCTTTATAATCCTTTAATAATTCTTTTCTTCCTCCAAAATAGAGGAAGAAAAGAGTCCTAATTTAGCAGAGAAATATCCAGAAAATGTGAAACTAGATTTGAACTCCAGAAATACCAAAACTGAGGACATTTATACTCTGAATTTAGAATTTAGGCTTAAGATATTTACAAGGTGTATTAAAAAAAATCACTAGAATTTTATGATTTTTTGCATTGTACAATTTTCACAATTCTTTCTGTATGATGGTGAACTTTTCTGAGAAGATGCTGTATTGTATTAGCCATATTGGATATCTAGTCTATAAACAGCAGTCAAAAAGGTTACATGTGTTTTAGTTGAATTGGCGATTTTTAAAATGGATCAGAGAATTTGTTTTAATTTTGCTATAAGAATGGAATAAAATACAACAAAGGTTTAGAAATGTTAAATATTGCTTTTGGTGTGTCTGCTATGAGTAAAAAGTGATTTTACAAGTGTTTTAAGCATTTCTAAGATGGCCATGTAGACAATGAAGAAGAGGAGTACCCTGGAAAAAGTTAAGTAAATTATTATGAATGATTGCCAAATTAACCAAATGGTCAATAAGGAGCATTTTGTACAAGTTCAATGCTGCTTGAAGAAATCCAAAGGACCTATTTGTTAGAATTATCCTTTGAATTAATCCCACGCACTAGTGTCTTCTTTTGTTTTGGTATGTAAAATATTCTTATGTTTGTATGCCTGTTTGTCTTAGTGTGAAATAAAGTAGTTCCTGTTGATATCTGAAATGGTCTTGACGTACTTTTGTGAAACCATCCACCATCCTGTCGAAATCGTTAACCATCTTCTACCGAGATGAAGTATTCTTAACAGGTTATGGGCCCAGCTCTGGTGCTGCTCCCGCTGTTGGTTGAACACCAGATGGTCCCTCAGATTACCATGTGGTCCCTCAGGTTGGTTCCTTGGCTGCCACCTCGTCGACTGCTCCTTGCCATTGTGTTGGAAAGCGCAGATTATGATGGATATTGAAAGGAATCAAGAAGCACATGTGAACACAACACTGTTTAATCAGGAAGTAAAAAGCATGGACAGTACAAAATGAACATCGTATACTACACTGCTGCCAACGTATGAATATCACAGTCATACCAACTTACAAGTAATACACTAAAGTGTGTGTAGCTAGATTATAAGTAACAATAACATCTTGTTACCAACACTCCCCCTTAAGCTAGATACACACTTCTGAAATAAAAGTGAATCAAATTACAAAAGCAATTACATTTTCATCATGCCCAAACCTTCAATACATTTTACATGACTAGGGCCATGAATACTCTTGGTCAAAACATCTGCAACATTGCATTGAGATGAAACATATTCTAAAGTAACACAACCATTTTCCAAGCTCTCTCTGATGAAATGATGTTGTATATCTATATGCTTTGATCTACTATGAACCATTTGGTTTTCAGCTAATTTCTGAGCAGACTGGTTGTCATTATAAATCAAGACAGCTTCTTTATTACCAAACCCTAATTCATGCAAGAGGTTTCTGAAATAGATTGCTTCCTTGGCTGCTTGAGTTAAGGCCATGTACTCTGCCTCTGTGCTAGAGAGGGCCACTGTTTTTTGCTTTCGGCTCTCCCAAGATATAGCACACCCTCCTAGCACAAATACATATCCAGTGTATGACCTTCTGTCAATGGAGCAATTACCCCAATCAGAATCTACAAACCCTTCTAGTTTCTTATCAGTCTTTCTGTACACTAAACAAATATCAATGGTGTTCTTTAAATATCTTGCTTAAACATTGCGAATGATACAAGTGGCAATACTACTAACTACTTACTACTAACTAAAATTAAGAAAAGGAATGCTAGAAACCTCTAAGATGTAATTAATGAATTTGAAGAAGAAAATGGTGAAATGTATCATATGGATGGTTATGACCTTGCAAGTAAAGACATACATCAAAGAATTTTCCAAAGGATAAATGGGTATGGAAAGAGTCTGACAGGAGTGGGACTCTAAACTAGATCTTTCACTTTCTTTCTGGGCAGATGCTTTACCCAACCCAGCCTATCTGTCTGGGTAGTGGAGGATAGGAGTTTAAGAACTGGTTACCGTTTATTTCCCTTCTAAATTCTGTTATTTGGGTCAACTTATGATAACAACTCAATTATTATCAAGATATATAGCCTAATTATGAAGATATGATATGAGGAAAATGTGCTCCTCTGGTCCTTTTCCTTAAAAGTTTCCTTAATGATAAAATAATTTATGGACTGAAATATGTCAATAATGGATAAAAATTATTCAAATTTAACTTTTAAAAATACTTTATTTCATGGTATGCAGATAATTACTTGATTTTACACGAATTGAATAAGTTAACAGTCTCCTATCTACTGAAAACTTGAATTCTCATTAAAGATTTCAAATGTGTTATTTGAATATAAAAACTTGAATAATTAATAACTATTACATAAATAAAACATTTAAAAAAGAAAACACTCAATAGTTTATAGAAAGTTAATTTTTCTTAGGAAAGAATTTTCAAAAATGTTTTTTACTCAAAACCTCTCTCTTGTCGTAAAATATAAATGCACAGAGTACACATTACAGGCAATAATTGCTTTCCTTTTCAACTTTTAAGCACATATGGCCCATATATCTTATCCTTATCTATTATATATAGACATTTCTCCGGATATACATATATATAAGTTATATATAGGGGACCAAAATGCTAACAATGTTCCACAAGTGCCACTGCCTTGAAATTTTTACGACATATTGGTCATAACGTGTAACCTCCAGGAAAAAGCCGACTTTGAACCTCGGTGTCATGGGTTCGATTCCAGAAGGCCCCAAAGTCACGATTTTCTCCATAAGGATACATGGTGGGGATTTTCGAAAATTGTTTTGGTGCACTTCCCAGAAAAGTAGAGAGTTGAAATTCAAGGGATTGCTAGAAGCCTTGCAACTCCAACATAAATCAGAAAGACATCACCGAATATGGTCCATGGTTCGATGCTAGGTTGGGGCAAAAATCGGCCGTTTAAAATGCATTGCGGTGATTTTGAAGATTTTTTTTGGATCCTTTCCCGATAATATGGATACTTGAAACTCGGCACGTCGATAGATATCATGAATATATTTCATAATCAAATTTTACCTGTTCGCTGATGGTCCTTGGATCGATCCCAGAGGGCCATTTGCACTCCTCAATGCATTTCTTACGGAGATAACGGAAACAAATTTTAGGTACTTCCCAGCATAATATCGACTTCAAACTTTGCATAAAATAAGATCAAGTCCATACAAATCAAACTGTGCATTCACAGCTATCAATGTGTCCTGTGTTCGACACCAGGCGTCTCTACAATCAGTAACTGATCCGATTTTTAATAATTAATTTGATCACTTTCCCAACAATATAGAAAATTGATATTCGGCATGTAGATAGAAATCATAGATACATTTCAAAATCATGTTTTAGATTTCCAAGATCGTCCTTGGTTCGATTCCAGAGAGTCATTTTCATTCGTGAAAAGTAGAACGTTGTTTGAGGTAGTTGCAGCAAATATTTCTACTTGAATTTTCGCACATAGTTAGAGATGGTGATCTTCTATTTTGCTGCTTAGTATGTTCAACAGGAAGACCCAGGTTCGATGCCAGACGATTAAATTGAAGCGAATTTTAAGAGTATTTTAAATCCTTTTTTATTCTTTTGAGGACCGTCCCGATAAAATGCCAATTTAAAATTATTGTTGTTGATCTGCTTACAGTATGCAAGCTACATTTTACTCGTATATATAGACGCTTCTCCGGATATACTTATATATAAGTTATATATAGGGGATCAAATTTCTAACCATGTTCCTAAAGTGCAACTGCCTTGAATTATTTACGACATATTGGCCATAACGTGTAACCTCCAGAAAAAAGCCGACTTTGAACCTCGGTGTCATGGGTTCGATTCCAGAAGGCCCCAAAGTTGCGATTTTCTCCATAAGAATACATGGTGGGGATTTTCGAAATTTTTTTTTAGGCACTTCCCCGAAGAATTGAGAGTTGAAATTCAAGAGATCGCTAGATGCTGTGCATATCTAAAGGAAACCATAAAGACATCTATGAAGATTATCCTTGGTTCAATGCTAGGACAGGGCAAATATTCTCCCATTTAATTTACATTGCGATTTTTAAGATTTTTTTAAATTACTTCCAGATGACTTGGAAACTTGAAACTTGGCACATGGATATATATCCTAAATATGTTTTATAATCAAATTTTAGCAACTCGCTGATGGTCCTTGGTTCGATCCCAGAGGGCCATTTACATCCTATAATGCATTTATTATGGAGATAACGGGAACAAAATTTAGGTACTTCCCGGCATGCTATCGACTTTAAACTTTCCACGATACAAGAGCAAGTCTTTACAAATCAAACTGTTCATTCACAGTTTACAATATTTCCTGGGTTCGACACCAGGTGTCTCTGCAATCAGAAGTTGATCCGATTTTTAGGAATTATTTTGAAACCTTTCCCAATAATATAGAAACTTGAAATTCGGCTTATAGATAGAGATCATAATTAACTTTCATAAGGATACATGGTGGCGATTTTCAAAAATTTTAAAATAATACTTCCCGGATAGGTAGAGAATCAAAATTCAAGGAGCCTACAGATATGGTCAAGAACTATTGAAAACGTTAATGACTACTAATGAGAATGTCCTGGGTTTGATGCTAGGATGATGCAAAAATCCCGCATTTAAAATGCATGGGGATAGTTTTTCATTAATTTTTTGATGCACTTTTGCACTGTAAGGATTTTATCGCTCAGCTAGAAGAAATATATATAGAATTTGTTTAAAAAAATAAATTTCATAACACCATACTATTCCTGGGTTTGATGCCAGAGCACATTAACTTTTCTCTCATAAGGAATATAAGGGAAAAGTAAGACGTCGTTTGAGGCAGTGGCAGCCAATATTTCTGCTTGAATTTTCACATAGTTAGAGATGGTGATCTTCTATTGTGCTGCATAGTATGTTCACCAGTAAAACCCGGGTTCAATGCCAGACGATGAAATGTCAGCGAATTTTAAGAAAACTTTCAATCCTTTTTTTTTTCTTTTGAGGACCGTCCCGATATGATGCCAATATGAAATTAGTATTGCCGATTTGCTTGCAGTATGCAAGCTACATTTTACTTGTATGCTTTATTCTTCTTCGCAATTACATGATTGGACATCTTGAAAAGAATATATGCTTGAGCACTACAAACAGTTGCTCAAGGGAAACTTCTCTACTGCATGACCCAACAACTGATCCTGCAACCATTGAGTGCCTCACAACTGAGCATGGACAACTGAGTGCTACAACAACTGAGAGCTAAGACAACTGAGCAGGTCTCACTTGCAGACTGTATTAATTGAACGACTATGCACAAGGTAATATTATATTTTGAACGGGAGATTGGCTGTAGATGGGAATAGGTTGTATTGGGGTCATTCAATTAATATCGTCTGCACACAAGTCTCGCTCAGTTGTCGTAGTGGTCAGTTGCCAAGGAACCTCTCTACAGAGATGTATAATAACCCATCAGTATTCTAGCAATATTTATAAGCTGTAAGGATATGGGACAAGAATTATATATTCTTTCAACAGGGATGTTCACTCCTGCTTTTCCTTAACTTTCTCTCAACTGATCCCGAAGCTCTTCATCCCTCACCATTTCTTGAAGCCGGGGGAGTTTGATAGATGAGTAATGTATTTCCTCTTAACAATTAAACTAACTTTGATGCAACTCAATCAATATTTCTGCATAATACCCCATTAACCCTCTTCATATTCTTTTGGTACTCTTTTTTAACCTATCTTTACTACATCACATGCAAAAACTTAAATTATTAAGAATTAAAAAGTATCAAAATATGCATGATAGACCTTGTCTTGTAATATTTCTAACAAAGACATTCCTCTCCTAAACTGTGATCAGGGAATTGCTTTAAGCCTGTGTATAGATGAAATTTGTTCAGATATCCAGCTACTACATAACATCTATGGAATAATCAACATGCACTCTTTATTGGATTACTTTTTTATACTGAATCTTAAGGTAATAACTTAACTTAATCACATGTTATAATATAATAATTCGATGATTCTTGTTCATGCAGGAAACATGGATTGAAATGTTTCATCAGGGACCCAATTTTGAATGCCTTATCATAGTATATGTCTTCTTGACTATATGTTTCAATATAATATAGAAAATGCAATTTGAACATTTTGTTTCAAATTGTCATAAAGACATCGGAAAGAAACACTAGAATCGGGTTAGCAGTGCGGTTTATTTACTTGGAGTAACTAAGAGGAACAAGGAAGACCATCATGGCCGACCGATTGAGGACCGGTCGGTAGCTGAAGCATGTCTTGTCACAAAGGCGTCGGTGGGCAGAAGGCCCCGACCCTCAGTTGGGCCTTCCTTATATCTCTTTCGGAAGGTACACAGGGCACCACCAAACAGGAGGGTGAGTTGATTGCCCTCTGTCCTTCCGACATCACCCCGTTGGCAATTAAGCCCCCGGGGTCGGAAATTTCTCCTAGTACCTCAGCAATATATGGTTTACAGAGTAAAAATAAATGGTACTTGACAAAACCCAGGTACAACAAAAAATAATCCTCAACATCACCCCGTTGGAAGTTTGAATCTTGGGGCACAAAAATAATAGATAATTCACAAAGATATTAGACAAGATCGGGAGGAAAGATAATAATTGCATTGAAGTGAGGGATTAACAGGAAGGAAATGTAATTTCTCAACAAAAAAATTATTAACGGATAACCATTATGAGCACATGTCGGACAAGTAAAATTGAATCAAATTTCATATTCCAAGGGATGAGTGAAAGTGATTTGAAATCAAGGAATAAAAGAAAAAAATTTAGATCCACGTAATGAGCACGAATGTAAGTATTTCAAATAAATCTCCACCCCGTTGGCAGTTAAAATCACAGGGGTGAAAAAAATTTCAGAACCGATCAAGATACACCATTATCAAAAGAATATACAGCTATAAAAATTACCACTGCAAAAGTTAACCGTCGAATACTGAAGGAACCCCCCAAAAAAAACAAATACACACACACTTATCATTAAAAAACATCAGTCACATAAAAAAATTGACAAATACGATTAGTTTAAATCTTAAACTTTCTGTCCAAGTCCACATACTGCTCAAATGAAATTTCTTAATAAACACTTATCACTTTCACCTATCACTGCTCTTCCGGGTCCTCCATGCCACCACCTACAACCTTTCAAGTACATTCCTTTCACTACTTCTACACTTTGCACAAAACGATTGATTAAACGTCCCACTTTTATGCCAGATGTTCCTCACATCATCGCCTGTGAATGTTCGATAGTCGGTTCTTGCGCACATCTTACCGGAATATTGTCCTTTCGGCCCTCGGATAGTCGATCCCCCGCTAATCATCCTTCTGCTGGTGGGATGCTCTGGTCCAGCTGCTACACAATTCCTGGCCGTCGAGTTGGGCTGTCTGTATCCTCTCCTACCAACCGCCTCCGGTCATCTCCTGCCGAACCCGCTAAGGGTCGTCCGCTTTCTTCTTTTCTTCTATTCCCCAATTTTCTCTCCCTAGGCAGCGGATGATAAGGCTTGGATACCTGCGTTCTTGGTGAGCTGGAGGTCTCTGGCGTCGCAGGCCTCGCCTCCGACCACAGCGGCTTACTTCCGGCAATATCCTTCTTCCCGACTCCATTCTCCACCATAGTAGACCTTTTGAGGGCAATATCCTCAACGGTGTACTGTTCTGTCCCCTCTTTGGAATTTTTATTCTCCTTTTCCGGTCCCTTGTTGTCCTGACTTGTAGAAGACTGCACCCACTGTTTGGTGAGCATTGTTGCCGTATCTCTCAGAGGCGGCCGCCGGAATGAAGATGCAGTGTTCGTGAAGGCATGGCTGCTCTCGTCTCTGCTCTTTGGGGAATGATGCACGTTGTTGGTGGAACAACTGAATTGCTTTCTTTTTCCGCATATTTCAGAGAGAAATAAAGTGCAATCTCTCTGAAAATGTTCTACACTACCACAATTAAAACAACCCTTAGCCCGAATAGGGGAAGGCGTGCACACAATGCCATGGACAATTAAAGTGATATCTCTTCGAGTTTTTCATCGTGGACTTGGGAAGTTTCCGCAATGGAGACCAATTAAGGTATTTTTGATCTCTGTGATTTCTTAGATGCGTCTCCTCTATTAGCGCAAATTCCTCCGCTTCCAGAATATCTTTTGGGTTGCGAACCGAAACAAAGCGACCGATTTCTTCCCTTAGCCCCTCAAGGAATTGAGTTAAAATGCGATATTCCATCAAATATTCCATTGAATCTGGTAAAGAATCGCGATATGCCTCTTTCAGTTGAAAAACAATTTTACGTAGTCTAGTAGAATACTCAAGCACAGTTTCCTGAGGACTCTGAAAGCATTTGACAAACCTATGTTCAAGGGAGACTAAAGAGATTTTGGGAGCGAACCTTAGCTTGAGAAATCTTGAAAATGTTAAAAATGATTTCAAAATGTAAGGATTATAGCGCACATAGTCGGAAGCGCAGCCCCTTAAACGCAGTCGCGCGATGCAGAGTAACTGCTGGTCAGACAAAGAACCCAAACGACCTGTTAACTGAACACAATCAAGGAAATTTTCAACAGAAATACAATTTTTGCCATTGAAACAAGGAATTAAAACGCTTAAACTTCCTACGTCGTTCGAAAGAGCAGGAGCTTTGCTATTTGGCTGCGAGGATTCAACGGGTGAGCTAACGTACGACTTATCACCGGCGGAAAAATTCGGTGAGTCTATTTCCGAGCTTGAGCGATAAAACAAGTATTCAGTTGCCGTGGGAAAAACTGGTGAATTGGCAAAAGTATTCGTAGAACAGAGAGAAGCCATAACTACTCGATTCGCGAAATAAACTAGACTTTGAACGGAAATCACGCAAAATAGGAAAAGTTAGAAAAATATGGGAGCTACCGATTTTCACCTGACACCAAAATGTCGTAAAGACATCGGAAGGAAACACTAGAATCGGGTTAGCGGAGCGGTTTATTTACTTGGAGTAACTAAGAGGAACGAGGAAGACCATCATGGCCAACCGATTGAGGACCGGTCGGTAGCTGAAGCATGTCTTGTCACAATGGCGTCGGTGGGCAGAAGGCCCCGACCCTCAGTTGGGCCTTCCTTATATCTCTTTCGGAAGGTACACAGGGCACCACCAAACAGGAGGGTGAGTTGATTGCCCTCTGTCCTTCCGACAAAATCATGCTCACAGCATTAGGTTTGCTAGGGCAAGACAACTCTGGTTCTGTTGTCCATTAATCTCTACTCTCACCACAAGAAACATTTCAAGAAATTCCTTAATTGTTTGGGTTTTTATGTGAGGGAAATAAAGGTTAAACATTTGGCCATGCAGCATTATGTGGCTGCCTTCACATAGGAACATATTTGTCCCAAAACTTTAAATTTTCAATGTCTTAGATATTGAAAATAGAGGTAAATTTGGTTTGGAAATCTTCCTCAACCAACCCCTTCCCAATTTGGACTGGCCCTAACTTCAGTTGTAAAAGCTTTTTTTATATTATCCTTTTGTTTGGGTTGCAAGAGTGAAATTCTCTGACAAGTGTATGGTCTCACATACCCTTGCCTCTCCAATGGGACAGATACATCCACTGGTTCTCCAGTCGCTGATAATGCTGAGCAACCAAGCTCAAGACTGAGACCTGGTCTCTTCTTCCTTGAATGAGGCAAAAATGGCCCTGAAGTTGTGCCAAAGAGGTTTGGCGTCAGGTTGGCTCTTCCAATTGATCCTTGAGGTTGTAAAGTAGCTCCAGGCAACTGACCAAGAAGCAGAGGTTTTCCTGTAAGCAAGAAGGAAAAGCCATTCTTAAAGAAGAGCAAAGAAAGACCAGGAATCTTAAATGTTTGCCAGTATAATTAAATTTAGAATTGAATAACAAGATTTTAGTTTTTGTTGCTGGATAATAGAGCAATTGGTATATATCATTCTAATCTATTGTCTTTTAATAAATTTTAATTGTTAATTTATAAAATATCTCTAAAAATTAAGGCAGAAACAAGGTCGCAATATTTTACATATAGGTATTTCATCTACCTGGCACAACTGCTTAGAAAATTTTGTTTAAATAATTAAACTTCCATTTCCAACCTGGAGAAAATGCATGACTGGGTCAGAAAATTCTAAAACTCAGATACTATAAGAAAGAAGAAGCAAAAAAGCTCTCTGAAAACTTTCTTTGCTTTACTCAATTCCAGGAACACGGTATAAAAAGGACACATCCCAATCATAAAAAAAATCATCAACTTTGTAAATAGCTGAAAGGTCTCTCTTTCCCTCAGGTATTTTTATTTTGTGTTCATATATAGTTTTCTGGTTTCAAAAACATGTCAGGTAATATAAAATGAGAGTAATATCATCTATTTATCATCATGTTTATAGAAAAATACAATAAATTCATATTTTATCTTGCAAATAATGAAAATAGCTGATATGCATAAGGAGAGATCATTTCTATTTTTTCCAGGACTGAGAAGAAAACTATTGAACAAGGTAGAAGAGTCATGATTGATAAATATTGTTTTGTCATTTTTATTTTAGGTTTATTTTATTTCAATTTTCAGCAAAATTTCAATGAAATATTTGCATAGCAGTTTCTCACTCTTTCATTGCTTTGCATAATTAGGTTGGCAGGAGTATAAGGGATAGTGATGCACAATAACTACTCCTACTCTTAATCAAAGTCAACCTCAGCCTTCACGTGGCATACTCTGATTAAACAAATGAGGCTATGATGACTAGTTTATATCAATATTAACTATTACTATTGTAGAGAAATTTTAATGAAATAGATGCGATTACATTCGAAAGAATGAATAAAATGTAGGATAACCTAAAAAACCATTGCTATTTTTAGTATGCATCAATGATCTTAGCAATCACATTGATAGCACAGTTAGGGTATTTGTGTATTCGATGGTCATTTACAGCCAAGTGGAGAGTTTAGAGGATAATGAACCCTTAGATGGAATTATGAAATGATGTAATGATTAGCAGTGAAACCTAAATGTAGAAAAGTGTTCAGTAATTAACTTCTTTGAAAGAAGTACAGCTTCCATGGGGTGAAATTAATGACAATGGAATCAGTGAAATATTTTGGAGTAACTCTCACAAATAATTTATCATAGATTACCTACATCAGTAATATATGTGGAATAGCACTTAAGAAACTCGGCTTTGTTAAAAGAACAGTCAGAAGGAGTGAAGAAAAAGTTTGCAAAAGAATCTACCGAGCATAAGTTAGGCCTCACCTTGAGTATGCATATAGTATACGAGTAAAATGTAGCTTACATACTGCAAGCAGATTGACAACAATAATTTAAAATCGGCATTACATAGGGACGGTCCTCAAAAGAATAAAAAAAGGATTGAAAATTCCCTTAAAATTCGACTCAATTTAATCCTCTGGCATCAAACCTGGGACTTCCTGGTGAACATACTATGCATAACAATAGAAGATCACCATCTCTAACTGTGTGTGATAATTCAAGCAGAAATATTTGCTGCAACTGCCTCAAAAGACGTTCTACTTTTCACGAATGTAAATGGCTCTCTGGATTCGAACCAAGGATGATCTTGGAGATCTAAAATATTTTTCTGAAAGTTATTTATGATCTCTATCTATACGCCAAATTTCAAGTTTCTATATTATTCGGAAACGTTTCAAAATAATTCCTAAAAATCTGATCAAATTCTGAGTGCAGAGACACCTGGTGTCGAACCCAGGACATATTGTAAGCTGTGAATGCACAGTATTAATTGCAAAGATTTCCTCTTGTATCATGCAAAGTTTGAAGTTGATAGCATGCCAGGAAGTACCTAAATTTTGTTTCCGTTATCTCCGTAAGAAATGCATTGAGAAGTGCAAATTGCCCTCTGGGATCGAACCAAGGACAATCAGCGAACATGTAAAATTTTATTATGAAATATATTAATGATATATATCCACGTGCCAAGTTTCAAGTTTCCAAGTCATCTGGAAGTAATTTAAAAAAATATTAAAAATCCCAATGTAAATTAAACGGGAGAATAATTGCCCTGACCTAGCATCGAACCAAGGATAATCTTCGTAGATGTCTTTATGGTTTCCATTAGATATGCACGGCATGTAGCGATCTTTTGAATTTCAACTCTCAAATCTTCCGGGAAGTGCCTAAAAAAAATTTTCGAAAATCCCCGCCATGTATTCTTATGGAGAAAATCGCAACTTTGGGGCCTTCTGGAATCGAACCCATATCACCAAGGTTCAAAGTCGGATTTTTTCTGGCGGTTGTACGTTATGGCCAATACGTGGTAAAAATTTCGAGTCAATGACGCCAGTAGTTTAGCCTATGAATTAGTAACCTATCTGGGTATCTGGGTATATACATGAATGAATCCGGAGAAGCATCTATATATAATAGATGGGACCGTGCTGTCAAATATTATACTTTTTCAGAGAAATTACATTCACAGTAGTTGTAACCAATATAATTCAAGCTCCCTGTTATATAGGCCATTCTGATGCTGCAAGGAAGATCAGCGAAATAGATGCTAGAAAAATCGTTTCAAGAATTCATTTTTTCCATGAATGTAACACAAAAGCAATTGATTAGGAAAATAGAGTCAAGGTGCTTGCACCCACTGCCACACACCGAAATACTGCTTGCGGGGACTTTACATATAGACAAAACTCTGATTCTAGGAATGTATGGGGTAAACATTTAAAATAAGAAAGATATTAGTAAAAAATCAAAAATAGAGATGAAAATATGACTTTTTTTGATTGGCTGCAAACCAGGAACCACCATGTATGCTGACCAGCAAACCCATTTTTAATGCCTGCCTGGACTTTTTAGAGATACACCAAAACCTCTACTTAACGAACTCCTATATAACGAACGCCTCCAAATAACGAACAAATTTCCCAGTCCCACGAATTTCCCTTGTAATTATGTCCCCCCATGTTCCCATGTACATATGAAAACCTCCCTACAACGAACTCGCGAATTATGAAGACCTCCAAATAACGAACACCTCCACCGGTCCCTTAAAACGTATTTTCCATTTACATGGAAAAATTTCAAAAATCTCAATGCCAAATAAAAGGCATGCAATGAACACGCCAATCAGAGAGTATTTTACCTGTTTAGTGAAGCAAAGGAACTAATTGAAGTAAAAACATAAGTACAGCGTTTTTCATTGCAGTTTAAATTACTAAAAGTTTGATACTGATTGATGATTAACTATAGTAGTCACCTTAAGCACTTTTAGGGCCGTATTTATAGTCGACTTCCAGGAGTTCCGCAGCGCCTAGCAGTCTCCTAAGGCCAAAAACGGTATTTATAGTCCTCTTTCTCCCCCTTGCAAACCCCTTAGAGATTCGCAAGCTGTGAAAAGCTGGGTAACCGAGGTAGGTGATCCAGCGAACCCCTAAGGCGTGATACCGGTGGTTGCAAAACTGCGTACTAATTTTGTAAACAACAAACATGGTGGTCAATCTGTTCAAATCGTTCGATTAGATTCAACAATAGATGAATAAAATTAAATAGTGGACTGTCAAATCCTCAACGTTTCTTTAAATTAGTGTACAAATCAGCAGAATATTTTCGGTAGATATTTATTTTATCCTAATGCATTTAAAACTATCTAACGAATGTTTTAAAACCTCAGCTTGTGCAGTTGTTAAGAAATGTGAAGTTATTAGTTTTATTAGGTAAAATATTGATTTCCTTGAGGTTGAATTCATTGGCAATTACTATACTTATTGGTAGAGATATATTTATGCTGTGCAAGGGTGATTCCTACTCTTGATTGCTGATTCTTTGTGGTCTTTCGTTGTCGTAGTCGTGATATGTAACCTTTGACGCAGATGGCTACCATGGAGAAAGAGTAAATATTTACAGTGGAATGCTACAAGGGTCAGTATTAGGCCTATTGCTATTTTTAATATATGTCAATGATATATTTTCTGTTATAAAATGCTGTAAATTATACTTGTTTACTGATGACGCTGTATTAATATCTGTTCACAAATACTTCAATGAGGCTGAAAGAGCTCTACAAACTGACTTAAATAACATTAATAAATGGTGCCATGATAACAAATTAAAACTAAATGTTCACAAGACAAAAGTGACGAAAATTAGAGTTAGAGAAGAAATAAATCATAAAGTGAAACCTCTACAATACCTACACACTTACATCCTGCTTACAGAGAATTACTTCTCCAGTAAGCACAAGGAAAAGTTTGCTACAAAACATGGCATGATAGGGAGAGATAGAATAACGTTTAATGCACCAAGTTATTATAATATATGTACGGCAGGAAGTGACTTGATGTCATAATACCTATGTTATTTAATGACTTGCCTAATAACATACACTTAAGAAATTCTATGTCTAACGTAAAGAAAGATATCAAAATATATTTGCTTAAAAATTTTGTACTGAATTTTGAAAAACATATAACAGATCCCTTAGTACATCCTATGATATATGTCAAAATTGTATTGAGTTGATTTTGTATATTTATTGCTCTAACTATGGGATGCTAATGATTGTATCTAAGTTTATATCTGCTGTTGTACTTTGTGATTTTATATAAATATATATAATGCTTTCTATAGTCTTGTGTAATACATACTTGGTATATGTTCATTGTGAATCATTATATAATTGCTGAATTTGATATTGATTTTCATATTATAATAAGTGCAATAGATAAGTAGATGCAGTATTTACAATTTTTGGAATCATAAGTAGTTTTTTGTGATAGTTTTTGTAAACTTCATGCTTTATTTTGCTTGAAACGTTTGAAATTGTTTTTAATTTTCATCATTAATTTATGAAATACTCCAAATTTTAAATAATTTGTAATATTAGGCTTTGATGAGCCTATATCTGGTTCAAGAGTACCAAATATTTACAATTCTGTTTCTTGAACTTAAATGTCATGTAAATTAATTTGTAAGCCGTTCACAGGCAGGCGATATTATTTAAATTGCATTATTGTATTGTTTGAACAAAACAATACAACAAAAGAATAATAACAAACAATTTTTCTGAATAAAATATTCTATTCTAATCATAAATCTCATGGATAGAATCAGCTGAATTCAATGGTGCGTGAGAAAATGTATTCATAGGATTTATCTGTGAATGTGAAGAAAGTTGGTGAAAAATCTCCTATATATTGTCTTATGACGTCGATATTTCTATTGTTTGTGTAACAAGTTTCGGTATCTAGATACCGATCATAAGCAATAAATGGATGAAGCAGCTGCTTCATTCATCTAATGCTACCGAGGCAATATTTATTCTTGATTTTTTTATTTAATCGACTTAAAGTTGACATTACCGGCGTTAATCCGTTGAGTTACGCTAACTGATACATCGGTGTCGGGAATTTTTAGAGTCAAAGCTATAACACGAGAACTCGGTTCTTGGGAGGTTTAAAATTTCACAAAATGTCCTTCTTCAAAAGCCTTCTAATGTATAATCACCTCTTCCCTCACTTAAAAAAAAAATACCAAAAGGACGCAAATTAAACATTCAAGAACATTTGGAAATATCATACCAGATACAATAAAGTAACTACAACCTCACAAACGTTAACCTGCCATTTCTATCTTGATTATAGTAATGCAGTTTCAACAACGGCTGCCTTAGTAAATTGTTGGTAAATTATTATCAATTTAATAGTTTTGTTGTAAATTGAAGTTATTTTTTATTCATATACATTTCCTTTCTTGGGCTGTTGTAAATGTCATTAACAGGAACATTGAGCTCAGCAGAACCTTGGTTTAAACATGAAAATAAATACAGGTAGAGCTGAAAATGGAAGAGGAAAGACATGACACTGATTTTTACTGTCATGCAGAGCTTAAATGTTATTAGAATTTACAGTACCTATTCAAACTTTGCCATCAATACAAGATTTCATCTGAACCAAAACAAATTAGCAGAAAGGAATATTTAAAAAAACTGAATAACGAAACTGTTTTTTGGGAACGCTGTTGCCAAATGTATCACTAGTTCGTCTCCTCGTCAGATGACTGCGGGGAGTCGTTCATAAATACCAATAGGTACCGCTCGCCTGGCAGCTTACTCATGAGGGGTTCGTTAGGTGTAGGGGAAGGAGTCGACTATAAATACGGCCCTTAGTCACCAATGATCAGTTAGAATAACTCTTATTGGCAAAAGTATTGTTAGATTAACTATACCCAGACACCTGCAATTAAATTGATAAGCACACATTAATTAGAGTTTTCCAGATGATTCATATATTATCTAGCTATAATTTATGAACATTCACCTTACCAATATCTTTCTAAATCCCACATCTTCCTCTGATGTATCCAACTCCTCTTGGGTTCCCTGGGGAAATTCCTATCCACTATATTTTTCTTCCTCCTCATAGTTCTGGGGTCTGTTACCTTTAGCTATGGTAGCTTTCTCTTCTATTGAGGCTAGCCTCTGTTCTATGTCTACAACAGCTCTCATCTTTCAGAGCATTGCCCTTAATATTTCCTGCAATTCTGAAAGTGATAAATCAAACCTCACATAATTGTCAATCAATAGCTCCCTTGTTTTAATAGCAGCAAACTAGTGTTAAACACTCACTCAACTCCGTCCTGTCCTCCTCTGTTCTTACATTGCTCCTTAGATTTCCCTAGGAAAAGAAGTCACCATTTCACTTGTCCCAGCCGCATGTTCATCTGAATCACTAATCTGCTGACAATGGGTAGACAGGAATGTGCCTTCTTTTCCATTTCCATTTTCAGGGTCAGATCTTATGTCTGATGTTTTCTCAGCTGTAGCTAGCTTCTGCCTAGCATCCTTCATGGAGCCTAAAATATAATGATAATACGTTAGGTAAGGTTAGATAATAAGTTAGCCTAAGTAATGATATACAGAATGTGTAACTGAAAAAATAGCAACAAACAATGCAAATCACTTCACCTAAGTGTATGAAGAAGATGAACACTTACTGTAAGCCTTTATACCAATTTGTTTTGCTGGGAAAGTATTCCACCCATCTTCAGGTGGCACTTCACTTCACAGCTTCCTTTTATTGTTCATTCTGAGTGAATTTCATCCACTAATGTATGACGACGGTCTAAGCGAACTTGAAGAAAACGAGCGAAATATAATATTGGACAAGTTATTAACATTGGATGTTTTTGTAAATGTCTACAATCAGTACGTTAACGAGTTTTACTCACCAAATTTGCCTTCTCAGCAGCACGATTACGAATCCAAATTCGCTCGCAACAGCACGATCCACACTACACGCCCGTTCACGGGAGCGACTCTCCATAAGGTGGGGGTGGGACGGATTCTTTTCGCCGAAGTTTAACAGATGGCCTGTATATTGTACTAGGCACTAGACGAATATACTATTATATACTAAATATTGTATTTGGCATATTGTAACTACTCTATTACAGTTTAAACCGTTTATACAAACACTTCTAGTTTCTTTGTAAGATGAATTAAAAAATCAGCGTCAATTTATAATTTTAATTAATGGCAAAAAATCTCCTCATCTTAACACAGATACCGTTGTGTAATGGATAACACATCATACACCATAGTAGAAGTATGCTGCTTCGATCCTATTATTGATCTTCTTTTTCGCATCTCTCTTTCGGTCACAAAATTACTGTTTTTAGTAAATACTTTATCAATTTCAATGCCACAGTCAGGAATAACAATCTGCTGGTTTTACTCGTTATTTCATTTTGCTGAATAATACATATAATCTTTCCGGTAGAAAAATTATTCGTCGACAGGAATATTATCAACGCAGTCTCACAAATGTACGCTGCTATTTGAAATCACTTAACTACGTTCTAACGACCGTAAACGAACTTCATGCACAGTGGAAATTCAAAATTGGTTGTTTTTCGAGAGGCCTAAAATCCTCTTCATTGCTACCGATAATACATTATACAACAAGGAGCAGTGTTTTAAGTCAAATTAAAATCTACATACATTTTAGACCACTTTCATATCGATAAAAATTAAATGTATTTAAAAAATCGCTTTTTAACTATTACCGCTTATCGGAAATAATAGTTTACATCAAAATTTTCTACAAGCGAAAGTTTATTTCAACATTTTTTACAATCAAGAAAATAGCTAGAAAACGAGTTAAGTAGTCGTAATAGTAGTCAAAATAAAACCTATTTGCAACATAACATAATTTAATTTAAGAGATCAAAAAGATGTTTGAAAATCGTGTTTAAATTATATCGCTCACCGAAGTTAATGGTTTAAATCAAAGCTTCCTAATTAAATATCAAGAAAATACCCGAAAAACGACTTTCGTAGTGCTGTCAAATTAAAGTCTATTTGCATTATTATATATTTAATTTAAAAAAACAAACGGATGTACTTAAAAATCTTATTTTAAATATTCAGTATTTCCAGAAGTAATGTTTTAATTAGATCATGCGGATATATAATCAAGAGAATAGCAGTTTGACTCCATCGTAGCTTACATGAGCATGTCTTGCATCTGCATATCCTCACAATATCAGCTAATAGATTACTTCATTTAAGGTCTTCAGTTTTAATAATATTGTGATTCAATAAAAAGCGAATGACTGGAACATGAGAACTTCCGTTTTTTGCGTTAGTTTCCTTAGAAATCCAATCCTGACATTTGTGTTGCACAGATTTGTAAAGTTGATGAATCCACATATCAATTAAAGACAATTTCAAGTCCGAGAAATGCCTTTCACTAAAACTTTCGTCACATGTGAAAGATAGGAACATCCGTCCCACGACTTTTCATTTACCGCCATCTAACAGTTAGCCAAATATGAATTCATGTGATCCATATCATCCATATTGTTTCCAATATCCATCCCTCTCAATAATACCAATCTAGCAAAGATACGAATGTTCAAGTGGAAGAAAAATGGCCTTTAGGTAGGTACACCAGTCACGACTTTCCTTGATTTATATTTTATTCTACGTTAACCATAAGATAATATAAGTATTTTTAAGTTAGTTGTTGGTGGATTATATTAATTCTTCGTCTTCAAGTCTCTTTCACGCAAATTACGAATCGAGGTAAAAAAAAACTCTTTATTCATGTCATATTTCAGCAGAGATGAGTGGCACAAATATTGTACGAATTAAAGAAAATAATTTTTGCTTGAACCACTTCGCAAGGATAAGAACCATTGGTTTTAGTGATCGAATATTCCATATGAACTTGAGGTAAAATTCTCAAACTATAATTTTTCCGAAATTGGTTTTACTACCAAGTGGTAAAATTCTACTTTGGGACCTAGAAGCCGTTTAGTTAGTTCACAAGTAAAAGACAAAGAAATTTCAGATCTATCAATTTGCCAATTCGTTCTTGTAGTTTCGGACAATATGCTTTCGAAAAATCAAGGCCAAGAATGGAATGAAAAGAAATGGGAAATGCAGGGCCGTTTTTAGGCATCGCAGCATACGAGGTCACAAAGGGTCCCCTCAACTCAGGGGCCCGCCGCCAAGTCTCAAATACGTAGGACATAAGAGTTTTATTAGATTAAAGTTAATTAATTGGTTAAAGTTTTAAAAGATTAAAACATTTCAAAAATGAAAAATTTTATTAAACAAATAAAATTAAAAGCATACTAAACTCAATTTCCATACCATAATATGATATTTCAACGTTATATTTCGCTAGCCTCACATGTAACGAGTTTTAAACGAAGTGGTTATTCAACTGTCCACTGGAACCGTGCAATCATTGAATCGGTGCAGTCAGCCTGGCACTGTGGTCCATAGGGTCCCATACAATAATGTTGCATATGGCCCCCAAAATTATAAGAACGGGCCTGGGGATATGGCAATGAATGGATCTCATCCGGTCATTGAAAAATGTGATGGCTCCAAGATGGAAAAGAAAATACCTCTTAATAACCTTGCAGCCAGCTGTTGAGAATAGAGATGGGAAAACATATTGGAAGGCTTATCATCAACATTGGATTGAAAAAAGCTAACGACGAGACATTTATTATTATTTATATATGAAAAAACTATAGTGAAAAGAATATATCTGAGAAGCCTTGAAATTAATGTGTCTTAAATTGGGAATGATATCATTTTCAAATAACAGCATGAAAGTTGTACATTTGTGATGTTTTCTAGATATATCTTTTCACATGTCTTTAATACATAAGCAAGGAGTGTAATAAAATTTAAATCACTTACAATCTTTTGTATTTAATGCTGTAAATTTGGCACAATGACAATGAAAAATTAAGGAGGGAATTTTGAGGCTCATTGGAGGGATCAATGTAACCCTTTCCATAAATTGGAGGCATACTTATCAATAAAAATATTAATAAAACTTCCATTGTATTTTTGTTTATAACTTGTGGGAAAAAACAGAACAGACCAAAAATACAGGGATAGTTTTGTTCATCAAAGAGCAAAAACTTGCTGCTGTCTATCTATCACTTATGTGAATATTTATGTGGTCTTGCTTCTCAATGTAAACAATAACAAAATATCATGAGAATTGTAAGTTCATGCAAACTTGGTGTGATTTCTCATAGGTATTAATAACATTTAATCAATCAACACTAAATATCTCCTAAACTCAAACATGAAGAATGCAATTTAACAAATAATAACTATTATCTTTTCCTTCTGAACTTTAATCTCTCACATAAGTAGTGATAGTATTATTCTCAACTTTTTGGAAGTAATTTTAGAGAAACCATTGGATTTGAGATATCATTTGTATCATTGAAAAAAAAAATCATTCATGAAGAAAATGAAAGAAGAAAAACAAATTTTAGTCACCATGAATGTTGAAGTAAATAACAATAGAGAATTTAAATAAGCTAATAGAAGTAATAACACTAGAAGTTGCTCCAAATTTGTTGCGAATAATCAAGGTGAAACTGATTATACCTAAGTTTCTTGTGGAGAGTAAAATTCAGAAGTGGATTGCTTTCCTTGTGTAACATTCTTGAAGGAATAACATTCGCATTTAATTCTCATATGAAGCATCACATAAATAATTTGCATTGAGTTATTTGATCATTTTATGATATAGAGATGCAATGCTTTGACTAGTAATAGGATGAAAATCAGGAATTTTGAGAATATAATTAGCTTGCCATAGAACTTTATAAGGATGCTATTTTTTCAAATTTTTATGATAGCAAATTACAATAAAGCATCTATATAAATTGTGCAAATTAAGCCATATATGAAATAGAAGATTACTTTTAATGTTAATTTTTAAGTTCAGTTGAATTTAAAAGAGATATGTTAATCAAGCATAAATGACTCATGGGAGAGGCTATCATATTAAAAGTCAAAGCACTAGAAGAACACACTAATTAATATAAAATCAATGTTTATAACCTAAATTATAAAATTATTTATATATCTCTTACTCTATTATCACAATGAAACAAAAACTAGAAAATATAATTTACCAGATGGATGATATCACCTTGAACTAATTGGGTTATTTTGGAATGACAAATACAAATTGTGAAACTTATTATTTTTTCACATAAACACAACATTGTGATTTTCATTCAATCACACAGCACAGATATCACAACCAATTACAATATATATGCAAGAAGATGCACTCCAAATACAACAGATATGAAATAACTTGTTTTTTTTTCCATAACATTGGAAGGAATATTTCAGCTAATTATAAATTCATTTCAGTTAATAGAAACAAAATAAATACATATTCAAAGAGAAACCAAATGAATTCTAATTTTCATAAATGAATAGTAACAGTAAAGGATCAAACTGCTGGAGATTTGGTTTTTCCGTAAAGAGTATAAATATTCATATTTATTAGACAGAATACCTTGAATCACAATAACCAAACAGAGCTTCTGTTAGAATACCAACTCCTGTATTTTGAGGAAAAGTTGAGGTAATGAGTTCCTGTTCACTTTCATTTGTCCACTAATTCTTTCTCCAGATGAATTATTTAGTAAACAGTATTTGGTTCTCTGTGTAATAAATAAGTTTCAAGAGACCAACTGACTAGGCATAATTGCTGATTTCTTCATTTCTGATTTTGTGTTTTGGTTTAAGCCTCATTCATGTTCCGTTCCTTCTTGAAACCAAATATCATAAAGGAAATATTTTGCTACATCCTATTAATGCCTCTTAAAATGGAGGTATTAATATTATATCTGTATATGAATATATGTACAATATTTCACAGCTCTTCTTTGGCTTAAAAAACAGTAGTTCCTTAATTCATACCTTCTGACCTGTACCGAATACAGAGAATAGACATTACATTGTGACATAGCCTAAAGCAGCTGCTCTATGACAGGATGTAAGAGACACATATGCTCTGCCCCTTTGATTGGTAGTCTGTTGATGGTGTAGAAATGGATCATCTCAGGTATACTGCTGAATGGCTGACTAAACTGCCCAAGAATGTATCTCCCACTTTCTTTGTTTTGCTGGATTCTCATATGCATAAATCCACGAGCACTTCTATAAAATATACAAAAATGAGATTAGTTTACAGAACTTATGAAATGCAAAACTTAATCTTACTACACTTATGCTTATGGTGGAAATAGATATAACCTGGGCTCATTTACTTTATTAAGCTCCAGAATAAGTGTGAGGGTAGTTGAAATAATACATTTTTCTTACCCAAATCTTATAATGTGAAGTTAATTTGATCATAATGACACTAATCAGTAAAAATGAAAGTTCATGCTTTATCAGTGATGTTATTTTCCACCAATATCATATGAGAGATAATCGACGAAAAATGTGAGCATTTCTCTCTTTGTAAGATATCTTTATAAAATCATGCATTGTATAACACAACATTTAGGATATGACACCTGGATATTGTGTTCTTATCTATGCACACATCCTGCACAATGACTTCTCATAACAGAAATACTGGTATACCTAATACAGTAGAAGTTCATTATACGCTTCCTGACAAAAATTGGAAAAGTACTTGTTATAAAGCATACTCATTATAGCTAATTTCTAATATTAAATTACATCCTCTTGAATTCAAGAGGCAAAATGGAAATGTAGGGATTTTAATCCGTACACAAATGCTTCAGAAAGCATGAAAAGCTATGCTTGTATCAAAAATTTTATTTATTTGATTCATACACCATAACCAAAGTGCGTTCTCTAACATGAAATGTGGAAAATTATAGCTCAATAATCAATGAAAAGTAATGGTACATCATTAGATAATCCTAATTCATATAAAATTACTTACTCAAGATATTTATCATTCACTAGAATATTACTAGAATATACATACTATATATTACTAGAATATACATACTACGTATTACTAGAATATACATATTATCATGAAATTTAGAAGAATTTAAAATATTCCTTTTAGTGATATGCTATCAAGGGGCTGACCTAGTCCCCAGAAATTTTAATCAAAATATTTTTCAATAAAAATGTGTGACATAAATAAATCAGCTACTCTACTCTTGCAGTAAAATAACCCTGTTGATGATTATGTCCTCATATTCACTTTTGTAAAAAAAAATATTCGCGTTCAAATCAATTTCAAATGTCTTTCTTTGGAGTTTGAGGGCAGTTTATTTTGAAAATGGCTCATCTCCTACAAAGAAATATTTGCTATAGTTTTGAAAATAAGCATAAAACGAAAACATTTGTATGGATATCTTTATAAGTTAAACATCACACTTTCCAAATTATGTACAGTAAATAATTTTAATGATTAAGTACCAAATAATTCCTGCCAATTGTGGAAACAAGATTTAGAGATTCATACATCTGACTACCTACTAATTACTTAATCAACAATCAACCAGGTGTGGCGCACAAACTGCACAAACATGCTACTATTTGAAATTAAACTTCTTCTGTTATAAGATGAACTTTATAGTATATAAGATATATAAGATAATATTTTCACTTTTATTAATCACCTTATACTTAGCAATAGTATTGATAGACTAGCTTTCGTAGTCATCGGAAGCTTCTTTGCAGAGTAGGTTGTGACCTGGCCATTCTAAGCCTTTAATTTTTAATTTTAGTTTTCTAAGCCATGTTAAAATCATTCTGCATGTTATACCATGGTGTGAAATGTATTCCGATAAATATGGTAATTGAATTGTAAGTGGATGATATAACTTCATAATTTTATTACCTTACTGCAGTGACATGTCAACTTACTTGAGGGACAAAGAATAGTCTTGACGGGTTGATTCACTGTTTCGTACAAGGTAACTCCCTTCTTTGGTTAATCTGAGGACACTCTCTGCTTCCACTCTTGTCATTGCTCCATGATACCACCTGTAATTTAAGACATCTTCCATGTTAGTAAAATTATACCAAACAATGATTTGACAAATGTTATTGACAGAGAAAGAAAAATTATGGAAATGTTTCACAAAAAGGATAAAATAGAACAATACTCAAATCAAAAAAGGCAAAAGGATTCAGGTTTATATATGACGGATTAAGAAAGATTACTGATAAGGGTGAATAAAGAAGCTAAGGAGATCTAGCTACCTTTTCAATGCAAAGAAAGAGAGAATACTGAAACATCAAGGAAATATAGTTAAAAGTAAGGCTAGACAAAATAACTGTCTCTAAGTATATTTGTACTGAAAAAGGAAAATATAATACATGTCGCATAAATAATCAATGGTAAGAAAAATAAAGCCCACAGTGTGATAACCCTATAAGGGGATTTGGCTGTATTCACTGCGGGTGACGCATGGTCAGTGTATCGATTCCCATACTGCCATAATAGGACTATTTAAACCTAACCCACAACCTCATAATTCAGGTAGCTTTCCATTTGTTTTGATGCTTGGTAAACATCATTACCCTCAATGGGAATCGAACCCAGGACCGCTACTGCAGAAAGCAAACGCATTAACCACATGGCCATCCGGGGGCTTATATAATAATTGGTAGATAATGAATTTAATCAAGAATATTGAATATTTTATAAACTAATATGCTTCTTGATAAGCAGAAAAATATCATAATGATTATGATTATATTTTTAAGAAGGGAACAAATGCAAACACTATGAAATTATGGAATATTGTTGATTACTTGCAAATATTTGATAAACATTGCGAATGATAGAAGTGGCAATACTACCTACTACTTACTACTAACTAAAATTAAGAAAAGGAAATGCTAGAAATCTCTAAGAGGTAATTAATGAATTTGAAGAAGAAAATGGTGAAATGTATCATGTGAATGATTATAACCTTGCAAGTAAAGACATATATCAAAGAATTTTCCAAAGGATAAATGGGTATGGAAAGAGTCTGACAGGAGTGGGACTCTAAACTAGATCTTTCACTTTCTTTCTGTTCAGATGCTTTACCCAACCCAGCCTATCAGTCTGGGTAGTGGAGGATAGGAGTTTAAGAACTGGTTACCATTTATTTCCATTCTAAATTCTGTTATTTGGGTCAACTTATGATACCAACTCAATTATTATCAAGATATATAAGCCTAATTATGAAGATATGATATGAGGAAAATGTGTTCCTCTGGGCAGCTTAGTGGGAAATGATTAATGTACAAACATAAAATTTATTTAGTTTCCTTAATGATAAAATAACTTATGGACTGAAATATGTCAATAATGGATAAAAATTATTCAAATTTAACTTTTTAAAATACTTTATTTTGTGGTATGCAGATAATTACTTGTTTTTACTTGAATTGAATAAGGTAACAGTTTCTTATCTACTGAAAACTTGCATTCTTATTAAAGATGTCAAATGTATTATTCGAATATAAATACTTGAATAATTAATAACTATTACATAAATAAAACATTTAAAAAAGAAAACACTAAATAGTTTATAGAAAATTAATTTTTCTAGGGAATGAATTTTGAAAAATATGTTTTACTTAAAACCTCTCTCTTGACGTGAAATCTAAATGCACAGAGTACACATTACAGGCAATAATTGTTTTCCTTTTCAACTTTTAAGCACATATGGCCCATATATGTATATCTTATCCTTATATGCTTTATTCTTCTTCACAATTACATCATTGGACATCTTGGAAAGAATATATGCTCGAGCACTACAAACAGTTGCTCAAGGGACCCTTCTCTACTGCATGACCCAACAACTGATCCTGCAACCATTGAGTGCCTCACAACTGAGCATGGACAACTGAGTGCTGCAACCACTGAGAGCTGAGACAACTGAGCAGGCCTCCATCAAAGAATTTTCCAAAGGATAAATGGGTATGGGAAGAGTGTACCTATTAAATTAATCTACAAAAATATCATTAGAATAGGAATTTTTCTGACCTGATAAACCAACCAGATTTTTTAAATTCATGGGACAAGTATCTTTCTTGGTCCTTTAAGGGTTAAGATCTTTAGAGATGACACTTTGCATCTAATGAAAATAATGAGAGGATATTAGGAAATTTTGGAAACTTCTTCCAGAACAGCTTCATTGCACTTGTTCATCATTGGCATAATTACAATTGACAAACATGTGTAAAGAACCTTTTACCTGCTGTTTACATTGAGAGGTGAATATATTTAACCTGAGAGCACATTCTAAAAGCCATTTAATAATTTAAATAAATGGAATATTTGCAGCTATACTTAATTATGATAAAGGAAGCATTACTTTCATTCAACCCTTGAATGTAGAGGAAAATTTGGTTTGGAAATCTTCCACAACCAACCCCTTCCCAATTTGGACTGGCCATAACTTCAGTTGTAAAAGCTTTCTTTATATTATCCTTTTGTTTGGGTTGCAAGAGTGAAATTGTCTGACACGTGTATGGTTTCACATACCCTTGCCTCTCCAATGGGACAGATACATCCACTGGTTCTCCAGTCGCTGATAATGCTGAGCAACCAAGCTCAAGACTGAGACCTGGTCTCTTCTTCCTTGAATGAGGCAAAGATGGCCCTGAAGTAGTGCCACAGAGGTTTAGCGTCAGGTTGGGTCTTCCAATTGATCCTTGAGGTTGTGAAGTAGCTCCAGGCAACTGACCAAAAAGCAGATGTTTTCCTGTAAGCAAGAAGGAAAAGTCATTCTTAAAGAAGAGCAAAGAAAGACCAGGAATCTTAAATGTTTGCCAGTATAATTAAATTTAGAATTGAATAACAAGATTTTAGTTTTTGTTGCTGGATAATAGAGCAATTTGTACATATCTTTCTAATTCAATGTCTTTATAAAAAATGATCAAACAGGCTATAGACTTCATAATTCAAAACTTTTCAGAAGCGAGCTTTAAAATCATTTGAACAGAATAAAATTGTGTAACATCTTAAGGTGCGTCCACACTATGCCGATCGGCAATGACGATCGGCAAGGCCGAGCCAATGAAGACGCAACTGTCGGCTTCGGCATCATGCCAATCGTCATGCCGATCCTTTCCCGAGCAGTGTCGGTAAAGATCAAAGGAAGCCGATCGGCCTGCTCGTAGTGGAGACGCTTTAGTTGGCAAACCCCGTCGGCATTAGTTGTTCCGCTCAAGAATCGAAGCCACCATCTACCTACCTCTATATATTTTGTTCATATAACTTAGTTCTCTTGTAATTTTTATATTCCGTTGAAATAGAATGGACTGATTCAGATACTCTGAAACTTCTGGATATGTACCGAGAGCTTCCAGTTCTATGGAATAGTCGGCTGACAGATTATAAAAATCGAAATAAACGGCATGATGCTTTGCAGGAGATCAGCATTTCATTCTGTGTTGACAAGGAGGAGATAAACGAAAAAATTCGGTATCTGTTAAGCCATTTTTCGCGGGAGGTAAAGAAAGAAAAGAATTCTCGTAAAAGTGGGGCCTCGAACGAAGAAATCTACAAAAGTAAATGGTTTGCGTACGAGAGTATAGTCTTTCTCAAGAACAAGAATAAACATACACCGATAGTGGTCACTGAGGTAAGATTCTGCGGAGACAGGGACCTTATTCTTTCAATTTTGCTGTATGTACAATGAGATGTAACATGATTTACTCGTCAATTCTGAAAATGCAATTGCCCTTGCGATGAACTGAAAGACTCTACAAATTTGTTCCTCACATTTTGAGCGGCAGTCGACTCTTTCTAGCCGTTCGGTTGGAATTCTTTGCTTGAGTATCTGAAGTATTTGATCTCCAAAACCGTGGATTGATTTCTCCTGTATCTGAACATTCTATATCAACCATTCCGGGAGGGTTGTAGATAAATGTGTTTTTCCGCAAGAAATTGTGTAGGTGAACTAAAGACAGAACTACTAGCTTTGCAGTTGTTGGTTGCAAAAGCATCGGCTTGCGTAGCATACAAAAACAGCAGAAAGTATTCCAAAAGCATTTTATGAAACTCTACTGCTTCTGCTCAGTCGATAGTTGAAAATTCTAGATGCAGAACCTTTTTCTTGGTGTCCTGGGAAGGGTTTCATAATGTTCATTGATACAGGGAAGGCATCATCAGCAACAAAAACAAATGGTACTGGATCGCTTTGCCCCGGTAGAGGACGAGGTGAAGGAAGATGCTAAGTGTTTTCTTCAAGACATTGCTTGAAATATGTTTCGTTAAAAACGCCCGCATTAGATATTCTTCCCTGGCATCCAACGTTGGCATATATAAAATTGTAATTTGCGTCCACCACCGCAAAGAGCAAGGGGGAGCGGGGAAATGACGTACACTTAAAGGAGATTTATTACAGCTCTTATAATATTCAGCATAGAAGCATAGACACATGATCGAATGTTACTTTGTTTTATTGGCTACCAAATCGTCACCAAACGGCTGGATTATTTATTTTAATTTTTTTGTAAAAAAATTAAAGAAAAAAAGTTACACTGTATGGAATTGCCCCAGCGGTTGGGGTAATCCTGTACGGGGGGACTTTGACCCTGTGACAAATTATTAACATAACCTTAAAAACTTGGCATAGACTGATCACCAAGTGTATCCAAAATATAGCTCAAGAACCGTAGATGGTTTGATAGTTACCAGCTAATATGTAAAGGCTTCCCACCTACTTCTCTAATTACTTGAAGCTTAGAAATAGTAACAAATCAAGCGAAAACACTATTTGTTTCACATAAACCACACCGTGGATCATACAGCAACCACATGTTTCCGTAGAGCTTACGGGGTCTTTTGCTAGGGTGCAAAACCGATTGGAACCCCACCCTAGAACCGGAAAGCATGGTGTACGGTCATACCCCGCTGTACGGCTTTCCCCCGCTCTCCACTACGATAATGAAAAAGCTCCTGTAGTTAAAAAAATCAGTTCCAGAGTGAATTGGTGCTTGCAGTGCAATGTGTTTCCCATCCATAGCCATTTGAAAAAATCCTTTCAGGGAAAACGGAATCACGAAGAAGATGGTGAAGTTGACGATGATGGAGAACTTGATGAACCACAGCGAAAAATCATCAAGTCTCCCAAAAAGAATTCATACGTTTCAAAACCTAGAAGTGCGTATGTTAATGCGCCTGTGGTTAACGAAGCACTTGATCTAATTCGCAGTATCAACGCTAGACGTGTAGAAAAGGATGAGTATTCTCTATTCGGAGAGCAAGTGGTAATAAAACTGCGCAAAATTACTTCTCCTTACGCTAAATTCACGGTTCAAAACATTAAAAATAAGGTGCTATTTGAAGCAAAAATAAAGGCAAATTTGACAATTCATCTGCCATGTATCCCTATTTTCCGGCACCTTTGCCCGCTTTTAGTGTCCCCCTCTTTTACTTCAGGTTCTCCTATAACCGCATCTGGATTTACCACTTCCCCATCTACTAGTGCTCATTATGAGTCTCCTGATGTCTCCTTGGACTGCAATAATTCCGTCTAATGTGATGAAAATGATGAGTGCATGCACAACATTTTATGTTCATTATAATGTAATTATTAAATTGTTTATGTGTTGACTAACACAATAGTAATTACTATTATTATATTGACGATTATGTAAATGTTATACAACGATTATATTAAGGTAGATTTATTTTGGAAATTTTGAACTTTCTTTGTTCTATAAAAATTTACGACAAATTTTAAAGTTAAATAATATTTATTTTATACCTTGACATAACCATGAAGAATTTGCACGAGAGCTTCACAGACTTCTGGCACACAGCTTGAAATGTTTTTTTTTATAACTTAAAGGTGTACATAATGAGAGAATGATAGGATTCTTCAGTGGTGAGGAAACGCAACGTCACTGCAAGATGTTCACTGGCTGGATTAGCAGGTCTGAATGAGGTATCCCTTCTAGTAATAGCCGGGATATTCAAATTCAAAAATGTTTCAAAATCACTGCTCGTCATACGAAAGAAATTTCTGAAACCCTTATCGAATCGGTATTCTAAGCTCAAGTCATCTACATCGTCCGAAATCAAGTCTTTCATTAAATCACTCGCGCTGTATCTGTTGCGACTCTTGAGACTGGGACGGACCCAAAACCTTTTTACGTGCAGGTACACAAGAATCAATTATAACAGCAGCTGCAGCCTCCAGAATTGCATCGTCTTCGTCACTTACAATCATCTCGCGCCCGTTTTTGCGTCCACACTGAATGTGTAGTGTGGACGCGTGCCGATTCTATGAGGCCGATCGGCTTTGCCGCGTGGAAATGCCGATCGGCATAGTGTGGACGCACCTTTACGATTTGGCAAAAAGAATGTGGATTGGATTTCAATTTGGAAAGTGTATTTCCAAGTAAACTTTGATAGACTTTTATGTGTTAAAGATATAAGGATATCTAACTTTTGGCAAGGAAATTTAATTTTTTTATTTGCCTTAGATTAGATTCTAGCACAGTATCAACTGCTTAGGAATCTTAAATTACTGTAGCTGAAAAGGCAAATGATCCTTACTGTTCTGGTGTCACAGAAGACATTTGGCTGCCAAAAACTTTCTTTTATCTTTTGGAAGCAACTGTTCCCTTGGTATGTCTGCCCATTTTTATATGCATAGTTTAAGCCCATCTATTCTATCATTAGTTCATTGAATGACTAATATTTGCTGCAGCCTAGTGCTTTGTAGTAAATACAAATTATTATTTATCACATTTCACTTCACTATCAAATGAGTTTCAATGCACTGCAATATATTCATTTAAATTCATACTCTGATAATATTTTAAGAATATCAGTGATCACAATGGGCCCATTGTATCTGTTTTTTGTTGCTTTACCAAAATTATTTAGCAAAACCTGGAAGAGATAATTATTTATAATTCTTTAATAATTCTTTATAATCCTTTAATCATTCTTTTCTTCCTCCAAAATAGAGGAAGAAAAGAATCCCAATTTAGCAGAGAAATATCCAGAAAATGTGAAACTACATTTGAACTCCAGAAATACCAAAACTGAGGACATTTATACTCTGAATTTAGAATTTAGGCTTAAGATATTTACAAGGTGTATTAAAAAAAATCACAAGAATTTTATTATTTTTTGCATTGTACAATTTTCACAATTCTTTCTGTATGTTGGTGAACTTTTCTGAAAAGATGCTGTATTGTGTTAGCCATATTGGATATCTAGTCTATAAACAGCAGTCAAAAAGGTTACATGTGTTTTAGTTGAATTGGCGATTTTTAAAATGGATCAGAGAATTTGTTTTAATTTTGCTATAAGAATGGAATAAAATACAACAAAGGTTTAGAAATGCTAAATATTGCTTTTGGTGTGTCTGCTATGAGTAAAAAGTGATTTTACAAGTGTTTTAAGCATTTCTAAGATGGCCATGTAGACAATGAAGAAGAGGAGTACCTTGGAAAAAGTTAAGTAAATTATTATGAATGATTGCCAAATTAACCAAATGGTCATTAAGGAGCATTTTGTACAAGTTCAATGCTGACTGAAGAAATCCAAAGGACCTATTACTATATTACCTACTATTTTTAGTATGCATCAATGATCTTAGCAATCATATTGATAGCAAAGTTAGGATATTTGTGGATGCGATGGTCATTTACAAGGAAGTGGAGAGTTTAGAGGATAATGAACCCTTAGATGGAATTATGAATGATGCAATTATTAGCAGTGAAATCTAAATGTAGAAAAGTTTTCAGTAGTTAACTTCTTTCATAGAAGTACAGCTTCAATGGGGTGAAATTAATGACAATGGAATCAGTGAAATATTTTGGAGTAACTCTCACAAATAATTTATCATAGATTACCTACATCAGTAATATATGTGGAATAGCACTTAAGAAACTCGGCTTTGTTAAAAGAACAGTCAGAAGGAGTTAAGAAAAAGTTTGCAAAAGAATCTACCGAGCATAAGTTAGGCCTCACCTTGAGTATGCATATAGTATATGGGACCCTGCTGTCAAATATTATACTTATCCAGAGAAATTACATTCTCAGTAGTTGTAACCAATATAATGCAAGCTCCCTGTTATATAGGCCATTCTGATGCTGCAAGGAAGATCAGCGAAATAGATGCTAGAATAAAAAGTTTCAAGAATTCATTTTTTCCATGAACATACCTCAAAAGCAATTGAGTAGAAAAATAGAGTCAAGGTGCTTGCACCCACTGCCACACACCGAAATACGTCTTGTGGGGGCTTTAGATATAGACAAAACTCTGATTCTAGGAATGTATGGGGTAAACATTTAAAATAAGAAAGATATTAGTAAAAAATCAAAAAAAGAGATGAAAATGTGACTTTTTTTGATTGGCTGCAAACCAGGAACCACCATGTATGCTGACCAGCAAACCCTTTTTTAATGCCTGCCTGGACTTTTTAGAGATAATTCAAAAAGGGTGTAATTTTTAAACCGTCATCTCCTAAATGGGTGGAGAGAAGACCTTATAAAAAATATGGTTCCTCTTAAATTTGATTCTCAATCTCCCTATACTAATATATACTTAAAAATTATTCTATTCATTTTTAGGGGAGTCACTTCTTAAAACTACGTTAAATAATTCATGTTAAGACTCTCAACTTATATGCAAAAATTCCTATTCATTACTTCATAATCAAATTTCACTTGATTTTGGACAAGGATATGAATAATGATAACAAACATACCAACTGTGATTTAGATGTTGGTTAGACGTGTTTGCAAGGTTTAATGACACTTTACCCCTGAAATGAATTCATTTACAGAGTATAATATTTTCGTGTGGCATCTTAACTTTTCTGCATTCTTTTTATTAAAGTATGATATATAAATAAGGGATTCTAAATTCTTACTGTGATCGTATGTAAATTCAAAGACTATTTTAGAGGAGTAGAGATGAAATGCTATTTAATTACATACTCATTTTATTAGGTTGATATGTCCAAGTGTAATTGTGTGGAAAAAATGTGCCCACATTTTGAAAAAGAACTTTGCATCTTAGAAAAAACTTAGCTAAATTCATTGCAACTAACTGAAAAAAAATTTTACACTGAATATTTGTTAAGATAATTGAAGTAGGTAAAGACAACTTATATTTCTAAATTCCTGCAACGCTTATGATGAAAATCATTTCCTAGAAGTAAGTAGGCTTACACATATTTAACTGCCCATTTATCCTCTGCGGGTAAATGATGAAATTATACGTAAAATATCCCTCTATTCATACAGTCTGTCATTTACTCTGGGTCGAGTACATGATCAAAGAAAACTTTCATCATGAGTAAGTGTGAACAGCGGTTGATCTACAGCCAGTCATGCACGACTCTTCAAGGGTCATTTACAAGACCAAATCATTCGAGTATCTTGCACGTACCAATGCAGATGCAAGGGCTAAATGTCAATTTATAAAATGAATTACATTCAAATGATGTTGAAAGTTATTGCCAAAAGAATTGTCTGTGAAAACAATGAATAAAGTATTCTATTTATATATACATATTTATTCTATTCCTTTCCACAACTCCAACATTTTGTTACTTGACTGAGCATACTATTGGTAGGTTTTACATGAAAGACATGAGCCATGTTCGACTACAACTTACTTGATGGTCGAATACACAAGTCAAGTTCGTCAGTCTTGCAATCGATGGAGTAAAAATACTTTTAAAAGAGTCTAAATTCCCAATGTATTGCTTACAGAAAATGCATGATCTCAGATTCAACAATGGCATTTGGTGTCAGTTGCATATACTCAAACCTTTTCCAAGAAATTTAATTTATTTCATCAAAATTCTCAGTTCTGAAATGTAAACAATATTCTACAATCAAAATAATATACTTGATTCAATTTCTCTTCTTTTGGTCGTTAGCAGCTTAGTAGTTAGCATCTTGATTCCATATGTCTAATCTTTGCAATTTAATTTTGCAAAAGAAATTAAGCTTGCAACCGATAAAATCTAGTTTACATGCTTTTCTTATGAGAAGACCTTTCCCTCGTCTGGGATCAAACTAGAGACAATTAGGTAATTAATAAGTTGAGGATAATAGCCCAAAGAAGACAATTAACCATCTTTAAAATATGAAAGTTGTGCAAATTGTGGTTCTAGAATTTTAGGGGACATACATACTTTCTACTTTATGTGTAAGATATGTCAATCAATCAATAAATTATACCACTGATTATATGTATGCTCATAATTAGCTCTACATACTTCCTTTATATAATTAATTAGCTATATATTGCTCATTATCTTAATGGCTAATTTTATGTTTATCCTTCACAATGAATTTAATACTCAAATAACTGTAGAAACTGAGAGGTAGAATTAGTTACAACATACATGATTACAAAGATAATGTGGACTGCATGAAATTGGACTTGGTGTTAAATGGTAGTAATGATAAGTTTGAATCCCTTTCACATATTGCTAACAGATTTTTGGAAAAATAATGAAGCTGAAAACTGCTACATAGAAAGGAATTCTGAAACTTATATTACAAATTACTAATATTTGCTTTCTGAAATATTTCAGCAGGTAAATCTTTAAGAAACAGCTCTACTCACCAACTGCATTTTAGTCAATTTATCTTCCACTGAACCCTTATTATATTTCAACGATTTCTCAGGCGCTTTCACCTTAGTTCTTAAAGGTACATGTTCACTACAATTTTCACTTTTTTCTCTTTGGTGATTCTCAGGTGACTGATTCAATGAAGCACTTTGCTCTGTACTTTTGAATCCAACACACTTCTCCTTGAAATACAATAGTTGCCTCTCTGCTACCATTCCACCAGGGAGGACAAATGAATCACTCTTTTGTTCTGGGCCTTCTTGACAGCAATTCTGGGATATCAACCACAATACTTATTCCATTAAGTCTTCATCACTCTTCCCTACACTTACCCTAATGCAAATTGGCAAACTCAGATTTTTGAGGCCTGTTGTGCACAACTACCTCGCTTGCTACCTTGTGATTCTGGAATAGAAGTAAAAATTCAACAATAAATGTCCACCTTTTAAGTTTTACATTCCACATATTCAATCTGAGAACATCAGTTTCCCTCAGAAAATGAAATATTACTAAAAGATTTCCTTAAACATAGACACCATAATATACATAATCCATTTTCACTTATTGAAAGTTCATATTCCTTCTATTTTACCACTATTACCATAAAGATATAATTCCATGAATTCTATTGAAGCGCAAGGAAGGCCTTCACTTCCCAATAGTTGGTAGAAAATGATATACAAATATGAAACAGTAAACACTATTGTAAATGTTAAAAAATGCTACTTAAGAAACAGATATTAATAACCTAATAAAATGATTGAAATGACGCTTAAAAGGTTTCTTTGAAAATTTTTCAAATTACATAAAAATTTTAACTCTTAACCCTCTATGGACCGTAAGAGAACTACTACTGAAACAGATTATTTCTTCCAAATTCAGTTATTTTGGTCAACTTATGCAACCAACTCCATTCTTATCAAAATATATAGTCTAATTATGAAGATATGGGACAAATGTCTCCCTGTGGCAGCCTAGTGAATAACAATTAATGCACTAACATAAAATTTCTCGTTATCAATTGAAAGCATATTGATAATACAAATTTCAAGTCGACATCTAATCGAGAAGATCCTCAAAATAAAAAAAGGGATTGAAAATATTTTAAAAAATCAAGGCAATTTATTTCACATAGGAGAAATTGGCATCCACCTGGTGACAAACACAAGTACATTTGGTGTCAGCTTCATAGATATAAAGAAAGAAGAGCACCATTTCCGTGACCCCTATGATTTTGTATTCCCTATCCTACCAGGATGTAGCTTAAAATATTTTCGAAACTTATTCATAAATAATTCAAAATTCCCCCCATACGTTTCTAATAGTAGAGATGCCTGGTGTCGAACCCAGGATCTATTGGAAGATGAGAATAAATATAACACCCTGATAGAAATAAATTTATTTGTTTCAAATTTTGAAGTAGATATCATACTGGGAGGAATGAGACTCCGTTATCCCCATCTAAAAAGCATAGGATTATGAAAATTGCTCTATTCTATTGCTCTCTGTTTATTCTAGGATTACACAAAGCCGAAAAGAAAAAAATAGATCAAAGAGGAACAATATTTAACTAATTGAGACTTAAGGATCATTTTTAGTGACTTCTAATAAGAGGGGAAAATATTATATTAAATGTTATCATACTTTCTATGCCTTGAGTAATGTTTTGTACCTGTATATAGCTTAATTCAGTCTACATAGTATTAACATAAGCATATAATACAATTGAAAACAAGGAACTAACAGATGAGGCAAGAAAGGCTATCGTGGACCTTATCCTGTTTTCCCTGACTTTTCTTGTTAATATTATTGTATTCTATATTTTTGATATTACTTAATTTGCCAATAACTCTTTGGATTTTTTACAAGCTCTTTTCTATTTACCAATTCATGTTTTATTTGAGATTGTTAGTACAATAACTATACCTTGTATTAAGAGTTATGATAATTAGATAATACATTATACAAAAAATAGCACTTTGAATTTAGTGTTTCAAGTCAAATTAAAATCTACATACATTTTAGTCCACTTTCGTATCGATGAAAATTAAATTTACTTAAAAATCATTTTTTAACTATTACAGCTTATCGGAAATAATAGTTTACATCAAAATTTTCTACAAGAAAAAGTTTATTTCAACATTTTTTACAATCAAGAAAATAGCAAGAAAACGATTTAAGTAGTCGTAATAGTAGTCAAAATAAAACCTAATTTCAACATAACATAATTTAATTTAAAAGATCAAAAAGATATGTTTTAAAATCGTGTTTAAATTATATTGCTCACCGAAGTTAATGGTTTAAATCAAAGCTTCCTAATTAAATATCAAGAAAATACCCGAAAAACGACTTTCGTAGTGCTGTCAAATTAAAGTCTATTTTCATTATTATATATTTAATTTTAAAAAACAAACAAATGTACTTAAAAATCTTATTTTAAATAATCAGTATTTCCAGAAGTAATGTTTTAATTAGATCATGCGGATATATAATCAAGAGAATAGCAGTTTGACTCCATCGTAGCTTACATGAGCATGTCTTGCATCTGAATATCCTCATTATATCAGCTAATACATTACTTCATTTAAGGTCTTCAGTTTTATTAATATTGTGATTCAATAAAAAGCGAACTACTGGAACATGAGGAATTCCGTTTTTTGCGTTAGTTTCCTTAGAAATCAAATCCTGGCATTTGTGTTGCACAGATAAATTTAAAGCACAGTATGAAATTAATTTCAAACTGAAAAAATTATTTTACACTGAATATTTGTTAAGATAATTGAAGTAGGTAAAGACAACTTATATTTCTAAATTACTGCAACGTTTATGATGAAAATCATTTCCTAGAAGTAAGTAGGCTTACACATAATTAAATGCCCATTTATCCTCTGCGGGTAAATGATTAAATTATACGTAAAATATCCCTCTATTCATACAGTCTGTCATTAACTCTGGGTCGAGTACATGATCAAAGAAAACTTTCATCATGTGTAAGTGTGAACAGCGGTTGAACTATTGCCAGTCATGCACGACTCTTCAAGGGTCAATTACAAGACCAAATCATTCGAGTAGCTTGCACGTACCAATGCAGATGCAAGGGCTAAATGTCAATTTATAAAATGAATTAGATTCAAATGATGTTGAAAGTTATTGCCAAAAGAATTGTCTGTGAAAACAATGAATAAAGTATTCTATTTATATATACATATTTATTCTATTCCTTTCCACAACTCCAACATTTTGTTACTTGTATGAGCATACTATTGGTAGGTTTTACATGAAAGACATGAGCCATGTTTGACTAGAACTCACTTCCTGGTCGAATACACAAGTCAAGTTCGTCAGTCTTGCAATCGATGGAGTAAAAATACTTTTAAAAGAGTCTTAATTCCCAATGTATTGCTTTCAGAAAATGCATGAGCTCAGATTCAACAATGGCATTGGTCGTCAGGGGAACCAGTTGCTTATACTCAAACCTTTTCCAAGAAATTTAATTTATTTCATCAAAATTCTCAAACACCTCAAACACAGCATATGAAATGTATTTATGATCTTTATTCACATGCCAAAATATAAGTTTCTATGTAATCGGGAAGGGTTAAAAAAAATCTTAAAAATCTTAACAGTTACAGATTTTAGAGACAAAATATTGGTCATATACTGAGGAAAAGAAATTCTACCTGCCTCTATCCTGATGTTAAAAAGGTAAATTATTTCTTTAAATTTGGTCAGGGCTCAAATCAATAAGATATACAAAATATTCTGTTTTTTTCCTTAAAACCAAATATACAGGTAAATGAGGAGAAATATCACAAATGCAGTAATTCCCTTTACATCAAGTAAACCAAAAAGATTCAGTAATTACAAAGTTTCAGGTATCATCTTCATAGATAAACCATTACTTGAGAGGCATCAAAAAAGCTATCACAGATTTAATGCTTTTGTAACACTTAACACTAAAGGGCAATGCTCATTTCATGATCTAATATCATTAAAAAATTAAATTTACCAATTACAAATGCAAAACAAGGAATAAGATTTTGAAAATACAAATGCATCATTTTAGATTTGTTCATTGTACTACATATATTGACTAATCTTGTAATGATCTAATAGCTACATTCTAAGTACTAATAGTCTACTAAATATATTTTGGCTTGTGTGGGAGGGCAGGTACGGATTTAGAAAAAAATTTTGGGGGGGTCCGATCGAAAAATTTAAATATAGAAGATATTTCGGCTTTCACATAACGTGATGTTAAAATTGTGTTAGACTAACTCGAATTTTTTCGCTAGTGATTGCTTATTAAATTGTGTTTTATTTGCGTATTTCGAGTTTCATTTTCGAAAAATAGGCACAAGTGAAATTTGTCCTGGGGGTCCGGACCCCTAGGACCACCCCCCTGGGTCTGTCCCTGTGGGAGGGTAATGATTTAAGCAATAAGATAGTAATACAATTGCAATGATACCCAGAATCGTAAAGATTTTTATAATATACTAAAGTATTTTGCATAATTGATCCTAATTATTTTCCGCAATTAAGATATGTCTGGTGAAATAAAAAAAATTGTCTCGGCCATAACTTGGTGGGTAAAATTCTACTTTAGGTCCCAAAGTAGAATTTTACCACTTGGTAGTAAAACCAATTTCGGAAAAATTATAGTTTGAGAATTTTACCTCAATTTCATGTGGAATATTCCATCACTAAAACCAATGGTTCTCATCCTTGCGAAGAGGTTCAAGCAAAAAATATTTTCTTTAATTCGTACAATATTTGTGCCACTCATCTCTGCTGAAATATGGCATGAATAAAGAGTTTTTTTACCTCGATTCGTAATTTGCGTGAAAGAGACTTGAAGACGAAGAATTATTATAATCCACCAACAACTAACTTAAAAATACTTATATTATCTTACGGTTAACGTAGAATAAAATATAAATCAAGGAAAGTGGTGATTGGTGTACCTACCTACAGGCCATTTTTCTTACACTCGAACATTCGTATCGTTGCGAGATTCGTATTATCGAGAGGGATGGATTTTGGAAACAATATGGATGATATGGATCACATCGATTCATATTTGGCTAACCGTAAGATGGCGGTAAATGAAAAGTCGGGGGACGGATGTTTCTATATTTCACATGCGACGGAAGTTTTAGTGAAGAAGCCGTTTAGTTAGTTCACAAATAAAAGACAAAGAAATTTCAGATATATCAATTTGCCTATTCGTTCTTGTAGTTTCGGACAATATGCTTTCGAAAAATCAAGGCCAAGAATGTAATGAAAAGAAATGGGAAATGCAGGGCCGTTTTTAGGCATCGCAGCATACGCGGTCACGTTGGGTCAACTCAGGGGCCCGCCGCCAAGTCTCAAATATGTAGGACATAAGAGTTTTATTAGATTAAAGTTAATTAATTGGTTAAAGTTTTAAAAGATAAAAACATTTCAATAATGAAAAATTTTATTAAACAAATAAAATTAAAAGCATACTAAACTCAATTTCCGTACCATAATAAGATATTTTAACGTTATATTTCGCTAGCCTCACATGTAACGAATTTTAAACCAAGTGGTTATTCAACTGTCCACTGGAACGGTGCAATCATTGAATCGGTGCAGTCAGCCTGGCACTGGGGTCCATAGGGTCCCATACAAAAATTGTTGCGTAGGGCCCCCAAAATTATAAGAACGGGCCTGGGGGAAATGGCAATGAATGGATCTCATCCGGTCATTGAAAAATATGATGGCTCCAAGAAGGAAAAGAAAACACCTCTTAATAACCTTGCAGCCAACCCAGTTATGGGCCCAGCTCTGGTGCTGCTCCCGCTGTTGGTTGAACACCAGATGGTCCCTCAGATTACCATGTGGTCCCTCAGGTTGGTTCCTTGGCTGCCACCTCGTCGACTGCTCCTTGCCATTGTGTTGGAAAGCGCAGATTATGATGGATATTGAAAGGAATCAAGAAGCACATGTGAACACAACACTGTTTAATCAGGAAGTAAAAAGCATGGACAGTACAAAATGAACATCGTATACTACACTGCTGCCAACGTATGAATATCACAGTCATACCAACTTACAAGTAATACACTAAAGTGTGTGTAGCTAGATTATAAGTAACAATAACAACTTGTTACCAACACTCCCCCTTAAGCTAGATACACACTTCTGAAATAAAAGTGAATCAAATTACAAAAGCAATTACATTTTCATCATGCCCAAACCTTCAATACATTTTACATGACTAGGGCCATGAATACTCTTGGTCAAAACATCTGCAACATTGCATTGAGATGAAACATATTCTAAAGTAACACAACCATTTTCCAAGCTCTCTCTGATGAAATGATGTTGTATATCTATATGCTTTGATCTACTATGAACCATTTGGTTTTCAGCTAATTTCTGAGCAGACTGGTTGTCATTATAAATCAAGACAGCTTCTTTATTACCAAACCCTAATTCATGCAAGAGGTTTCTGAAATAGATTGCTTCCTTGGCTGCTTGAGTTAAGGCCATGTACTCTGCCTCTGTGCTAGAGAGGGCCACTGTTTTTTGCTTTCGGCTCTCCCAAGATATAGCACACCCTCCTAGCACAAATACATATCCAGTGTATGACCTTCTGTCAATGGAGCAATTACCCCAATCAGAATCTACAAACCCTTCTAGTTTCTTATCAGTCTTTCTGTACACTAAACAAATATCAATGGTGTTCTTTAAATATCTTAACACACGCTTGGCACATTTCCAATGGGCTTCACTATAATGCTCATTGAATTGGCTGAGAAAACTGACAGTGTAAGCAATATCAGGCCTACTAATCACACCTAGGTACATAAGAGAACCAATGAGAGCACGATAAGGGAGGGTTATATCACATTTCACACTCTTTGTTAACTTTAAACCAACCTCCATTGGAGTGCTCACAGGCTTGCAATCTATCATTGAGAACTTTTTCAAAATTAGATTGATGTAATCCCTCTGATCTACATACAACTGATCATTTTTCTTACTCACTCTCATTCCCAACACATTTTTCACTTTACCAAGGTCTTTAATCTCAAACTTATTCATAAGGTTTGTCACAACTTCCATTTTCTGCTTAAAATTATTACTGAAAATCAAGAAATCATCAACGTACAAAGCTATTATTAAAACACTATTGCCATCAATCTTAAAATATACACAAGGTTCAAACATAGATTTCACAAAATTCAAATCAATCAAAACAGAATTTATCTTGTTGTACCAAGCCCTACTTGCCTGTTTGAGACCATACAAGGCCTTTTTTAATAAACAAACTTTTCCCTTTTCAATCTCAACACCTTCAGGTTGCTTCATAAAAACTGTATCATCTAATTCACTATTTAAAAATGCAGTAGTAACATCTAGATGATATATGCAAAGATCAAATTCTACTGACAAAGCAAGTAACATTTTGATTGAATTGTGTTTAACAACTGGAGAAAAAGTATCACAATAATTAACTCCAAACCTTTGAGAGAAACCTTTAGCCACTAAGCGTGCCTTATACCTGACTGCATCAGACTCATTCTTCTTCTTGAAAACCCATCTGCAATCAACTGCCTTCTGGCCCTCTGGCAAGTTTACAAGTTCCCAGGTTTTATTCCTCCTCAAGGAATCCATTTCCTCCTCCATGGCTCGTTTCCAGTGATCTCTGTCTTCTCCATTCAATGCCCTATCTAGACTTTCAGGTGCATCGTCCTCGTGCACAGCATGATAAATAATAAAATCTGGAAATGCCCTGGGATGTCTTTCCCTAGCAGGATACCTCCTTTCAGCAAAATCATCAGGATCATTTGGGTCCTCATCCACAGAGATACACTCAGCATCCCCAAGTCTCATCCTGAGATCATTTGGTCCATGGTCCCTTACATCAGGCTCATGAGAAACATCAAGTTCCCATGACTGGTTGGCACTTTCATCAGCAGGAACAGCAGCATCAGCTTTCCTCCTAAAGGGGAAAATCTCTTCAAAGAAAATGACATCCCTTGCTTTTTCTATTTTCTTAGGATTTTTGGGATCTATGAGTCGATATCCTTTAGATTCAGAGCAATACCCAACCATTATCAGCTCCCTACTTTTTGGATCCCACTTATTTCTCAGATCTTTTGGGATATGCATATAGGAAGCACACCCAAACACCCTTAAATGTTTCAGGTTTACCTTTTCCCCAGTCCATATCTCCTCTGGCAATTTTCCTTTAACTGCCTTGGTAGGAGACCGATTTTTCAGGTAAACTACAGTATTTACTGCTTCTGCCCAATAAGAACCATTCAGTCCAGCATCACTAAGAAGAGCACGAGCCTTCTCAACTATAGTTCTATTAGCTCGCTCAGCTACACCATTCTGCTCTGGAGACCTCGGGATACTTGTTTGGTGCACAACACCACTCATACTGAAAAGTTCACTCATGTTATTATTTACAAATTCAGTACCATTATCACTCCTGAAGCACTTAATTTTCTCTCCAGTTTGATTTTCGACCAATATTTTCCATTCCTTAATAATGTTGAAGACATCACTTTTATGAGACAAAAAGTAAACAAAAGTCTTCCTACTGGAATCGTCGATCAAGCTAATAAAATATCTTGCACCAGACAAAGATGGTTCACTTGGTCCACACAGATCTGAGTGAACTAATTCCAAAACTTTACTTGCCCTTTTTCCTTTGTCCTTATTTGGAGCCCTATGTTGCTTACCCATTATGCATGCTTCACAAGATATAGAATCTTTTGTCTCCTCATAAACTATGCCCTCTGCCATACCTTTATTAAGTAAATCCATGTTGGCTTTACCCAAATGTCCTAACCTCCTGTGCCACAGCTCCTCCATGCTCATGGTCAGATGTGCCTGGTAACTCGCCTTATTTCTTTCCTCCTTCATGTGATTCGTGGATGCAGAAAGTTCAGTTTGCTCAGGGATGACATAATCCTCCACATCAAGATGGTATAGTCCTTCCCTCTGAGTTGCAGTAGCCAGGATATCCCCTTTCACCTCGAAATCTTTTTCGTGGTACATATGAGCACCATCAGCCCCAAACACCCAAATAAGACCATTGGACGTTACGCTGCTTATAGAAACAAGATTTGCAGAAAGTTCAGGGACATGCACCACATTTGTTAACTTTTTATACTCGGGAACGCTCGCCAACTTTATTTTAACCTCCCCGACGTCACCAGTTTCAGTTTTACCACCATTGGCAACTGTGACTTCAGCAGGGGGTGAACTGATCCGATTCTGTACCCAGTCCAAATGAGGTGTCATCGTGGCCGTCGCTCCAGAATCTAAAAGCCATGCTCGTGGTTCCACTCTCACCGCCATGGCTGAGAACATGTTCCAGGCGCCAAGTCCTGTCCTCTCAGAAGAATTTTCCTTTCTCCAATTCGAAGACGCGCCATTTCTTGATGCTTGTGCCTCGTTAGCATCCTTATTTACTTTCATCGGGCAATCGGCAGATTTATGACCTATCTCGTGGCATCTAAAACAACGAAATTGGAAACTCTTTTGCTCCGATTTCTTCTTATTTTGATATCCACCCTTATTTTGGTACCCACCATTCCGACTATATAAGGCCGCTTCACCCATAAGGTTACTAGCTCACCGCGAGTTTTCATGTAGGAGTCTGTTTTTTACTAGATCACTTGTCAATTTCACATTGCTAGATTCCAGAGTCATCACCAATGGATCATAGCTGCATGACAAACCACTTAAAAGAATAACTGCCAAAAATTCATCGTCCAGGGGATATCCAATGTCCGTCAATTGGAGGTTTAACGACATTACCTCGTTAACGTATTCCTCCATCGATGAATAACGGTCAGCTTTTACTTTAAATAAGTCCCTAAGCAAACCCAGGCGTCTCATCAGTCCCGTATCCTCGAATGCCCTCACCAAACTGTCCCACGTAGTCTTGGCGGTGCTGCAGCTCCTTACATGAACATAACAGGACGGATGTAGTGTTAAATTTATCTTCGTTCTCGCCTTCTCATCCATCTCCTCGCTCACCGGCTCAAACGTTCCATCTTCGTTCCTCTTTGGCTTTACCGCGGTCCATAGTCTTTCATGCCGCAGATACATCTCCATGGCAAATTTCCAAGTCGAAAAGTTGGAGCTCCCGTTTAACCTCTCCAAATTTAACAATCTGTCTGCCATCGTAGTACACCAAAAGAAAATCTACTCACAAACTTACAACTGAATTTAATGAAAAAATTGCGACTTCCGATCACGTGGTTATACCTTATCATCGACTCGCTCAATGCCTCGCCGAAAAACCACTCTAAACTCGTAATCGAACAAAATATTTGTAATTCGTTCAATAACTCTCCGTTGCGTTCAGCATTATCTAAAGATTCTCTTAGTTCCTGGGCCCATAACCTGTTGGAAAGCGCAGATTATGATGGATATTGAAAGGAATCAAGAAGCACATGTGAACACAACACTGTTTAATCAGGAAGTAAAAAGCATGGACAGTACAAAATGAACATCGTATACTACACTGCTGCCAACGTATGAATATCACAGTCATACCAACTTACAAGTAATACACTAAAGTGTGTGTAGCTAGATTATAAGTAACAATAACATCTTGTTACCAACACATTGGTACGAGAGAAATTTCTCCCTCTGCTTGCCCCAGCTAGTAGCGCCTTGGATGATCCATTTGCAGCACCCCCTTCTTCTGCAGCCTCTTTCTATCCCTCTCTAATCAGCGCGTTAGACACCATGTCGGGAGTTAATTCTTCTTCCCTTTTCACGCTCTTTTCGATGAGCTGGCGCAACCACTCGTGTTCCGGTCTCAGGTTTCTCAGCATCAAGAAAGCCACAAATTCATTGTCAATGGGCTTGCCGGTTTCAGCAATCTTATGGATAGTATCTCTCATGCTCATCACGTAGTCGTAGAGCGACTTGAAGTTGGCATGCTTCATGTCTAATAATTTGTCCATTAGTCCGATGCGCCGGAACACGCCTTTGTCCTCAAGCACTTCGCAAAGATTTTTCCATCCAAAGACAGCTCACAGTTGCAGGGACTCCTGAGCAGAATGGGGTTTCTAAATGTCTTGTCATAATCAACTTTCACTTGATTTTGGACAAGGATATGAATAATGATAACAAACATACTAACTGTGATTTAGATGTTGGTGAGACGTGTTTGCAAGGTTTAATGACACTTTACCCCTGCAATGAATTCATTTACAGAGTATAATATTTTCGTGTGGCATCTTAACTTTTCTGCATTCTTTTTATTAAAGTATGATATATAAATAAGGGATTCTAAATTCTTACTATGATCGTATGTAAATTCAAAGACTATTTTAGAGGAGTAGAGATGAAATGCTATTTAATTACTTACTCATTTTATTAAGTTGATATGTCCAAGTGTAATTGTGTGGAAAGATTGTGCCCACATTTTGAAAAAGAACTTTGCATCTTAGAAAAAACTTAGCTAAATTCATTGTAACTAACTGAAAAAAACATTTTACACTGAATATTTGTTAAGATAATTGAAGGAGGTAAAGACAACTTATATTTCTAAATTCCTGCAACGCTTATGATGAAAATCATTTCCTAGAAGTAAGTAGGTTTACACATATTTAACTGCCCATTTATCCTCTGCGGGTAAATGATGAAATTATACGTAAAATATCCCTCTATTAATACAGTCTGTCATTAACTCTGGGTCAAGTACATGATCAAAGAAAACTTTCATCATGAGTAAGTGTGAACAGCGGTTGATCTATTACCAGTCATGCACAACACTTCAAGGGTCATTTATAAGACCAAATCATTCGAGTATCTTGCACGTACCAATGCAGATGCAAGGGCTAAATGTCAATTTATAAAATGAATTACATTCAAATGATGTTGAAAGTTATTGCCAAAAGAATTGTCTGTGAAAACAATGAATAAAGTATTCTATTTATATATACATATTTATTCTATTCCTTTCCACAACTCCAACATTTTGTTACTTGACTGAGCATACTATTGGTAGGTTTTACATGAAAGACATGAGCCATGTTCGACTACAACTTACTTGATGGTCGAATACACAAGTCAAGTTCGTCAGTCTTGCAATCGATGGAGTAAAAATACTTTTAAAAGAGTCTAAATTCCCAATGTATTGCTTACAGAAAATGCATTATCTCAGATTCAACAATGGCATTTGGTGTCAGTTGCATATACTCAAACCTTTTCCAAGAAATTTAATTTATTTCATCAAAATTCTCAGTTCTGAAATGTAAACAATATTCTACAATCAAAATAATATACTTGATTCAATTTCTCTTCTTTTGATGGTTAGCAGCTTAGTAGTTAGCATCTTGATTCCATATGTCTAATCTTTGCAATTTAATTTTGCAAAAGAAATTAAGCTTGCAACCGATAAAATCTAGTTTACATGCTTTTCTTATGAGAAGACCTTTCCCTCGTCTGGGATCAAACTAGAGACAATTAGGTAATTAATAAGTTGAGGATAATAGCCCAAAGAAGACAATTAACCATCTTTAAAATATGAAAGGTGTGCAAATTGTGGTTCTAGAATTTTAGGGGACATACATACTTTCTACTTTATGTGTAAGATTTGTCAATCAATCAATAAATTATACCACTGATTATATGTATGCTCATAATTAGCTCTACATACTTCCTTTATATAATTAATTAGCTATATATTGCTCATTATCTTAATGGCTAATTTTATGTTTATCCTTCACAATGAATTTAATACTCAAATAACTGTAGAAACTGAGAGGTAGAATTAGTTACAACATACATGATTACAAAGATAATGTGGCCTGCATGAAATTGGACTTGGTGTTAAATGGTAGTAATGATAAGTTTGAATCCCTTTCACATATTGCTAACAGATTTTTGGAAAAATAATGAAGCTGAAAACTGCTACATAGAAAGGAATTCTGAAACTTATATTACAAATTACTAATATTTGCTTTCTGAAATATTTCAGCAGGTAAATCTTTAAGAAACAGCTCTACTCACCAACTGCATTTTAGTCAATTTATCTTCCACTGACTTATTATATTTCAACGATTTCTCAGGCGCTGTCACCTTAGTTCTTACAGGTACATGTTCACTACAATTTTCACTTTTTTCACCATGGTTCTCCTCTCTTTGGTGATTCTCAGGTGACTGATTCAATGAAGCACTTTGCTCAGTACTTTTGAATCCAACACACTTCTCCTTGAAATACAATAGTTGCCTCTCTGCTACCATTCCACCAGGGAGGACAAATGAATCACTCTTTTGTTCTGGGCCTTCTTGACAGCAATTCTGGGATATCAACCACAATACTTATTCCATTAAGTCTTCATCACTCTTCCCTACACTTACCCTAATGCAAATTGGCAAACTCAGATTTTTGAGGCCTGTTGTGCACAACTACCTCGCTTGCTACCTTGTGATTCTGGAATAGAAGTAAAAATTCAACAATAAATGTTCACCTTTTAAGTTTTATATTCCACATATTCAATCTGAGAACAACAGTTTCCCTCAGAAAATGAAATATTACTAAAAGATTTCCTTAAACATAGACACCATAATATACATAATCCATTTTCACTTATTGAAAGTTCATATTCCTTCTATTTTACCACTATTACCATAAAGATATAATTCCATGAATTCTATTGAAGCGCAAGGAAGGCCTTCACTTCCCAATAGTTGGTAGAAAATTATATACAAATATGAAACAGTAAACACTATTGTAAATGTTAAAAAATGCTACTTAAGAAACAGATATTAATAACCTAATAAAATGATTGAAATGACGCTTAAAAGGTTTCTTTGAAAATTTTTCAAATTACATAAAAATTTTTCAAATTTCATAAAAATTTTAACTCTTAACCCTCTATGGACCGTAAGAGAACTACTACTGAAACAGATTATTTCTTCCAAATTCAGTTATTTTGGTCAACTTATGCAACCAACTCCATTCTTATCAAAATATATAGTCTAATTATGAAAATATGGGACAAATGTCTCCCTGTGGCAGCCTAGTGAATAACAATTAATGCACTAACATAAAATTTCTCTTGTTATCAATTGAAAGCATATTGATAATACAAATTTAAAGTCGACATCTAATCGAGAAGATCCTCAAAATAAAAAAAGGGATTGAAAATATTTTAAAAAATCAAGGCAATTTATTTCACATAGGAGAAATTGGCATCCACCTGGTGACAAACACAAGTACATTTGGTGTCAGCTTCATAGATATAAAGAAAGAAGAGCACCATTTCCGTGACCCCTATGATTTTGTATTCCCTATCCTACCAGGATGTAGCTTAAAATATTTTCGAAACTTATTCATAAATAATTCAAAATTCCCCCCATACGTTTCTAATAGTAGAGATGCCTGGTGTCGAACCCAGGATCTATTGGAAGATGAGAATAAATATAACACCCTGATAGAAATAAATTTATTTGTTTCAAATTTTGAAGTAGATATCATACTGGGAGGAATGAGACTCCGTTATCCCCATCTAAAAAGCATAGGATTATGAAAATTGCTCTATTCTATTGCTCTCTGTTTATTCTAGGATTACACAAAGCCGAAAAGAAAAAAATAGATCAAAGAGGAACAATATTTAACTAATTGAGACTTAAGGATCATTTTTAGTGACTTCTAATAAGAGGGGAAAATATTATATTAAATGTTATCATACTTTCTATGCCTTGAGTAATGTTTTGTACCTGTATATAGCTTAATTCAGTCTACATAGTATTAACATAAGCATATAATACAATTGAAAACAAGGAACTAACAGATGAGGCAAGAAAGGCTATCGTGGACCTTATCCTGTTTTCCCTGACTTTTCTTGTTAATATTATTGTATTCTATATTTTTGATATTACTTAATTTGCCAATAACTCTTTGGATTTTTTACAAGCTCTTTTCTATTTACCAATTCATGTTTTATTTGAGATTGTTTGTACAATAACTATACCTTGTATTAAGAGTTATGATAATAAGATAATACATTATACAAAAAATAGCACTTTGAATTTAGTGTTTCAAGTCAAATTAAAATCTACATACATTTTAGTCCACTTTCGTATCGATGAAAATTAAATTTACTTAAAAATCATTTTTTAACTATTACAGCTTATCGGAAATAATAGTTTACATCAAAATTTTCTACAAGAAAAAGTTTATTTCAACATTTTTTACAATCAAGAAAATAGCAAGAAAACGATTTAAGTAGTCGTAATAGTAGTCAAAATAAAACCTAATTTAAACATAACATAATTTAATTTAAAATATCAAAAAGATATGTTTTAAAATCGTGTTTAAATTATATTGCTCACCGAAGTTAATGGTTTAAATCAAAGCTTCCTAATTAAATATCAAGAAAATACCCGAAAAATGACTTTCGTAGTGCTGTCAAATTAAAGTCTATTTTCATTATTATATATTTAATTTAAAAAAACAAACAAATGTACTTAAAAATCTTATTTTAAATAATCAGTATTTCCAGAAGTAATGTTTTAATTAGATCATGCGGATATATAATCAAGAGAATAGCAGTTTGACTCCATCGTAGCTTACATGAGCATGTCTTGCATCTGAATATCCTCATTATATCAGCTAATACATTACTTCATTTAAGGTCTTCAGTTTTATTAATATTGTGATTCAATAAAAAGCGAACTACTGGAACATGAGGAATTCCGTTTTTTGCGTTAGTTTCCTTAGAAATCAAATCCTGGCATTTGTGTTGCACAGATAAATTTAAAGCACAGTATGAAATTAATTTCAAACTGAAAAAATTATTTTACACTGAATATTTGTTAAGATAATTGAAGTAGGTAAAGACAACTTATATTTCTAAATTACTGCAACGTTTATGATGAAAATCATTTCCTAGAAGTAAGTAGGCTTACACATAATTAAATGCCCATTTATCCTCTGCGGGTAAATGATTAAATTATACGTAAAATATCCCTCTATTCATACAGTCTGTCATTAACTCTGGGTCGAGTACATGATCAAAGAAAACTTTCATCATGTGTAAGTGTGAACAGCGGTTGAACTATTGCCAGTCATGCACGACTCATCAAGGGTCATTTACAAGACCAAATCATTCGAGTAGCTTGCACGTACCATTGCAGATACAAGGGCTAAATGTCAATTTATAAAATGAATTAGATTCAAATGATGTTGAAAGTTATTGCCAAAAGAATTGTCTGTGAAAACAATGAATAAAGTATTCTATTTATATATACATATTTATTCTATTCCTTTCCGCAACTCCAACATTTTGTTACTTGTATGAGCATACTATTGGTAGGTTTTACATGAAAGACATGAGCCATGTTTGACTAGAACTCACTTCCTGGTCGAATACACAAGTCAAGTTCGTCAGTCTTGCAATCGATGGAGTAAAAATACTTTTAAAAGAGTCTAAATTCCCAATGTATTGCTTTCAGAAAATGCATGAGCTCAGATTTAACAATGGCATTGGTTGTCAGGGGAACCAGTTGCTTATACTCAAACCTTTTCACAGAAATTTAATTTATTTCATCAAAATTCTCAAACACCTCAAACACAGCATATGAAATGTATTTATGATCTTTATTCACGTGCCAAAATATAAGTTTCTATGTAATCGGGAAGGGTTAAAAAAAATCTTAAAAATCTTAACAGTTACAGATTTTAGAGACAAAATATTGGTCATATACTGAGGAAAAGAAATTCTACCTGCCTCTATCCTGATGTTAAAAAGGTAAATTATTTCTTTAAATTTGGTCAGGGCTCAAATCAATAAGATATACAAAATATTCTGTTTTTTTCCTTAAAACCAAATATACAGGTAAATGAGGAGAAATATCACAAATGCAGTAATTCCCTTTACATCAAGTAAACCAAAAAGATTCAGTAATTACAATGTTTCAGGTATCATCTTCATAGATAAACCATAACTTGAGAGGCATCAAAAAAGCTATCACATATTTAATGCTTTTGTAACACTTGACACAAAAGGGCAATGCTCATTTCATGATCTAATATCATTAAAAAATTAAATTTACCTATTACAAATGCAAATCAAGGAATAAGATTTTGAAAATACAAATGCATCATTTTAGATTTGTTCATTGATCTACATATAATGACTAATCTTGTAATGATCTAATAGCTACATTCTAAGTACTAATAGTCTACTAAATATATTTTGGCTTGTGTGGGAGGGCAGGTACGAAATTAGAAAAAAATTTTGGGGGGGGGTCCGATCGAAAAATTTTAAAATAGAAGATATTTCGGCTTTCACATAACGTGATGTTAAAATTGTGTTAGACTAACTCGAATTTTTTCGCTAGTTATTGCTTATTAAATTGTGTTTTATTTGCGTAATTCGAGTTTCATTTTCGAAAAATAGGCACAAGTGAAATTTGTCCTGGGGGTCCGGACCCCCAGGACCACCCCCCTGGATCTGTCCCTGTGGGAGGGTAATGATTTAAGCAATAAGATAGTAATACAATTGCAATGATACACAGAATCGTAAAGATTTTTATAATATACTAAAGTATTTTCAATAATTGATCCTAATTATTTTCCGCAATTAAGATATGTCTGGTGAAATAAAAATAATCGTCTCGCCCATAACTTCGTGGGTAAAATTCTACTTTAGGTCACAAAGTAGAATTTTACCATTTGGTAGTAAAACCAATTTCGGAAAAATTATAGTTTGAGAATTTTACCTCAATTTCATATGGAATATCCTATCACTAAAACCAATGGTTCTCATCCTTGCGAAGAGGTTCAAGCAAAATATTTTCTTTAATTCGAACAATATTTGTGCCACTTATCTCTGCTGAAATATGTCATGAATAAAGAGTTTTTATACCTCGATTCGTAATTTGCGTGAAAGAGACTTGAAGACGAAGAATTAATATAATCCACCAACAACTAACTTAAAAATACTTACATTATCTTATGGTTAACGTAGAATAAAATATAAATCAAGGAAAGTGGTGATTGGTGCACCTAACTACAGGCCATTTTTCTTCCACTCGAACATTCGTATCGTTGCGAGATTCGTATTATCGAGAGGGATGGATATTGGAAACAATATGGATGATATGGATCACATGAATTCATATTTGGCTAACTGTAAGATGGCGGTAAATGAAAAGTCGTGGGACGGATGTTCCTATCTTTCACATGCGACGAAAGTTTTAGTGAAGAAGCCGTTTAGTTAGTTCACAAATAAAAGACAAAGAAATTTCAGATATATCAATTTGCCAATTCGTTCTTGTAGTTTCGGACAATATGCTTTCGAAAAATCAAGGCCAAGAATGGAATGAAAAGAAATGGGAAATACAGGGCCGTTTTTAGGCATCGCAGCATACACGGTCACGTTGGGTCCCCTCAACTCAGGGGCCCGCCGCCAAGTCTCAAATACGTAGGACATAAGAGTTTTATTAAAGTTAATTAATTGGTTCAAGTTTTAACAGATTAAAACATTTCAATAATGAAAAATTTTATTAAACAAATAAAATTAAAAGCATACTAAACTCAATTTCCGTACCATAATATGATATTTTAACGTTATATTTCGCTGGCCTCACATGTAACGAGTTTTAAACGAAGTGGTTATTCAACTGTCCACTGGTACGGTGCAATCATTGAATCGGTGCAGTCAGCCTGGCACTGGGGTCCATAGGGTCCCATACAATAATGTTGCGTAGGGCCCCCAAAATTATAAGAACGGGCCTGGGGGAAATGGCAATGAATGGATCTCATCCGGTCATTGAAAAATGTGATGGCTCCAAGATGGAAAAGAAAATACCTCTTAATAACCTTGCAGCCAGCTGTTGAGAATAGAGATGGGAAAACATATTGAAAGGCTTATCATCAACATTGGATTGAAAAAAGCTGACGACGATACGTTCATTATTATTTATATATGAAGAAACTATAGTGAAAAGAATATATCTGAGAAGCCTTGAAATTAATTTGTCTTAAATTGGGAATGATAACATTTTCAGATAACAGCCTGAAAGTTGTGCATTTGTGATGTTTTCTAGATATATATTTTCACATGTCTTTAATACATAAGCAAGGAGTGTAATAAAAATGTAAATCACTTACAATCTTTTGTATTTAATGCTGTAAATTTGGCACAATGACAATGACAAATTAAGGAGGGAATTTTGAGGCTCATTGGAGGGATCAATGTAACACTTTCCATAAATTGGAGGCATACTTATCAATAAAAATATTAATAAAACTTCCATTGTATTTTTGTTTATAACTTGTGGGAAAAAACAGAACAGACCAAAAATACAGGGATAGTTTTGTTCATCAAAGAGCAAAAACTTGCTGCTGTCTATCTATCACTTATGTGAATATTTATGTAGAGTCTTGCTTCTCAATGTAAACAATAATAAAATATCATGAGAATTGTAAGTTCATACAAACTTGGTGTGATTTCTCATAGGTATTAATAACATTTAATCAATCAACACTAAATATCTCCTAAACTCAAACATGAAAGAATGCAATTTAACAAATAATAACTATTATCTTTTCCTTCTGAACTTTAATCTCTCACATAATTAGTGATAGTATTATTCTCAACTTTTTGGAAGTAATTTAAGAGAAACCATTGGATTTGAGATATCATTTGTATCATTGAAAAAAAAAATCATTCATGAAGAAAAGGAAAGAAGAAAAACAAATTTTAGTCACCATGAATGTTGAATTAAATAACAATAGAGAATTTAAATAAGCTAATAGAAGTAATAACACTAGAAGTTGCTCCAAATTTGTTGCGAATAATCAAGGTGGACTGATTATACCTAAGTTTCTTGTGGAGAGTAAAATTCAGAAGTGGATTGCTTTCCTTGTGTAACATTCTTGAAGGAATAACAATCGCATTTAATTCTCATACAAAGCATCACATAAATAATTTGCATTGAGTTATTTGATCATTTTATGATATAGAGATGCAATGCTTTAACTAGTAATAGGATGAAAATCAGGAATTTTGAGAATATAATTAGCTTGCCATAGAACTTTATAAGGATGCTATTTTTTCAAATTTTTATGATAACAAATTACAATAAACCATCTATATAAATTGTGCAAATTAAGCCATATATGAAATAGAAGATTACTTTTAATGTTAATTTTTAAGTTCAGTTGAATTTAAAAGAGATATGTTAATCAAGCATAAATGACTCATGGGAGAGGTTATCATATTAAAAGTCAAAGCACTAGAAGAACACACTAATTAATATAAAATCAAAGTTTATAACCTAAATTATAAAATTATTTATATATCTCTTACTCTATTATCACAATGAAACAAAACTAGAAAATATAATTTACCAGATGGATGATATCACCTTGAACTAATTGGGTTATTTTGGAATGACAAATACAAATTGTGAAACTAATTATTTTTTCACATAAACACAACATCGTGATTTTCATTCAATCACACAGCACAGATATCACAACCAATTACAATATATATGCAAGAAGATGCACTCCAAATACAACAGATATGAAATAACTTGTTTTTTTTCCATAACATTGGAAGGAATATTTCAGCTAATTATAAATTCATTTCAGTTAATAGAAACAAAATAAATACATATTCAAAGAGAAACCAAATGAATTCTAATTTTCATAAATGAATAGTAACAGTAAAGGATCACACTGCTGGAGATTTGGTTTTTCCCTAAAGAGAATAAATATGCATATTTATTAGACAGAATACCTTGAATCACAATAGCAAAACAGAGCTTCTGTTAGAATACCAACTCCTTATTTTGAGGAAAATTGGAGGTAACGAGTTCCTGTTCACTTTCATTTGTCCACTAATTCTTTTTCCAGATGAATTATTTAGTAATCAGTATTTGGTTCTTTGTGAAATAAATAATTTTCAAGAGACCAACTGACTAGGCATAATTGCTGACTTCTTCATTTCTGATTTTGTGTTTTGGTTTAAGTCTCATTCATGTTCCGTTCCTTCTTGAAACCAAATAACATAAAGGAAATATTTTGCTACATCCTATTAATGCCTCTTAAAATGGAGGTATTAATATTATATCTGTATATGAATATATGTACAATATTTCACAGCTCTTCTTTGGCTTAAAAAACAGTAGTTCCTTAATTCATACCTTCTGACCTGTACCGAATACAGACAATAGACAATACAATGTGACATAGCCTAAAGCAGCTGCTCTATGACAGGATGTAAGAGACACATATGCTCTGCCCCTTTGATTGGTAGTCTGTTGATGGTGTAGAAATGGATCATCTCAGGTATACTGCTGAATGGCTGACTAAACTGTCCAAGAATGTATCTCCCGCTTTCTTTGTTTTGCTGGATTCTCATATGCATAAATCCACGAGCACTTCTATAAAATATACAAAAATGAGATTAGTTTACAGAACTTATGAAATGCAAAACTTAATCTTACAACACTTATGCTTATAGTGGAAATAGATATAACCTGGGCTCATTTACTTTATTAAGCTCCAGAATAAGTGTGAGGGTAGTTGAAATAATACATTTTTCTTACCCAAATCTTACAATGTGAAGTTAATTTGATCATAATGACACTAATCAGTAAAAATGAAAGTTCATGCTTTATCAGTGATGTTATTTTTCACCAATTTCATATGAGAGTTAGATCAAAGAAAAATGTGAGCATTTCTCTCTTTGTAAGATATCTTTATAAAATCATGCATTGTATAACACAACATTTAGAATATTACACCTGGATATTGTGCTCTTATCTATGCAAACATCCTGCACAATGACTTCTCATAACAGAAAAACTGGTATACCTAATACAGTAGAAGTTCATTATACGTGTCCTGACAAAAATTGGAAAAGTAATTGTTATAAAGCATACTCATTATAGCTAATTTCTAATATTATATTACATCCTCTTGAATTCAAGAGGAAAAATGGAAATGTAGGGTTTTTAATCCGTACACAAAATTTATGGGATTAATTCATTTGTTCTAAAAAAGGAAAATACATGCATGTCACATAAATAATCAATGGTAAGTAAAATGAAGCCCACAGTGCAATATGCCTACAAGGGGATTTTGCTGTATTCACCGCAGGTGAAACTTAAGAAAAGGAATTGCTTGAAACCTCTGAGAAGTAACTCATATATTGGAAGTAAGTGGTGAAATTTATTATATGAAAGGTTATAACTTTGCATGTAAAGACATACATCAAAGAATTTTCTTAGACTACATCTTTCAGTTTCTTTCTGGGCAGATGCTTTACCCAACCCAGCCTATCTGTCTGGGTAGTGGAGGATAATGAATTTAATCTAGAATATTGAATATTTTATAAACTAATATGCTTCTTGATAAGCAGAAAAATATCATAATGATTATGATTATATTTTTAAGAAGAGAACAAATGCAAACACTATAAAATTATGGAAAATTGTTGATTACTTGCAAATATTTGATAAACATTGCGAATGATACAAGTGGCAACACTACTAACTACTTACTACTAACTAAAATTAAGAAAAGGAATGCTAGAAACCTCTAAGATGTAATTAATGAATTTGAAGAAGAAAATGGTGAAATGTATCATATGGATGGTTATGACCTTGCAAGTAAAGACATACATCAAAGAATTTTCCAAAGGATAAATGGGTATGGAAAGAGTCTGACAGGAGTGGGACTCTAAACTAGATCTTTCACTTTCTTTCTGGGCAGATGCTTTACCCAACCCAGCCTATCTGTCTGGGTAGTGGAGGATAGGAGTTTAAGAACTGGTTACCGTTTATTTCCCTTCTAAATTCTGTTATTTGGGTCAACTTATGATAACAACTCAATTATTATCAAGATATATAGCCTAATTATGAAGATATGATATGAGGAAAATGTGCTCCTCTGGTCCTTTTCCTTAAAAGTTTCCTTAATGATAAAATAATTTATGGACTGAAATATGTCAATAATGGATAAAATTATTCAAATTTAACTTTTAAAAATACTTTATTTCATGGTATGCAGATAATTACTTGATTTTACACGAATTGAATAAGTTAACAGTCTCCTATCTACTGAAAACTTGAATTCTCATTAAAGATTTCAAATGTGTTATTCGAATATAAAAACTTGAATAATTAATAACTATTACATAAATAAAACATTTAAAAAAGAAAACACTAAATAGTTTATAGAAAGTTAATTTTTCTTAGGAAAGAATTTTCAAAAATGTTTTTTACTCAAAACCTCTCTCTTGTCGTAAAATATAAATGCACAGAGTACACATTACAGGCAATAATTGCTTTCCTTTTCAACTTTTAAGCACATATGGCCCATATATCTTATCCTTATCTATTATATATAGACATTTCTCCGGATATACATATATATAAGTTATATATAGGGGACCAAAATGCTAACAATGTTCCACAAGTGCCACTGCCTTGAAATTTTTACGACATATTGGTCATAACGTGTAACCTCCAGGAAAAAGCCGACTTTGAACCTCGGTGTCATGGGTTCGATTCCAGAAAGCCCCAAAGTCGCAATTTTCTCCATAAGGATACATGGCGGGGATTTTCGAAAATTGTTTTGGTGCACTTCCCAGAAAAGTAGAGAGTTGAAATTCAAGGGATTGCTAGAAGCCTTGCAACTCCAACATAAATCAGAAAGACATCACCGAATATGGTCCATGGTTCGATGCTAGGTTGGGGCAAAAATCGGCCGTTTAAAATGCATTGCGGTGATTTTGAAGATTTTTTTTGGATCCTTTCCCGATAATATGGATACTTGAAACTCGGCACGTCGATAGATATCATGAATATATTTCATAATCAAATTTTACCTGTTCGCTGATGGTCCTTGGATCGATCCCAGAGGGCCATTTGCACTCCTCAATGCATTTCTTACGGAGATAACGGAAACAAATTTTAGGTACTTCCCAGCATAATATCGACTTCAAACTTTGCATAAAATAAGATCAAGTCCATACAAATCAAACTGTGCATTCACAGCTATCAATGTGTCCTGTGTTCGACACCAGGCGTCTCTACAATCAGTAACTGATCCGATTTTTAATAATTAATTTGATCACTTTCCCAACAATATAGAAAATTGATATTCGGCATGAAGATAGAAATCATAGATACATTTCAAAATCATGTTTTAGATTTCCAAGATCGTCCTTGGTTCAATTCCAGAGAGTCATTTTCATTCGTGAAAAGTAGAACGTTGTTTGAGGTAGTTGCAGCAAACATTTCTACTTGAATTTTCGCACATAGTTAGAGATGGTGATCTTCTATTTTGCTGCTTAGTATGTTCAACAGGAAAACCCAGGTTCGATGCCAGACGATTAAATTGAAGCGAATTTTAAGAGTATTTTAAATCCTTTTTTATTCTTTTGAGGACCGTCCCGATAAAATGCCAATTTAAAATTATTGTTGTTGATCTGCTTGCAGTATGCAAGCTACATTTTACTCGTATATATAGACGCTTCTCCGGATATACTTATATATAAGTTATATATAGGGGATCAAAATTCTAACCATGTTCCTAAAGTGCAACTGCCTTGAATTATTTACGACATATTGGCCATAACGTGTAACCTCCAGAAAAAAGCCGACTTTGAACCTCGGTGTCATGGGTTCGATTCCAGAAGGCCCCAAAGTTGCGATTTTCTCCATAAGAATACATGGTGGGGATTTTCGAAATTTTTTTTTAGGCACTTCCCCGAAGAATTGAGAGTTGAAATTCAAGAGATCGCTAGATGCTGTGCATATCTAAAGGAAACCATAAAGACATCTATGAAGATTATCCTTGGTTCAATGCTAGGACAGGGCAAATATTCTCCCATTTAATTTACATTGCGATTTTTAAGATTTTTTTAAATTACTTCCAGATGACTTGGAAACTTGAAACTTGGCACATGGATATATATCCTAAATATGTTTTATAATCAAATTTTAGCAACTCGCTGATGGTCCTTGGTTCGATCCCAGAGGGCCATTTACATCCTATAATGCATTTATTATGGAGATAACGGGAACAAAATTTAGGTACTTCCCGGCATGCTATCGACTTTAAACTTTCCACGATACAAGAGCAAGTCTTTACAAATCAAACTGTTCATTCACAGTTTACAATATTTCCTGGGTTCGACACCAGGTGTCTCTGCAATCAGAAGTTGATCCGATTTTTAGGAATTATTTTGAAACCTTTCCCAATAATATAGAAACTTGAAATTCGGCTTATAGATAGAGATCATAATTAACTTTCATAAGGATACATGGTGGCGATTTTCAAAAATTTTAAAATGATACTACCGGATAGGTAGAGAATCAAAATTCAAGGAGCCTACAGATATGGTCAAGAACTATTGAAAACGTTAATGACTACTAATGAGAATGTCCTGGGTTTGATGCTAGGATGATGCAAAAATCCCGCATTTAAAATGCATGGGGATAGTTTTTCATTAATTTTTTGATGCACTTTTCGGAATGTAAGGATTTTATCGCTCAGCTAGAAGAAATATATATAGAATTTGTTTAAAAAAATAAATTTCATAACACCATACTATTCCTGGATTTGATGCCAGAGCACATTAACTTTTCTCTCATAAGGAATATAAGGGAAAAGTAAGACGTCGTTTGAGGCAGTGGCAGCCAATATTTCTGCTTGAATTTTCACACAGTTAGAGATGGTGATCTTCTATTGTGCTGCATAGTATGTTCACCAGTAAAACCCGGGTTCAATGCCAGACGATGAAATGTCAGCGAATTTTAAGAAAACTTTCAATCGTTTTTTTTTTCTTTTGAGGACCGTCCCGATATGATGCCAATATGAAATTAGTATTGCCGATTTGCTTGCAGTATGCAAGCTACATTTTACTTGTATGCTTTATTCTTCTTCGCAATTACATGATTGGACATCTTGAAAAGAATATATGCTTGAGCACTACAAACAGTTGCTCAAGGGAAACTTCTCTACTGCATGACCCAACAACTGATCCTGCAACCATTGAGTGTCTCACAACTGAGCATGGACAACTGAGTGCTACAACAACTGAGAGCTAAGACAACTGAGCAGGTCTCACTTGCAGACTGTATTAATTGAACGACTATGCACAAGGTAATATTATATTTTGAACGGGAGATTGTCTGTAGATGGGAATAGGTTGTATTGGGGTCATTCAATTAATATCGTCTGCACACAAGTCTCCCTCAGTTGTCGTAGTGGTCAGTTGCCAAGGAACCTCTCTACAGAGATGTATAATAACCCATCAGTGTTCTAGCAATATTTATAAGCTGTAAGGATATGGGACAAGAATTATATATTCTTTCAACAGGGATGTTCACTCCTGCTTTTCCTTAACTTTCTCTCAACTGATCCCGAAGCTCTTCATCCCTCACCATTTCTTGAAGCCGGGGGAGTTTGATAGATGAGTAATGTATTTCCTCTTAACAATTAAACTAACTTTGATGCAACTCAATCAATATTTCTGCATAATACCCCATTAACCCTCTTCATATTCTTTTGGTACTCTTTTTTAACCTATCTTTACTACATCACATGCAAAAACTTAAATTATTAAGAATTAAAAAGTATCAAAATATGCATGATAGACCTTGTCTTATAATATTTCTAACAAAGACATTCCTCTCCTAAACTGTGATCAGGGAATTGCTTTAAGCCTGTGTATAGATGAAATTTGTTCAGATATCCAGCTACTACATAACATCTATGGAATAATCAACATGCACTCTTTATTGGATTACTTTTTTATACTGAATCTTAAGGTAATAACTTAACTTAATCACATGTTATAATATAATAATTCGATGATTCTTGTTCATGCAGGAAACATGGATTGAAATGTTTCATCAGGGACCCAATTTTGAATGCCTTATCATAGTATATGTCTTCTTGACTATATGTTTCAATATAATATAGAAAATGCAATTTGAACATTTTGTTTCAAATTGTCATAAAGACATCGGAAAGAAACACTAGAATCGGGTTAGCAGTGCGGTTTATTTACTTGGAGTAACTAAGAGGAACAAGGAAGACCATCATGGCCGACCGATTGAGGACCGGTCGGTAGCTGAAGCATGTCTTGTCACAAAGGCGTCGGTGGGCAGAAGGCCCCGACCCTCAGTTGGGCCTTCCTTATATCTCTTTCGGAAGGTACACAGGGCACCACCAAACAGGAGGGTGAGTTGATTGCCCTCTGTCCTTCCGACATCACCCCGTTGGCAATTAAGCCCCCGGGGTCGGAAATTTCTCCTAGTACCTCAGCAATATATGGTTTACAGAGTAAAAATAAATGGTACTTGACAAAACCCAGGTACAACAAAAAATAATCCTCAACATCACCCCGTTGGAAGTTTGAATCTTGGGGCACAAAAATAATAGATAATTCACAAAGATATTAGACAAGATCGGGAGGAAAGATAATAATTGCATTGAAGTGAGGGATTAACAGGAAGGAAATGTAATTTCTCAACAAAAAAATTATTAACGGATAACCATTATGAGCACATGTCGGACAAGTAAAATTGAATCAAATTTCATATTCCAAGGGATGAGTGAAAGTGATTTGAAATCAAGGAATAAAAGAAAAAAATTTAGATCCACGTAATGAGCACGAATGTAAGTATTTCAAATAAATCTCCACCCCGTTGGCAGTTAAAATCACAGGGGTGAAAAAAATTTCAGAACCGATCAAGATACACCATTATCAAAAGAATATACAGCTATAAAAATTACCACTGCAAAAGTTAACCGTCGAATACTGAAGGAACCCCCCAAAAAAAACAAATACACACACACTTATCATTAAAAAACATCAGTCACATAAAAAAATTGACAAATACGATTAGTTTAAATCTTAAACTTTCTGTCCAAGTCCACATACTGCTCAAATGAAATTTCTTAATAAACACTTATCACTTTCACCTATCACTGCTCTTCCGGGTCCTCCATGCCACCACCTACAACCTTTCAAGTACATTCCTTTCACTACTTCTACACTTTGCACAAAACGATTGATTAAACGTCCCACTTTTATGCCAGATGTTCCTCACATCATCGCCTGTGAATGTTCGATAGTCGGTTCTTGCGCACATCTTACCGGAATATTGTCCTTTCGGCCCTCGGATAGTCGATCCCCCGCTAATCATCCTTCTGCTGGTGGGATGCTCTGGTCCAGCTGCTACACAATTCCTGGCCGTCGAGTTGGGCTGTCTGTATCCTCTCCTACCAACCGCCTCCGGTCATCTCCTGCCGAACCCGCTAAGGGTCGTCCGCTTTCTTCTTTTCTTCTATTCCCCAATTTTCTCTCCCTAGGCAGCGGATGATAAGGCTTCGATACCTGCGTTCTTGGTGAGCTGGAGGTCTCTGGCGTCGCAGGCCTCGCCTCCGACCACAGCGGCTTACTTCCGGCAATATCCTTCTTCCCGACTCCATTCTCCACCGTAGTAGACCTTTTGAGGGCAATATCCTCAACGGTGTACTGTTCTGTCCCCTCTTTGGAATTTTTATTCTCCTTTTCCGGTCCCTTGTTGTCCTGACTTGTAGAAGACTGCACCCACTGTTTGGTGAGCATTGTTGCCGTATCTCTCAGAGGCGGCCGCCGGAATGAAGATGCAGTGTTCGTGAAGGCATGGCTGCTCTCGTCTCTGCTCTTTGGGGAATGATGCACGTTGTTGGTGGAACAACTGAATTGCTTTCTTTTTCCGCATATTTCAGAGAGAAATAAAGTGCAATCTCTCTGAAAATGTTCTACACTACCACAATTAAAACAACCCTTAGCCCGAATAGGGGAAGGCGTGCACACAATGCCATGGACAATTAAAGTGATATCTCTTCGAGTTTTTCATCGTGGACTTGGGAAGTTTCCGCGATGGAGACCAATTAAGGTATTTTTGATCTCTGTGATTTCTTAGATGCGTCTCCTCTATTAGCGCAAATTCCTCCGCTTCCAGAATATCTTTTGGGTTGCGAACCGAAACAAAGCGACCGATTTCTTCCCTTAGCCCCTCAAGGAATTGAGTTAAAATGCGATATTCCATCAAATATTCCATTGAATCTGGTAAAGAATCGCGATATGCCTCTTTCAGTTGAAAAACAATTTTACGTAGTCTAGTAGAATACTCAAGCACAGTTTCCTGAGGACTCTGAAAGCATTTGGCAAACCTATGTTCAAGGGAGACTAAAGAGATTTCGGGAGCGAATCTTAGCTTGAGAAATCTTGAAAATGTTAAAAATGATTTCAAAATGTAAGGATTATAGCGCACATAGTCGGAAGCGCAGCCCCTTAAACGCAGTCGCGCGATGCAGAGTAACTGCTGGTCAGACAAAGAACCCAAACGACCTGTTAACTGAACACAATCAAGGAAATTTTCAACAGAAATACAAATTTGCCATTGAAACAAGGAATTAAAACGCTTAAACTTCCTACGTCGTTCGAAAGAGCAGGAGCTTTGCTATTTGGCTGCGAGGATTCAACGGGTGAGCTAACGTACGACTTATCACCGGCGGAAAAATTCGGTGAGTCTATTTCCGAGCTTGAGCGATAAAACAAGTATTCAGTTGCCGTGGGAAAAACTGGTGAATTGGCAAAAGTATTCGTAGAACAGAGAGAAGCCATAACTACTCGATTCGCGAAATAAACTAGACTTTGAACGGAAATCACGCAAAATAGGAAAAGTTAGAAAAATACGGGAGCTACCGATTTTCACCTGACACCAAAATGTCGTAAAGACATCGGAAGGAAACACTAGAATCGGGTTAGCGGAGCGGTTTATTTACTTGGAGTAACTAAGAGGAACGAGGAAGACCATCATGGCCGACCGATTGAGGACCGGTCGGTAGCTGAAGCATGTCTTGTCACAATGGCGTCGGTGGGCAGAAGGCCCCGACCCTCAGTTGGGCCTTCCTTATATCTCTTTCGGAAGGTACACAGGGCACCACCAAACAGGAGGGTGAGTTGATTGCCCTCTGTCCTTCCGACAAAATCATGCTCACAGCATTAGGTTTGCTAGGGCAAGACAACTCTGGTTCTGTTGTCCATTAATCTCTACTCTCACCACAAGAATAATTTCAAGAAATTCCTTAATTGTTTGGGTTTTTATGTGAGGGAAATAAAGGTTAAACATTTGGCCATGCAGCATTATGTGGCTGCCTTCACATAGGAACATATTTGTCCCAAAACTTTAATTTTTCAATGTCTTAGATATTGAAAATAGAGGAAAATTTGGTTTGGAAATCTTCCTCAACCAACCCCTTCCCAATTTGGACTGGCCCTAACTTCAGTTGTAAAAGCTTTTTTTATATTATCCTTTTGTTTGGGTTGCAAGAGTGAAATTGTCTGACAAGTGTATGGTTTCACATACCCTTGCCTCTCCAATGGGACAGATACATCCACTGGTTCTCCAGTCGCTGATAATGCTGAGCAACCAAGCTCAAGACTGAGACCTGGTCTCTTCTTCCTTGAATGAGGCAAAGATGGCCCTGAAGTAGTGCCACAGAGGTTTGGCGTCAGGTTGGGTCTTCCAATTGATCCTTGAGGTTGTGAAGTAGCTCCAGGCAACTGACCAAGAAGCAGAGGTTTTCCTGTAAGCAAGAAGGAAAAGCCATTCTTAAAGAAGAGCAAAGAAAGACCAGGAATCTTAAATGTTTGCCAGTATAATTAAATTTAGAATTGAATAACAAGATTTTAGTTTTTGTTGCTGGATAATAGAGCAATTGGTATATATCATTCTAATCTATTGTCTTTTAATAAATTTTAATTGTTAATTTATAAAATATCTCTAAAAATTAAGGCAGAAACAAGGTCAAAAATGCAATATTTTACATAAAGGTATTTCATCTACCTGGCACAACTGCTTAGAAAATTTTGTTTAAATAATTAAACTTCCATTTCCAACCTGGAGAAAATGCATGACTGGGTCAGAAAATTCTAAAACTCAGATACTATAAGAAAGAAGAAGCAAAAAAGCTCTCTGAAAACTTTCTTTGCTTTACTCAATTCCAGGAACACGGTATAAAAAGGACACATCCCAATCATAAAAAAAATCATCAACTTTGTAAATAGCTGAAAGGTCTCTCTTTCCCTCAGGTATTTTTATTTTGTGTTCATATATAGTTTTCTGGTTTCAAAAACATGTCAGGTAATATAAAATGAGAGTAATATCATCTATTTATCATCATGTTTATAGAAAAATACAATAAATTCATATTTTATCTTGCAAATAATGAAAATAGCTGATATGCATAAGGAGAGATCATTTCTATTTTTTCCAGGACTGAGAAGAAAACTATTGAACAAGGTAGAAGAGTCATGATTGATAAATATTGTTTTGTCATTTTTATTTTAGGTTTATTTTATTTCAATTTTCAGCAAAATTTCAATGAAATATTTGCATAGCAGTTTCTCACTCTTTCATTGCTTTGCATAATTAGGTTGGCAGGAGTATAAGGGATAGTGATGCACAATAACTACTCCTACTCTTAATCAAAGTCAACCTCAGCCTTCACGTGGCATACTCTGATTAAACAAATGAGGCTATGATGACTAGTTTATATCAATATTAACTATTACTATTGTAGAGAAATTTTAATGAAATAGATGCGATTACATTCGAAAGAATGAATAAAATGTAGGATAACCTAAAAAACCATTGCTATTTTTAGTATGCATCAATGATCTTAGCAATCACATTGATAGCAAAGTTAGGATATTTGTGGATGCGATGGTCATTTACAAGGAAGTGGAGAGTTTAGAGGATAATGAACCCTTAGATGGAATTATGAATGATGCAATTATTAGCAGTGAAATCTAAATGTAGAAAAGTGTTCAGTAATTAACTTCTTTGAAAGAAGTACAGCTTCCATGGGGTGAAATTAATGACAATGGAATCAGTGAAATATTTTGGAGTAACTCTCACAAATAATTCAAATCACTTCACCTAAGTGTATGAAGAAGATGAACACTTACTGTAAGCCTTTACACCAATTTGTTTTGCTGGGAAAGTATTCCACCCATCTTCAGGTGGCACTTCACTTCACAGCTTCCTTTTATTGTTCATTCTGAGTGAATTTCATCCACTAATGTATGACGACGCTCTAAGCGAACTTGAAGAAAACGAGCGAAATATAATATTGGGCAAGTTATTAACATTGGATGTTTTTGTAAATGTCTACAATCAGTACGTTAACGAGTTTTACTCACCAAATTTGCCTTCTCAGCAGCACGATTACGAATCCAAATTCGCTCGCAACAGCACGATCCACACTACACGCCCGTTCACGGGAGCGAATCTCCATAAGGTGGGGGTGGGACGGATTCTTTTTGCCGAAGTTTAACAGATGGCCTGTATATTGTACTAGGCACTAGGCGAATATACTATTATATACTAAATATTGTATTTGGCATATTGTAACTACTCTATTACAGTTTAAACAAATACTTCTAGTTTCTTTGTAAGATGAATTAAAAAATCAGCGTCAATTTATAATTTTAATTAATGGCAAAAAATCTCCTCATCTTAACACAGATACCGTTGTGTAATGGATAACACATCATACACCATAGTAGAAGTATGCTGCTTCGATCCTATTATTGATCTTTTTTTTCGCATCTCTCTTTCGGTCACAAAATTACTGTTTTTAGTAAATACTTTATCAATTTCAATGCCACAGTCAGGAATAACAATCTGCTGGTTTTACTCGTTATTTCATTTTGCTGAATAATACATATAATCTTTCCGGTAGAAAAATTATTCGTCGACAGGAATGTTATCAACGCAGTCTCACAAATGTACGCTGCTATTTGAAATCACTTAACTACGTTCTAACGACCGTAAACGAAATTCATGCACAGTGGAAATTCAAAATTGGTTGTTTTTCGAGAGGCCTAAAATCCTCTTCATTGCTACCGATAATACATTATACAACAAGGAGCAGTGTTTTAAGTCAAATTAAAATCTACATACATTTTAGACCACTTTCATATCGATAAAAATTAAATGTATTTAAAAATCGCTTTTTAACTATTACCGCTTATCGGAAATAATAGTTTACATCAAAATTTTCTACAAGCGAAAGTTTATTTCAACATTTTTTACAATCAAGAAAATAGCTAGAACACGAGTTAAGTAGTCGTACTAGTAGTCAAAATAAAACCTATTTGCAACATAACATAATTTAATTTAAGAGATCAAAAAGATGTTTGAAAATCGTGTTTAAAATATATCGCTCACCGAAGTTAATGGTTTAAATCAAAGCTTCCTAATTAAATATCAAGAAAATACCCGAAAAACGACTTTCGTAGTGCTGTCAAATTAAAGTCTATTTGCATTATTATATATTTAATTTAAAAAAACAAACAGATGTACTTAAAAATCTTATTTTAAATAATCAGTATTTACAGAAGTAATGTTTTAATTAGATCATGCGGTTATATAATCAAGAGAATAGCAGTTTGACTCCATCGTTGCTTACATGAGCATGTCTTGCATCTGCATATCCTCACAATATCAGCTAATAGATTACTTCATTTAAGGTCTTCAGTTTTAATAATATTGTGATTCAATAAAAAGCGAATGACTGGAACATGAGAACTTCCGTTTTTTGCGTTAGTTTCCTTAGAAATCCAATCCTGACATTTGTGTTGCACAGATTTGTAAAGTTGATGAATCCACATATCAATTAAAGACAATTTCAAGTCCGAGAAATGCCTTTCACTAAAACTTTCGTCACATGTGAAAGATAGGAACATCCGTCCCACGACTTTTCATTTACCGCCATCTAACAGTTAGCCAAATATGAATTCATGTGATCCATATCATCCATATTGTTTCCAATATCCATCCCTCTCAATAATACCAATCTAGCAAAGATACGAATGTTCAAGTGGAAGAAAAATGGCCTTTAGGTAGGTACACCAGTCACGACTTTCCTTGATTTATATTTTATTCTACGTTAACCATAAGATAATATAAATATTTTTAAGTTAGTTGTTGGTGGATTATATTAATTCTTCGTCTTCAAGTCTCTTTCACGCAAATTACGAATCGAGGTAAAAAAAAACTCTTTATTCATGTCATATTTCAGCAGAGATGAGTGGCACAAATATTGTACGAATTAAAGAAAATAATTTTTGCTTGAACCACTTCGCAAGGATAAGAACCATTGGTTTTAGTGATCGAATATTCCATATGAACTTGAGGTAAAATTCTCAAACTATAATTTTTCCGAAATTGGTTTTACTACCAAGTGGTAAAATTCTACTTTGGGACCTAGAAGCCGTTTAGTTAGTTCACAAGTAAAAGACAAAGAAATTTCAGATCTATCAATTTGCCAATTCGTTCTTGTAGTTTCGGACAATATGCTTTCGAAAAATCAAGGCCAAGAATGGAATGAAAAGAAATGGGAAATGCAGGGCCATTTTTAGGCATCGCAGCATACGAGGTCACAAAGGGTCCCCTCAACTCCGGGGTCCGCCGCCAAGTCTCAAATACGTAGGACATAAGAGTTTTATTAGATTAAAGTTAATTAATTGGTTAAAGTTTTAAAAGATTAAAATATTTCAAAAATGAAAAATTTTATTAAACAAATAAAATTAAAAGCATACTAAACTCAATTTCCATACCATAATATGATATTTTAACGTTATATTTTGCTAGCCTCACATGTAACGAGTTTTAAACGAAGTGGTTATTCAACTGTCCACTGGAACGGTGCAATCATTGAATCGGTGCAGTCAGCCTGGCACTGTGGTCCATAGGGTCCCATACAATAATGTTGCATATGGCCCCCAAAATTATAAGAACGGGCCTGGGGATATGGCAATGAATGGATCTCATCCGGTCATTGAAAAATGTGATGGCTCCAAGATGGAAAAGAAAATACCTCTTAATAACCTTGCAGCCAGCTGTTGAGAATAGAGATGGGAAAACATATTGGAAGGCTTATCATCAACATTGGATTGAAAAAAGCTAACGACGAGACATTTATTATTATTTATATATGAAGAAACTATAGTGAAAAGAATATATCTGAGAAGCCTTGAAATTAATGTGTCTTAAATTGGGAATGATATCATTTTTAAATAACAGCATGAAAGTTGTGCATTTGTGATGTTTTCTAGATATATCTTTTCACATGTCTTTAATACATAAGCAAGGAGTGTAATAAAATTTAAATCACTTACAATCTTTTGTATTTAATGCTGTAAATTTGGCACAATGACAATGACAAATTAAGGAGGGAATTTTGAGGCTCATTGGAGGGATCAATGTAACACTTTCCATAAATTGGAGGCATACTTATCAATAAAAATATTAATAAAACTTCCATTGTATTTTTGTTTATAACTTGTGGGAAAAAACAGAACAGACCAAAAATACAGGGATAGTTTTGTTAATCAAAGAGCAAAAACTTGCTGCTGTCTATCTATCACTTATGTGAATATTTATGTAGAGTCTTGCTTCTCAATGTAAACAATAACAAAATATCATGAGAATTGTAAGTTCATACAAACTTGGTGTGATTTCTCATAGGTATTAATAACATTTAATCAATCAACACTAAATATCTCCTAAACTCAAACATGAAGAATGCAATTTAACAAATAATAACTATTATCTTTTCCTTCTGAACTTTAATCTCTCACATAAGTAGTGATAGTATTATTCTCAACTTTTTGGAAGTAATTTTAGAGAAACCATTGGATTTGAGATATCATTTGAATCATTGAAAAAAAAAATCATTCATGAAGAAAATGAAAGAAGAAAAACAAATTTTAGTCACCATGAATGTTGAAGTAAATAACAATAGAGAATTTAAATAAGCTAATAGAAGTAATAACACTAGAAGTTGCTCCAAATTTGTTGCGAATAATCAAGGTGAAACTGATTATACCTAAGTTTCTTGTGGAGAGTAAAATTCAGAAGTGGATTGCTTTCCTTGTGTAACATTCTTGAAGGAATAACATTCGCATTTAATTCTCATACGAAGCATCACATAAATAATTTGCATTGAGTTATTTGATCATTTTATGATATAGAGATGCAATGCTTTGACTAGTAATAGGATGAAAATCAGGAATTTTGAGAATATAATTAGCTTGCCATAGAACTTTATAAGGATGCTATTTTTTCAAATTTTTATGATAGCAAATTACAATAAAGCATCTATATAAATTGTGCAAATTAAGCCATATATGAAATAGAAGATTACTTTCAATGTTTATTTTATAAGTTCAGTTGAATTTAAATGAGATATGTTAATCAAGCATAAATGACTCATGGGAGAGGCTATCATATTAAAAGTCAAAGCACTAGAAGAACACACTAATTAATATAAAATCAATGTTTATAACCTAAATTATAAAATTATTTATATATCTCTTACTCTATTATCACAATGAAACAAAAACTAGAAAATATAATTTACCAGATGGATGATATCACCTTGAACTAATTGGGTTATTTTGGAATGACAAATACAAATTGTGAAACTTATTATTTTTTCACATAAACACAACATTGTGATTTTCATTCAATCACACAGCACAGATATCACAACCAATTACAATATATATGCAAGAAGATGCACTCCAAATACAACAGATATGAAATAACTTGTTTTTTTTCCATACCATTCGAAGGAATATTTCAGCTAATTATAAATTCATTTCAGTTAATAGAAACAAAATAAATACATATTCAAAGAGAAACCAAATGAATTCTAATTTTCATAAATGAATAGTAACAGTAAAGGATCAAACTGCTGGAGATTTGGTTTTTCCGTAAAGAGAATAAATATTCATATTTATTAGACAGAATACCTTGAATCACAATAACCAAACAGAGCTTCTGTTAGAATACCAACTCCTGTATTTTGAGGAAAAGTTGAGGTAATGAGTTCCTGTTCACTTTCATTTGTCCACTAATTCTTTCTCCAGATGAATTATTTAGTAATCAGTATATGGTTCTCTGTGTAATAAATAAGTTTCAAGAGACCAACTGACTAGGCATAATTGCTGATTTCTTCATTTCTGATTTTGTGTTTTGGTTTAAGCCTCATTCATGTTCCGTTCCTTCTTGAAACCAAATATCATAAAGGAAATATTTTGCTACATCCTATTAATGCCTCTTAAAATGGAGGTATTAATATTATATCTGTATATGAATATACAGTAGAAGTCCGTTATAACGAGAGCTGACAAAAATCGGAAAAGTACTCGTTATAACGCGATGCTCGTTATAGCGGATTTCTAACAGTAAGTCTAACTAAGCCCATCTTCTTGAATCTAAGGGCAGCGAATGTGTCCAAATGGAACTGTAGGGTTTTTAATTCCTACGCAAATGCTTCAGAATGCGTAAAAGAGTACGTTCGCGTCAAAAATATTATTATATCCTCTAACATAAAATGTGGATCATTATCGCTAAATAATCGTCGAAAGTAATACTACATCATAAGATTATCGTATTAGCTAGGATTTGGTGATTTAGCTTAATAATTAAACATGGCTTTTCAGTAGTGTAAGTAGTTACGAGAGTCATGCTCGTTAGACACGAGTTTTTCTCTGGTGCCGGCAATTCTTCAACGCAGCTGGTGAGAGCAGAATTCCTTCTCCTCTACTCTCATATATCGTCTTCCCCCAGCTCTCATCTTTCCTCTCTTGTCCTCCAGGCACAAACAGAAACCTCACTGTTCAACTCCCACCGTTCAAAGGCATGCCACCTTTCACTTCCGATATTTTAACCCTCATCCAGGCGCGCCGCACATCTCCTGGCAAAAATTGCACGCGCTTTTATGAATGTGACGGTAAACTACCGTCCACGCGCCCGGATGAAGGTTAATCGAGGGAACCAAGAACAAATGTTTTTCTTTTAATGGTGCTAATTTTTAGGGGAAAATAATCGGATAAACTATGTAAGAACGAAAAGAATTTTATTTGAAACATTGTAACAAAGCAATATCAAAATTGATGGCCACTTGCAGGTACGTACTTGCATGTTTTAGTTTATTTTTAGTCCAAATATATCGTCGTCCCAGTCAATACGCATTAATTGTTTCCCGAAATGCTATACTTAACGCTAAATTCACTTTTTCAGAAACATTGAAAGTAAGAATAAATTAAACTAAACAGAAGTTAGAAGAACTTTACAATAATTAAGAAACATATATTGGTGTAAAAACTTGATTTCTCGGTCTCACTCTACGTAAAAAAGCATTTACTTAAAAGATGAATCTATTCTTATCTGTTTAAAGTTATTCATACAGTGTTTGGTGACGAAATCTTCTACACGCTTTAAATTCATTAAATCATCCACCGAGGCTACGTTTTTAGCTAAACACAAAGATTTAAGAACCCCTAATGATTGCGAGAGGGACTCGCTACTAAGGATTTTAAAAACCACGAGCGCCGCAAAGGCGCAGAGAATCCTTATGAGGGTTAAACGAATCTTCTTCCATACTCTCGATATCCGACGATTCGCTGCTGTCATTCTTTTGCTGCTCTACTAGTTGATCGTCTTTCAGCAAACCACAAACAGGAGTTTCCGTGTCTACCGCACCGAAATCATCAAAGGAGCAGTTTATGTCCAATAAGCTGGACACAGTTCTCCAGCTTTGGGGCACTAACTCCGAATTCAGCTCAGCAGATCCATCCACAGAATCATTTTCTGTATGTTTTAAATTAAAATTTATTTTCCCCCAGGACAGTGCAAACCCATGGATTGCCTCCAGGACAAATGGTGCCTTATAGCTCGAATAATGCCCTGATCTAATGGCTGCAACACACTTGTGCAGTTAGGGGGAAAGAACACAAGCTCTATGTTAGTCAATTTAATGACGGGGTGGGCCGGACAGCGATCCACGAATAGCGCAATTTTTCTATTTCTCCCTCTAACTTTGGCATCGATTGACTTAAGCCCTTGCGTTAAAATTTCTCCTGTCATCCATGCTTTGGCGTTGGACTCGTAAGTACAGGGAATATTTCGCTGGTCACAAATGGCTCGGAGACGCACGGATTTTCCAATAATTAATGGTTTTAAATTATCAAATCCAGTCATGTTTGTGCAGAGGAGAACTGTAAGCCTCTCCTTACTCCTTTTTCCACCTTCCACTCCGCCCTTAACAGCCAAAGTTTTTTCCGGCAGTAAATTGTAAAACAGTGCTGTCTCATCGGCAATGTATATGTCCTAATTATCTCGAGATAAAAAACTGTTTTTCACATTAAATACAAGGCCTATCTTACAATTTATAGTATTTAAACGATAATTTGCTTTTTGCATCACTTACCTTTTCTTCGTATTTTTCGAGGATCGACTTGAGAATTGGAAGCCAATCATGTACCGCTTGCTTATATACTTTACTGGATTCACCGCTAATTATGTGGAGTGATATTCCTCTTCTTCCTTTAAATCGGTTCAGCCAACTATCCGTGCTACGGAAATTGTCTAGTTTTAAGCAAAGGGCAAGCTCTTCAGTTTTCTCTTTTATCATTGTTCCGCTGATTGGAATTCCTAGAGATCGCTGCTGGGTGAACCATTCAAATAGAATGGACTCCAACTCCGTATTATCCGCTAATCGTAGTTTTTTACACCCTCCTGGAGTGTTTTGCATCATGAATGCAGACTCTATTTTTTCTTTGTTCTTCAAAATCGGAAAAATAGAGTCGACGATGACAGGCCATACCGTCTGCCGATTTCGGATTTACTCGTGGTTTCTCTTTTGCAAAATTTAAAATTTCTTTGCTAAATCTAAAGCCTTTCTTTTACTCTCCATCACAGAACAGTCACACTAGAAACTCAGTTATTGGAACGAACTCACGTCTAATGATCAACTGATGGAAGAGCGACGACCATCATGTGGAAAGGCACCCCTAATTCATATCAAATTTCTTTCTCAAGATATTTTTCATTCACATGCTTCATAACTAATGACAGTGACGCGAGGAAGAGATTACCCTGGAAATCCGCAACAGCGCTGCTTATATCTCTTATACTCCCTCCAATTAGACGATTTGGTGCCAAGTTTCGAATGAAAACAAATCTCACAGGTGGATTCCAATAAAATGGTAACTCGATTCAAACTGCTGACTAGAGGGATCATCGCCGAGAAGAAACAAGATACAAGGGGATAAGATATAGGAGACGTGAGGGACAAAGGAGATAGTGAAACGTCTTCGATTATGAGATAAGCTACCTGCAAGGCGAATATAGGACCGTGACACTCGTTATAACGATACCTCAGATTTCGATCACTCGTTATAATGGACGTAACTCCCTATCCTTTTTGCTGTGAGACGGACAACGTCCAATGAATCACTCGCTATAACGCAACTCTCGTTATATGCCGTACTCGTTATAACGGACTTCTACTGTATGTACAATATTTCACAGCTCTTCTTTGGCTTAAAAAACAGTAGTTCCTTAATTCATACCTTCTGACCTGTACCGAATACAGACAATAGACAATACAATGTGACATAGCCTAAAGCAGCTGCTCTATGACAGGATGTAAGAGACACATATGCTCTGCCCCTTTGATTGGTAGTCTGTTGATGGTGTAGAAATGGATCATCTCAGGTATACTGCTGAATGGCTGACTAAACTGCCCAAGAATGTATCTCCCACTTTCTTTGTTTTGCTGGATTCTCATATGCATAAATCCACGAGCACTTCTATAAAATATACAAAAATGAGATTAGTTTACAGAACTTATGAAATGCAAAACTTAATCTTACAACACTTATGCTTATAGTGGAAATAGATATAACCTGGGCTCATTTACTTTATTAAGCTCCAGAATAAGTGTGAGGGTAGTTGAAATAATACATTTTTCTTACCCAAATCTTATAATGTGAAGTTAATTTGATCATAATGACACTAATCAGTAAAAATGAAAGTTCATGCTTTATCAGTGATGTTATTTTCCACCAATATCATATGAGAGATAATCGACGAAAAATGTGAGCATTTCTCTCTTTGTAAGATATCTTTATAAAATCATGCATTGTATAACACAACATTTAGGATATGACACCTGGATATTGTGTTCTTATCTATGCACACATCCTGCACAATGACTTCTCATAACAGAAATACTGGTATACCTAATACAGTAGAAGTTCATTATACGCTTCCTGACAAAAATTGGAAAAGTACTTGTTATAAAGCATACTCATTATAGCTAATTTCTAATATTAAATTACATCCTCTTGAATTCAAGAGGCAAAATGGAAATGTAGGGATTTTAATCCGTACACAAATGCTTCAGAAAGCATGAAAAGCTATGCTTGTATCAAAAATTTTATTTATTTGATTCATACACCATAACCAAAGTGCGTTCTCTAACATGAAATGTGGAAAATTATAGCTCAATAATCAATGAAAAGTAATGGTACATCATTAGATAATCCTAATTCATATAAAATTACTTACTCAAGATATTTATCATTCACTAGAATATTACTAGAATATACATACTATATATTACTAGAATATACATACTACGTATTACTAGAATATACATATTATCATGAAATTTAGAAGAATTTAAAATATTCCTTTTAGTGATATGCTATCAAGGGGCTGACCTAGTCCCCAGAAATTTTAATCAAAATATTTTGCAATAAAAATGTGTGACATAAATAAATCAGCTACTCCACTCTTGCAGTAAAATAACCCTGTTGATGATTATGTCCTCATATTCACTTTTGTAAAAAAAAATATTCGCGTTCAAATCAATTTCAAATGTCTTTCTTTGGAGTTTGAGGGCAGTTTATTTTGAAAATGGCTCATCTCCTACAAAGAAATATTTGCTATAGTTTTGAAAATAAGCATAAAACGAAAACATTTGTATGGATATCTTTATAAGTTAAACATCACACTTTCCAAATTATGTACAGTAAATAATTTTAATGATTAAGTACCAAATAATTCCTGCCAATTGTGGAAACAAGATTTAGAGATTCATACATCTGACTATCTACTAATTACTTAATCAACAATCAACCAGGTGTGGCGCACAAACTGCACAAACATGCTACTATTTGAAATTAAACTTCTTCTGTTATAAGATGAACTTTATAGTATATAAGATATATAAGATAATATTTTCACTTTTATTAATCACCTTATACTTAGCAATAGTATTGATAGACTAGCTTTCGTAGTCATCGGAAGCTTCTTTGCAGAGTAGGTTGTGACCTGGCCATTCTAAGCCTTTAATTTTTAATTTTAGTTTTCTAAGCCATGTTAAAATCATTCTGCATGTTATACCATGGTGTGAAATGTATTCCGATAAATATGGTAATTGAATTGTAAGTGGATGATATAACTTCATAATTTTATTACCTTACTGCAGTGACATGTCAACTTACTTGAGGGACAAAGAATAGTCTTGACGGGTTGATTCACTGTTTCGTACAAGGTAACTCCCTTTTTTGGTTAATCTAAGGACACTCCCTGCTTCCACTATTGTCATTGCTCCATGATACCACCTGTAATTTAAGACATCTTCCATGTTAGTAAAATTATACCAAACAATGATTTGACAAATGTTATTGACAGAGAAAGAAAAATTATGGAAATGTTTCACAAAAAGGATAAAATAGAACAATACTCAAATCAAAAAAGACAAAAGGATTCAGGTTTATAAATGACGGATTAAGAAAGATTACTGATAAGGGTGAATAAAGAAGCTAAGGAGATCTAGCTACCTTTTCAATGCAAAGAAAGAGAGAATACTGAAACATCAAGGAAATATAGTTAAAAGTTAGGCTAGACAAAATAACTGTCTCTAAGTATATTTGTACTGAAAAAGGAAAATATAATACATGTCGCATAAATAATCAATGGTAAGTAAAATAAAGCCCACAGTGTGATATACCTATAAAGGGATTTGGCTGTGTTCACTGCGGGTGACGCATGGTCAGTGTATCGATTCCCATACTGCCATAATAGGACTATTTAAACCTAACCCACTACCTCTTAATTCAGGTAGCTTTCCATTTGTTTTGATGCTTGGTAAACATCATTACCCTCAATGGGAATCGAACCCAGGACCGCTACTGCAGAAAGCAAATGCATTAACCACATGGCCATCCAGGGGCTTATATAATAATTGGTAGATAATGAATTTAATCAAGAATATTGAATATTTTATAAACTAATATGCTTCTTGATAAGCAGAAAAATATCATAATGATTATGATTATATTTTTAAGAAGGGAACAAATGCAAACACTATGAAATTATGGAATATTGTTGATTACTTGCAAATATTTGATAAACATTGCGAATGATACAAGTGGCAATACTACTAACTACTTACTACTAACTAAAATTAAGAAAAGGAAATGCTAGAAATCTCTAAGAGGTAATTAATGAATTAGAAGAAGAAAATGGTGAAATGTATCATGTGAATGATTATAACCTTGCAAGTAAAGACATATATCAAAGAATTTTCCAAAGGATAAATGGGTATGGAAAGAGTGCACCTATTAAATTAATCTACAAAAATATCATTAGAATAGGAATTTTTCTGACCTGATAAACCAACCAGATTTTTTAAATTCATGGGACAAGTATCTTTCTTGGTCCTTTAAGGGTTAAAGATCTATAGAGATGACACTTTGCATCTAATGAAAATAATGAGAGGATATTAGGAAATTTTGGCCCTACAACAGAGGGTCAACTTCTTCCAGAACAGCTTCATTGCACTTGTTCATCATTGGCATAATTACAATTGACAAACATGTGTAGAGAACCTTTTACCTGCTGTTTACATTGAGAGGTGAATATCATTAACCTGAGAGCACATTCTAAAGGCCATTTTATAATTGAAATAAATGAAATATTTGCAGCCATACTTAATGATGATAAAGGAAGCATTACTTTCATTCAACCCTTGTATGTGGAGGAAAATTTAGTTTGGAAATATTCCTCAACCAACCCCTTCCCAATTTGGACTGGCCCTAACTTCAGTTGTAAAAGCTTTCTTTATATTATCCTTAGCTTTGGGTTGCAAGAGTGAAATTGTCTGGCAAGTGTATGGTTTCACATACCCTTGCCTCTCCAATGGGACAGATACATCCACTGGTTCTCCAGTCGCTGATAATGCTGAGCAACCAAGCTCAAGACTGAGACCTGGTCTCTTCTTCCTTGAATGAGGCAAAGATGGCCCTGAAGTAGTGCCACAGAGGTTTAGCATCAGGTTGGGTCTTCCAATTGATCCTTGAGGTTGTGAAGTAGCTCCAGGCAACTGGCCAAGAAGCAGAGGTTTTCCTGTAAGCAAGAAGGAAAAGTCATTCTGTTGTATCCTTGCAGAGATAACAACAAAACTATAACTGTTTTAAACCTTGTGGATTTATTGCTCTATTAATTTTGTTATAACATTAATAACTCATAATTATTCACAGAGCACACAACAGCTTCAATTGCATTGGGTTAGTCTCATTCTCTAACAACCGAACAGAAAAATAAATAGAATTTAACAATAACATTAAATAAACAAATAGCAACGAGTCTCTCTATATAACATTCCTCCCTCCTTAAATATTCTTCTTCTCCTCTATCTTGAAATCACGACATGGCATTCCTCGATCAGTCTTTTTGGGGTCATGCCTTTGTTTAGACGCTCGGATCTTCTTGCTGGAAGAACTAATTCTGTTTGGTCCACATGTGGAGACCTAGACAATTGTGTAGTAGGTGATCCTATTTGAGGTGAGATATCCTGGTTGGTAGGTTTGGCTGGCAGGACTGGATCATGGAGGATTTCTGGAGGCAATGGAGAAACTGTAGTTTTAGGTTCATTGAAACATTCAGGACTCCTGGAGATTAACTGGTCTATGTGACGTTTCCAAAGTTTGTCCCCAACTTTTACTTGATATGTTAACGGTGCAATGTGGTATAAAATTGTGCCAGCAGCCCACTTGCATTGCTGTGAGCGATAATCACGAGCCCAAACGGTGTTTCCAGTGTGAAAACCACGGACTCGTTTTTCTGGATTGGCTTGTTTCTCTTGGGACTTCTCTACATTTTTTTCTGGTCTAAGAAAAACTGCATCTAATGGAAGTCGTACTTAATGCCCAATTAGCAGGTTGGCTGGTGTAAAGCCAGTGGTAGTGTGTGCTGTATTCCGGTAAGTAAGCAAGAATCGGTACACTCGTCTCTGCAATCGATCAAGGCCAATATCCTGTTTTCCTAGTACCGACTTTAGTGTCCTCACGAAGCGCTCTGCCTCTCCGTTTGAACGAGGGTGGTATGGGGAAGTACAAACGTGTTGAATTTGAAACTTAGAACAAAAACGTTTGAATTCTGTCGATGTGAATTGCGGCCCATTGTCAGAGACCAGCTGTTCTGGTACTCCAAAGCGTGCAATTACACTCGAAATTGCATTAATTGTAGCCTGACTAGTTGCATTCTTCATGGGGAATACCTCTGGCCACTTTGTCCTGGCATCCACGATGACTAACCAGTGGAAGCCATGCAAAGGTCCAGCAAAATCAATATGTAATCGGTTCCATGCTTTTGCTGGAAACTCCCATGGGTGGACAGGAGCTTTAGCAGCTTCTGATCGTTGATCTTGGCAATGCAGGCACTTACGGACAGTTTCCTCAATTTCTCCATCCATCTTTGGCCACCAGACTCTTGTACGGGCCAAATTTTTCATTTTGGTCATACCGGGATGTCCTTCGTGCAATTCCCATAGCACCGCTGATTGTAATTCTTTTGGGATGACCATCTTAGAGCCCCAAAAAATACAGCCATTCTCGATAGCTAGCTCACTTTCACGCTTATGAAATGGTTCCAACTTTTTCTCAATTGGATTTGGCCAATTCGAATTCATAGCGCGAAGAACTTGACTCAACAACTTGTCCCTTCGTGTAGCGACTGCAACCTTTCTTGCAGAGAATTCTGTAATTTGGTCTTCGTCTATATCGAACACATCCTCGTCCATGTTTTGTTCGATGGGCAGTCGCGACAGACCATCGGCATTTGCGTGTTTTGCAGTTGGCTTGAAATGGAGGTTGTAGGAGTACCCCATCAAGGTCAAAGCCCAACGCTTTAGCCTTGCAGATGTACGGTCCGGAATAGGTTTATCGGCAGCAAACAGCGCTAATAGTGGCTTATGGTCCGTGTACAGTTCGAAAGTTCGTCCATACAAATACTGTCGAAATTTGGTGACTCCAAAAATGATTGAATACGCCTCACGTTCTACTTGAGCGTAGTTTCGACGGGCAGATGAAAGAGTTTGTGAAGCATAAGCTATTGGCTTCTCAGTTCCATCAGGTAAGATATGGAACAAAGTTGCACCTACCCCATAAGCAGATGCATCTGTAGCCAAACCCAAGAGAAGATCCGGATTGTAATGGCACAGAACTGGTGGTTTGGCCATGACTTCTTTTAGCTTCGCGAAAGCCTTTTTCTGGCTGACAGACCACTTCCATTTCACTTCCTTAGCCAATAACTCATAAAGTGGTGCGCATATGGTTGCCATATTTTTTACGAATTTTCCATAGTAATTGATAAAGCCCAAAAATGAACGAAGCTCATTGACATTCTTTGGCTCTGGTGCATTTTGAATTGCCGAGACCTTGTCCTCGGTAGCGTGAAGCCCATGTTTGTCAATGACATGTCCCAAATATTTAACAGAGCTTGCGCCAAAGACGCACTTGTTTAGACCCAATCGAATTCCATATTCTCGGAAACGTTGAAATACGGACCGGAGGCGGCTGTTAAGCTCTTCTCTAGTTTTTGCAGCAACGAGCACGTCGTCCAAAAATCGACTAACTCCGGATAGTCCTCGCAGTACCGTGTCAATTGTTCGTTGAAAGATAGCAGGAGCGGAGGCAATGCCAAAGGGTAGACGCTTGTATCGGTACAGTCCATTTTTGGTATTGATGACCAGTCGTTTCTGTGCCTCTTCGTCCAACTCAATTTGATGGTAAGCTTCGGCGAGGTCCAACGTAGCAAAATATTTAGCCTCTCCTATCGAAGCAAAAATGTCCTCTACTCTGGGCAGTGGATACTGATCCACTATCAGTGCCTTGTTCACCGAGACCTTGAAATCTCCGCAAATTCGGATAGCCCCTGATCCACGCTTTGCTACGACCACGATTGGAGAAGCAAATTCGGATATATCATCCGATATCTTTTCCAGAATGTGACGTTTCTCCAAGCGATCCAATTCCATTGAAACCTTTTCTTCCAACGCAAAAGGCACTTTCCTGGCCGGCCAAAACTTCTTAAAAGTTTTCTCATCCGAAAATGTCAGGCTTGCCTTGACTCCCTTTATTTTTCCCAACGATCCATCAAAGAGATCGTTGAACTCGTTCACCAACGATTTAACTTTCATATCCAATCCAGTGTCTTTCCCTCCAATCATTTTCTTCTCATGTTGTCTCCCTACGGAAAGCTCTTCCGTGCTCAGGGGTTTGACTTTCACATCCACTTTGTCAACAGACGTCACCTTGCGACAGCATTTACGTAACTCGATTTCCATTGAGTCAATCCATTTTCGCCCCAATAGAGAAGCTTGATCTGCGTCGTTGAGCACATAAAACGGCATTTTCAAAAATTGTTTTCCCCGGTACTCGACATCGCAGTCACCAACGCCCAAAATGTTCAATTTGTGGTTGGAGTACGAACGAAATTTCATCTTTGCCGATTTCAACTTTGGTGCCCCTATCTTTTCCCATGTGGCCTTGCTTAAGATTGTCTCACGACTGCCAGTGTCTAGTTGCAAAAGTAACTTTTTCGCATTGATTTTCACAGTGACGCAATATTTCGGCGCAGAGTTTTCTCTGACCAAGTTGTGGATTTCCATTATATCCACTGCATCCTCCTCTCCGTCGCTTTTTCCCGAAGAGTCGCTGGAATCTTGGTCAATTTTCGCTGCGCTAACTCTTTTCCCTTTCCAATGTTTTGACGATGTGTTCTGCTTTCGGTTTTTGCTAGATTTACATATTGTGGCTATGTGACCCTTCGCGCCACATTGAAAACATGTTGCCGCCTTGAAACGACACTCACCCTGATGGCCCTTTCCGCAGTGTTTGCACTCTTGACGTTTACTATCCTTTCCTCTTACCAATTTCGTATTGAAAATATTATCTCCCACTGCTCTTACGTTAGCGCTGGCGCTTTGCGTGAATTCATTGGCCATTTGACGAGATGAGAGAAAATGCTTTGCGAACTTCACCATATTGTTCACCGACAGGCTCTCCTGCTGCAATAGGTAGCTTTGTACATCTCTGTTGCCAAAAGCAAACACAAACTGGTCCCGGATACGGCAATCCTCGGGGTGCGCAGCGTCTTCCGCAAAATTACAGGTCAGCGCCATGCGTTTAAGTGTCGCTAAAAAGTCTTCCGGAGATTCCTCCGGCAATTTATGGCGATGAAAAAATTTAAAGCGCTCCCCCATCACCGCTGGTGCTGGATTTATCAAATTATTGACCGCTGTGGCAATTTCCTTGAATGTATGATTTTCCGCCGCTGTTCCCATATCGTCGAGGTACCTATTCAGTAAAACTGTGCCCATACCATGCCGTAAAGTAGCCTTACGCCTTGCCGCATTTTCTGCATTATCCGGGATATTTGCCCTTGCAAAATAGTCCTCCACCCGCACCAGGAAACGATCCCACGTTTCCAGGGTGGAATTGAATTCCGGCTCTTTAGGCATTCCGTTTTAAGGATAACAGATTTTTTTTTCAAAATGGCGGTCCTTTATTCCGATTGTTGTTGCGTCAGGCTTTCTGGTTCTTCTAGTTTTGGTTTTACCTCGTCGCCAATTTGTTGTATCCTTGCAGAGATAACAACAAAACTATAACTGTTTTAAACCTTGTGGATTTATTGCTCTATTAATTTTGTTATAACATTAATAACTCATAATTATTCACAGAGCACACAACAGCTTCAATTGCATTGGGTTAGTCTCATTCTCTAACAACCGAACAGAAAAATAAATAGAATTTAACAATAACATTAAATAAACAAATAGCAACGAGTCTCTCTATATAACACATTCTTAAAGAAGAGCAAAGAAAGACCAGGAATCTTAAATGTTTGCCAGTATAATTAAATTTAGAATTGAATAACAAGATTTTAGTTTCTGTTGCTGGATAATAGAGCAATTTGTACATATCTTTCTAATTCAATGTCTTTATAAAAAATTATCAAACAGGCTATAGACTTCATAATTCAAAACTTTTCAGAAGCGAGCTTTAAAATCATTTAAACAGAAAAAAATTGTGTAACATCTTACGATTTGGCAAAAAGAATGTGGATTGGATTTCAATTTGGAAAGTGTATTTCCAAGTAAACTTTGATAGACTTTTATGTGTTAAAGATATAAGGATATCTAACTTTTGGCAAGGAAATTTAATTTTTTTATTTGCCTTAGATTAGATTCTAGCACAGTATCTACTGCTTAGGAATCTTATATTATTGTAGCTGAAAAGGCAAATGATTCTCACTGTTCTGGTGTGACAGCAGACATTTGGCTGCCAAAAACTTTCTTTTATCTTCTGGAAGCAACTGTTCCCTTGGTATGTCTGCCCATTTTTACATGCATTGTTTAAGCCCATTTATTCTATCATTAGTTCATTGAATGACTAATATTTGCTGCAGACTAGTGCTTTGAAGTAGATACAAATTATTACTTATCACATTTCACTTCACTATCAAATGAGTTTCAATGCACTGCAATATATTCATTTAAATTCATACTCTGATAATATTTTAAGAATATCAGTGATCACAATGGTTCCATTGTATCTGTTTTTTGTTGCTTTACCAAAATTATTTAGCAAAACCAGGAAGAGATAATTCTTTATAATTCTTTAATAATTCTTTATAATCCTTTAATAATTCTTTTCTTCCTCCAAAATAGAGGAAGAAAAGAGTCCTAATTTAGCAGAGAAATATCCAGAAAATGTGAAACTACATTTGAACTCCAGAAATACCAAAACTGAGGACATTTATACTCTGAATTTAGAATTTAGGCTTAAGATATTTACAAGGTGTATTAAAAAAAATCACTAGAATTTTATGATTTTTTGCATTGTACAATTTTCACAATTCTTTCTGTATGATGGTGAACTTTTCTGAGAAGATGCTGTATTGTATTAGCCATATTGGATATCTAGTCTATAAACAGCAGTCAAAAAGGTTACATGTGTTTTAGTTGAATTGGCGATTTTTAAAATGGATCAGAGAATTTGTTTTAATTTTGCTATAAGAATGGAATAAAATACAACAAAGGTTTAGAAATGTTAAATATTGCTTTTGGTGTGTCTGCTATGAGTAAAAAGTGATTTTACAAGTGTTTTAAGCATTTCTAAGATGGCCATGTAGACAATGAAGAAGAGGAGTACCCTGGAAAAAGTTAAGTAAATTATTATGAATGATTGCCAAATTAACCAAATGGTCAATAAGGAGCATTTTGTACAAGTTCAATGCTGCTTGAAGAAATCCAAAGGACCTATTTGTTAGAATTATCCTTTGAATTAATCCCACGCACTAGTGTCTTCTTTTGTTTTGGTATGTAAAATATTCTTATGTTTGTATGCCTGTTTGTCTTAGTGTGAAATAAAGTAGTTCCTGTTGATATCTGAAATGGTCTTGACGTACTTTTGTGAAACCATCCACCATCCTGTCGAAATCGTTAACCATCTTCTACCGAGATGAAGTATTCTTAACAGGTTATGGGCCCAGCTCTGGTGCTGCTCCCGCTGTTGGTTGAACACCAGATGGTCCCTCAGATTACCATGTGGTCCCTCAGGTTGGTTCCTTGGCTGCCACCTCGTCGACTGCTCCTTGCCATTGGTACGAGAGAAATTTCTCCCTCTGCTTGCCCCAGCTAGTAGCGCCCTTGGATGATCCATTTGCAGCACCCCCTTCTTCTGCAGCCTCTTTCTATCCCTCTCTAATCAGCGCGTTAGACACCATGTCGGGAGTTAATTCTTCTTCCCTTTTCACGCTCTTTTCGATGAGCTGGCGCAACCACTCGTGTTCCGGTCTCAGGTTTCTCAGCATCAAGAAAGCCACAAATTCATTGTCAATGGGCTTGCCGGTTTCAGCAATCTTATGGATAGTATCTCTCATGCTCATCACGTAGTCGTAGAGCGACTTGAAGTTGGCATGCTTCATGTCTAATAATTTGTCCATTAGTCCGATGCGCCGGAACACGCCTTTGTCCTCAAGCACTTCGCAAAGATTTTTCCATCCAAAGACAGCTCACAGTTGCAGGGACTCCTGAGCAGAATGGGGTTTCTAAATGTCTTGTCATAATCAACTTTCACTTGATTTTGGACAAGGATATGAATAATGATAACAAACATACTAACTGTGATTTAGATGTTGGTGAGACGTGTTTGCAAGGTTTAATGACACTTTACCCCTGCAATGAATTCATTTACAGAGTATAATATTTTCGTGTGGCATCTTAACTTTTCTGCATTCTTTTTATTAAAGTATGATATATAAATAAGGGATTCTAAATTCTTACTATGATCGTATGTAAATTCAAAGACTATTTTAGAGGAGTAGAGATGAAATGCTATTTAATTACTTACTCATTTTATTAAGTTGATATGTCCAAGTGTAATTGTGTGGAAAGATTGTGCCCACATTTTGAAAAAGAACTTTGCATCTTAGAAAAAACTTAGCTAAATTCATTGTAACTAACTGAAAAAAACATTTTACACTGAATATTTGTTAAGATAATTGAAGGAGGTAAAGACAACTTATATTTCTAAATTCCTGCAACGCTTATGATGAAAATCATTTCCTAGAAGTAAGTAGGCTTACACATATTTAACTGCCCATTTATCCTCTGCGGGTAAATGATGAAATTATACGTAAAATATCCCTCTATTAATACAGTCTGTCATTAACTCTGGGTCAAGTACATGATCAAAGAAAACTTTCATCATGAGAAAGTGTGAACAGCGGTTGATCTATTACCAGTCATGCACAACACTTCAAGGGTCATTTATAAGACCAAATCATTCGAGTATCTTGCACGTACCAATGCAGATGCAAGGGCTAAATGTCAATTTATAAAATGAATTACATTCAAATGATGTTGAAAGTTATTGCCAAAAGAATTGTCTGTGAAAACAATGAATAAAGTATTCTATTTATATATACATATTTATTCTATTCCTTTCCACAACTCCAACATTTTGTTACTTGACTGAGCATACTATTGGTAGGTTTTACATGAAAGACATGAGCCATGTTCGACTACAACTTACTTGATGGTCGAATACACAAGTCAAGTTCGTCAGTCTTGCAATCGATGGAGTAAAAATACTTTTAAAAGAGTCTAAATTCCCAATGTATTGCTTACAGAAAATGCATGATCTCAGATTCAACAATGGCATTTGGTGTCAGTTGCATATACTCAAACCTTTTCCAAGAAATTTAATTTATTTCATCAAAATTCTCAGTTCTGAAATGTAAACAATATTCTACAATCAAAATAATATACTTGATTCAATTTCTCTTCTTTTGGTCGTTAGCAGCTTAGTAGTTAGCATCTTGATTCCATATGTCTAATCTTTGCAATTTAATTTTGCAAAAGAAATTAAGCTTGCAACCGATAAAATCTAGTTTACATGCTTTTCTTATGAGAAGACCTTTCCCTCGTCTGGGATCAAACTAGAGACAATTAGGTAATTAATAAGTTGAGGATAATAGCCCAAAGAAGACAATTAACCATCTTTAAAATATGAAAGTTGTGCAAATTGTGGTTCTAGAATTTTAGGGGACATACATACTTTCTACTTTATGTGTAAGATATGTCAATCAATCAATAAATTATACCACTGATTATATGTATGCTCATAATTAGCTCTACATACTTCCTTTATATAATTAATTAGCTATATATTGCTCATTATCTTAATGGCTAATTTTATGTTTATCCTTCACAATGAATTTAATACTCAAATAACTGTAGAAACTGAGAGGTAGAATTAGTTACAACATACATGATTACAAAGATAATGTGGACTGCATGAAATTGGACTTGGTGTTAAATGGTAGTAATGATAAGTTTGAATCCCTTTCACATATTGCTAACAGATTTTTGGAAAAATAATGAAGCTGAAAACTGCTACATAGAAAGGAATTCTGAAACTTATATTACAAATTACTAATATTTGCTTTCTGAAATATTTCAGCAGGTAAATCTTTAAGAAACAGCTCTACTCACCAACTGCATTTTAGTCAATTTATCTTCCACTGAACCCTTATTATATTTCAACGATTTCTCAGGCGCTTTCACCTTAGTTCTTAAAGGTACATGTTCACTACAATTTTCACTTTTTTCTCTTTGGTGATTCTCAGGTGACTGATTCAATGAAGCACTTTGCTCTGTACTTTTGAATCCAACACACTTCTCCTTGAAATACAATAGTTGCCTCTCTGCTACCATTCCACCAGGGAGGACAAATGAATCACTCTTTTGTTCTGGGCCTTCTTGACAGCAATTCTGGGATATCAACCACAATACTTATTCCATTAAGTCTTCATCACTCTTCCCTACACTTACCCTAATGCAAATTGGCAAACTCAGATTTTTGAGGCCTGTTGTGCACAACTACCTCGCTTGCTACCTTGTGATTCTGGAATAGAAGTAAAAATTCAACAATAAATGTCCACCTTTTAAGTTTTACATTCCACATATTCAATCTGAGAACATCAGTTTCCCTCAGAAAATGAAATATTACTAAAAGATTTCCTTAAACATAGACACCATAATATACATAATCCATTTTCACTTATTGAAAGTTCATATTCCTTCTATTTTACCACTATTACCATAAAGATATAATTCCATGAATTCTATTGAAGCGCAAGGAAGGCCTTCACTTCCCAATAGTTGGTAGAAAATGATATACAAATATGAAACAGTAAACACTATTGTAAATGTTAAAAAATGCTACTTAAGAAACAGATATTAATAACCTAATAAAATGATTGAAATGACGCTTAAAAGGTTTCTTTGAAAATTTTTCAAATTACATAAAAATTTTAACTCTTAACCCTCTATGGACCGTAAGAGAACTACTACTGAAACAGATTATTTCTTCCAAATTCAGTTATTTTGGTCAACTTATGCAACCAACTCCATTCTTATCAAAATATATAGTCTAATTATGAAGATATGGGACAAATGTCTCCCTGTGGCAGCCTAGTGAATAACAATTAATGCACTAACATAAAATTTCTCGTTATCAATTGAAAGCATATTGATAATACAAATTTCAAGTCGACATCTAATCGAGAAGATCCTCAAAATAAAAAAAGGGATTGAAAATATTTTAAAAAATCAAGGCAATTTATTTCACATAGGAGAAATTGGCATCCACCTGGTGACAAACACAAGTACATTTGGTGTCAGCTTCATAGATATAAAGAAAGAAGAGCACCATTTCCGTGACCCCTATGATTTTGTATTCCCTATCCTACCAGGATGTAGCTTAAAATATTTTCGAAACTTATTCATAAATAATTCAAAATTCCCCCCATACGTTTCTAATAGTAGAGATGCCTGGTGTCGAACCCAGGATCTATTGGAAGATGAGAATAAATATAACACCCTGATAGAAATAAATTTATTTGTTTCAAATTTTGAAGTAGATATCATACTGGGAGGAATGAGACTCCGTTATCCCCATCTAAAAAGCATAGGATTATGAAAATTGCTCTATTCTATTGCTCTCTGTTTATTCTAGGATTACACAAAGCCGAAAAGAAAAAAATAGATCAAAGAGGAACAATATTTAACTAATTGAGACTTAAGGATCATTTTTAGTGACTTCTAATAAGAGGGGAAAATATTATATTAAATGTTATCATACTTTCTATGCCTTGAGTAATGTTTTGTACCTGTATATAGCTTAATTCAGTCTACATAGTATTAACATAAGCATATAATACAATTGAAAACAAGGAACTAACAGATGAGGCAAGAAAGGCTATCGTGGACCTTATCCTGTTTTCCCTGACTTTTCTTGTTAATATTATTGTATTCTATATTTTTGATATTACTTAATTTGCCAATAACTCTTTGGATTTTTTACAAGCTCTTTTCTATTTACCAATTCATGTTTTATTTGAGATTGTTAGTACAATAACTATACCTTGTATTAAGAGTTATGATAATTAGATAATACATTATACAAAAAATAGCACTTTGAATTTAGTGTTTCAAGTCAAATTAAAATCTACATACATTTTAGTCCACTTTCGTATCGATGAAAATTAAATTTACTTAAAAATCATTTTTTAACTATTACAGCTTATCGGAAATAATAGTTTACATCAAAATTTTCTACAAGAAAAAGTTTATTTCAACATTTTTTACAATCAAGAAAATAGCAAGAAAACGATTTAAGTAGTCGTAATAGTAGTCAAAATAAAACCTAATTTCAACATAACATAATTTAATTTAAAAGATCAAAAAGATATGTTTTAAAATCGTGTTTAAATTATATTGCTCACCGAAGTTAATGGTTTAAATCAAAGCTTCCTAATTAAATATCAAGAAAATACCCGAAAAACGACTTTCGTAGTGCTGTCAAATTAAAGTCTATTTTCATTATTATATATTTAATTTTAAAAAACAAACAAATGTACTTAAAAATCTTATTTTAAATAATCAGTATTTCCAGAAGTAATGTTTTAATTAGATCATGCGGATATATAATCAAGAGAATAGCAGTTTGACTCCATCGTAGCTTACATGAGCATGTCTTGCATCTGAATATCCTCATTATATCAGCTAATACATTACTTCATTTAAGGTCTTCAGTTTTATTAATATTGTGATTCAATAAAAAGCGAACTACTGGAACATGAGGAATTCCGTTTTTTGCGTTAGTTTCCTTAGAAATCAAATCCTGGCATTTGTGTTGCACAGATAAATTTAAAGCACAGTATGAAATTAATTTCAAACTGAAAAAATTATTTTACACTGAATATTTGTTAAGATAATTGAAGTAGGTAAAGACAACTTATATTTCTAAATTACTGCAACGTTTATGATGAAAATCATTTCCTAGAAGTAAGTAGGCTTACACATAATTAAATGCCCATTTATCCTCTGCGGGTAAATGATTAAATTATACGTAAAATATCCCTCTATTCATACAGTCTGTCATTAACTCTGGGTCGAGTACATGATCAAAGAAAACTTTCATCATGTGTAAGTGTGAACAGCGGTTGAACTATTGCCAGTCATGCACGACTCTTCAAGGGTCAATTACAAGACCAAATCATTCGAGTAGCTTGCACGTACCAATGCAGATGCAAGGGCTAAATGTCAATTTATAAAATGAATTAGATTCAAATGATGTTGAAAGTTATTGCCAAAAGAATTGTCTGTGAAAACAATGAATAAAGTATTCTATTTATATATACATATTTATTCTATTCCTTTCCACAACTCCAACATTTTGTTACTTGTATGAGCATACTATTGGTAGGTTTTACATGAAAGACATGAGCCATGTTTGACTAGAACTCACTTCCTGGTCGAATACACAAGTCAAGTTCGTCAGTCTTGCAATCGATGGAGTAAAAATACTTTTAAAAGAGTCTTAATTCCCAATGTATTGCTTTCAGAAAATGCATGAGCTCAGATTCAACAATGGCATTGGTCGTCAGGGGAACCAGTTGCTTATACTCAAACCTTTTCCAAGAAATTTAATTTATTTCATCAAAATTCTCAAACACCTCAAACACAGCATATGAAATGTATTTATGATCTTTATTCACATGCCAAAATATAAGTTTCTATGTAATCGGGAAGGGTTAAAAAAAATCTTAAAAATCTTAACAGTTACAGATTTTAGAGACAAAATATTGGTCATATACTGAGGAAAAGAAATTCTACCTGCCTCTATCCTGATGTTAAAAAGGTAAATTATTTCTTTAAATTTGGTCAGGGCTCAAATCAATAAGATATACAAAATATTCTGTTTTTTTCCTTAAAACCAAATATACAGGTAAATGAGGAGAAATATCACAAATGCAGTAATTCCCTTTACATCAAGTAAACCAAAAAGATTCAGTAATTACAAAGTTTCAGGTATCATCTTCATAGATAAACCATTACTTGAGAGGCATCAAAAAAGCTATCACAGATTTAATGCTTTTGTAACACTTAACACTAAAGGGCAATGCTCATTTCATGATCTAATATCATTAAAAAATTAAATTTACCAATTACAAATGCAAAACAAGGAATAAGATTTTGAAAATACAAATGCATCATTTTAGATTTGTTCATTGTACTACATATATTGACTAATCTTGTAATGATCTAATAGCTACATTCTAAGTACTAATAGTCTACTAAATATATTTTGGCTTGTGTGGGAGGGCAGGTACGGATTTAGAAAAAAATTTTGGGGGGGTCCGATCGAAAAATTTAAATATAGAAGATATTTCGGCTTTCACATAACGTGATGTTAAAATTGTGTTAGACTAACTCGAATTTTTTCGCTAGTGATTGCTTATTAAATTGTGTTTTATTTGCGTATTTCGAGTTTCATTTTCGAAAAATAGGCACAAGTGAAATTTGTCCTGGGGGTCCGGACCCCTAGGACCACCCCCCTGGGTCTGTCCCTGTGGGAGGGTAATGATTTAAGCAATAAGATAGTAATACAATTGCAATGATACCCAGAATCGTAAAGATTTTTATAATATACTAAAGTATTTTGCATAATTGATCCTAATTATTTTCCGCAATTAAGATATGTCTGGTGAAATAAAAAAAATTGTCTCGGCCATAACTTGGTGGGTAAAATTCTACTTTAGGTCCCAAAGTAGAATTTTACCACTTGGTAGTAAAACCAATTTCGGAAAAATTATAGTTTGAGAATTTTACCTCAATTTCATGTGGAATATTCCATCACTAAAACCAATGGTTCTCATCCTTGCGAAGAGGTTCAAGCAAAAAATATTTTCTTTAATTCGTACAATATTTGTGCCACTCATCTCTGCTGAAATATGGCATGAATAAAGAGTTTTTTTACCTCGATTCGTAATTTGCGTGAAAGAGACTTGAAGACGAAGAATTATTATAATCCACCAACAACTAACTTAAAAATACTTATATTATCTTACGGTTAACGTAGAATAAAATATAAATCAAGGAAAGTGGTGATTGGTGTACCTACCTACAGGCCATTTTTCTTACACTCGAACATTCGTATCGTTGCGAGATTCGTATTATCGAGAGGGATGGATTTTGGAAACAATATGGATGATATGGATCACATCGATTCATATTTGGCTAACCGTAAGATGGCGGTAAATGAAAAGTCGGGGGACGGATGTTTCTATATTTCACATGCGACGGAAGTTTTAGTGAAGAAGCCGTTTAGTTAGTTCACAAATAAAAGACAAAGAAATTTCAGATATATCAATTTGCCTATTCGTTCTTGTAGTTTCGGACAATATGCTTTCGAAAAATCAAGGCCAAGAATGTAATGAAAAGAAATGGGAAATGCAGGGCCGTTTTTAGGCATCGCAGCATACGCGGTCACGTTGGGTCAACTCAGGGGCCCGCCGCCAAGTCTCAAATATGTAGGACATAAGAGTTTTATTAGATTAAAGTTAATTAATTGGTTAAAGTTTTAAAAGATAAAAACATTTCAATAATGAAAAATTTTATTAAACAAATAAAATTAAAAGCATACTAAACTCAATTTCCGTACCATAATAAGATATTTTAACGTTATATTTCGCTAGCCTCACATGTAACGAATTTTAAACCAAGTGGTTATTCAACTGTCCACTGGAACGGTGCAATCATTGAATCGGTGCAGTCAGCCTGGCACTGGGGTCCATAGGGTCCCATACAAAAATTGTTGCGTAGGGCCCCCAAAATTATAAGAACGGGCCTGGGGGAAATGGCAATGAATGGATCTCATCCGGTCATTGAAAAATATGATGGCTCCAAGAAGGAAAAGAAAACACCTCTTAATAACCTTGCAGCCAGCTGTTGAGAATAGAGATGGGAAAACATATTGGAAGGCTTATCATAAACATTGGATTGAAAAAAGCTAACGACGATACGTTTATTATTATTTATATATGAAAAAACTATAGTGAAAAGAATATATCTGAGAAGCCTTGAAATTAATGTGTCTTAAATTGGGAATGATATCATTTTCAGATAACAGCCTGAAAGTTGTGCATTTGTGATGTTTTCTAGATATATCTTTTCACATGTCTTTAATACATAAGCAAGGAATGTAATAAAAATGTAAATCACTTACAATCTTTTGTATTTGATGCTGTAAATTTGGCACAATGACAATGACAAATTAAGGAGGGAATTTTGAGGCTCATTGGAGGGATCAATGTAACACTTTCCATAAATTGGAGGCATACTTATCAATAAAAATATTAATAAAACTTCCATTCTATTTTTGTTTATAAATTGTGGGAAAAAACAGAACAGACCAAAAATACAGGGATAGTTTTGTTCATCAAAGAGCAAAAACTTGCTGCTGTCTATCAATCACTTATGTGAATATTTATGTAGAGTCTTGCTTCTCAATGTAAACAATAACAAAATATCATGAGAATTGTAAGTTCATACAAACTTGGTGTGATTTCTCATAGGTATTAATAACATTTAATCAATCAACACTAAATATCTCCTAAACTCAAACATGAAAGAATGCAATTTAACAAATAATAACCATTATCTTTTCCTTCTGAACTTTAATCTCTCACATAATTAGTGATAGTATTATTCTCAACTTTTTGGAAGTAATTTTAGAGAAACCATTGGATTTGGGATATCATTTGCATCATTGAAAAAAAAATCATTCATGAAGAAATTGAAAGAAGAAAAAACAAATTTTAGTCACCATGAATGTTGAAGTAAATAACAATAGAGAATTTAAATAAGCTAATAGAAGTAATAACACTAGAAGTTGCTCCAAATTTGTTGTGAATAATCAAGGTGAAACTGATTATACCTTAGTTTCTTGTGGAGAGTAAAATTCAGAAGTGGATTGCTTTCCTTGTGTAACATTCTTGAAGGAATAACATTCGCATTTAATTCTCATACGAAGCATCATATAAATAATTTGCATTGAGTTATTTGATCATTTTATGATATAGAGATGCAATGCTTTGACTAGTAATAGGATGAAAATCTGGAATTTTGAGAATATAATTACCTTGCCATAGAACTTTATAAGGATGCTATTTTTTCAAATTTTTATGATAACAAATACAATAAAGCATCTATATAAATTGTGCAAATTAAGCCATATATGAAATAGGAGATTACTTTCAATGTTTATTTTATAAGTTCAGTTGAATTTAAATGAGATATGTTAATCAAGCATAAATGACTCATGGGAGAGGCTATCATATTAAAAGTCAAAGCACTAGAAGAACTCACTAATTAATATAAAATCAATGTTAATAACCTAAATTATAAAATTATTTATATATCTCTTACTCTATTATCACAATGAAACAAAAACTAGAAAATATAATTTACCAGATGGATGATATCACCTTGAACTAATTGGGTTACTTTGGAATGACAAATACAAATTGTGAAACTAATTATTTTTTCACATAAACACAACATTGTGATTTTACTTTAATCACACAGCACAGATATCACAAACAATTACAATATATATGCAAGAAGATGCACTCCAAATACAACAGATATGAAATAACTTGTTTTTTTTTCCATAACATTGGAAGGAATATTTCAGCTAATTATAAATTCATTTCAGTTAATAGAAACAAAATAAATACATATTCAAAGAGAAACCAAATGAATTCTAATTTTCATAAATGAATAGTAACAGTAAAGGATCACACTGCTGGAGATTTGGTTTTTCCCTAAAGAGAATAAATATGCATATTCAATAGACAGAATACCTTGAATCACAATAGCAAAACAGAGCTTCTGTTAGAATACCAACTCCTGTATTTTGAGGAAAAGTTGAAGTAATGAGTTCCTGTTCACTTTCAATTTTCCACTAATTCTTTCTCCAGATGAATTATTTAGTAATCAGTATTTGGTTCTCTGTGTAATAAATAAGTTTCAAGAGACCAACTGACTAGGCATAAATGCTGATTTCTTCATTTCTGATTTTGTGTTTTGGTTTAAGCCTCATTCATGTTCCGTTCCTTCTTGAAACCAAATATCATAAAGGAAATATTTTGCTACATCCAATCAATGCCTCTTAAAATGGAGGTATTAATATTATATCTGTATATGAATATATGTACAATATTTCATACCTTCTGACCTGTACCGAATACAGACAATAGACAATAAAATGTGACATAGCCTAAAGCAGCTGCTCTATGACAGGATGTAAGAGACACATATGCTCTGCCCCTTTGATTGGTAGTCTGTTGATGGTGTAGAAATGGATCATCTCAGGTATACTGCTGAATGGCTGACTAAACTGTCTAAGAATATATCTCCCACTTTCTTTGTTTTGCTGGATTCTCATATGCATAAATCCACGAGCACTTCTATAAAATATACAAAAATGAGATTAGTTTGCAGAACTTATGAAATGCAAAACTTAATCTTACTACACTTATGCTTATAGTGGAAATAGATATAACCTGGGCTCATTTACTTTATTAAGCTCCAGAATAAGTGTGAGGGTAGTTGAAATAATACATTTTTCTTACCCAAATCTTACAATGTGAAGTTAATTTGATCATAATGACACTAATCAGTAAAAATGAAAGTTCATGCTTTATCAGTGATGTTATTTTTCACCAATTTCATATGAGAGTTAATCGACGAAAAATGTGAGCATTTCTCTCTTTGTAAGATATCTTTATAAAATCATGCATTGTATAACACAACATTTAGGATATTACACCTGGATATTGTGTTCTTATCTATGCAAACATCCTGCACAATGACTTCTCATAAGAGAAAAACTGGTATACCTAATACAGTAGAAGTTCATTATCCGCGTCCTGACAAAAATTGGAAAAGTACTTGTTATAAAGCATACTCATTATAGCTAATTTCTAATATTATATTACATCCTCTTGAATTCAAGAGGCAAAATGGAAATGTAGGGTTTTTAATCCGTACACAAAATTTATGGGATTAATTCATTTGTTCTAAAAAAGGAAAATACGTGCATGTCACATAAATAATCAATGGTAAGTAAAATGAAGCCCACAGTGCATTATGCCTACAAGGGGATTTTGCTGTATTCACCGCAGGTGAAACTTAAGAAAAGGAATTGCTTGAAACCTCTAAGAAGTAACTCATATATTGGAAGAAGTAAGTGGTGAAATTTATTATATGAAAGGTTATAACTTTGCATGTAAAGACATACATCAAAGTTTTTTCTTAGACTACATCTTTCAGTTTCTTTCTGGGTAGATGCTTTACCCAACCCAGCCTATCTGTCTGGGTAGTGGAGGATAATGAATTTAATCAAGAATATTGAATATTTTATAAACTAATATGCTTCTTGATAAGCAGAAAAATATCATAATGATTATGATTATATTTTTAAGAAGAGAACAAATGCAAACACTATAAAATTATGGAAAATTGTTGATTACTTGCAAATATTTGATAAACATTGCGAATGATACAAGTGGCAACACTACTAACTACTTACTACTAACTAAAATTAAGAAAAGGAATGCTAGAAACCTCTAAGAGGTAATTAATGAATTTGAAGAAGAAAATGGTGAAATGTATCATATGAATGCTTATAACCTTGCAAGTAAAGACATACATCAAAGAATTTTCCAAAGGATAAATGGGTATGGAAAGAGTCCGACAGGAGTGGTACTCGAAACTAGATTTTTCACTTTCTTTCTGGGCAGATGCTTTACCCAACCCAGCCTATCTGTCTGGGTAGTGGAGGATAGGAGTTTAAGAACTGGTTACCGTTTATTTCCCTTCTAAATTCTGTTATTTGGGTCAACTTATGATAACAACTCAATTATTATCAAGATATATAGCCTAATTATGAAGATATGATATGAGGAATATGTGCTCCTCTGGTCCTTTTCCTTAAAAGTTTCCTTAATGATAAAATAATTTATGGACTGAAATATGTCAATAATGGATAAAAATTATTCAAATTTAACTTTTAAAAATACTTTATTTCATGGTATGCAGATAATTACTTGATTTTACACGAATTGAATAAGTTAACAGTCTCCTATCTACTGAAAACTTGAATTCTCATTAAAGATTTCAAATGTATTATTTGAATATAAAAACTTGAATAATTAATAACTATTACATAAATAAAACATTTAAAAAAGAAAACACTCAATAATTTATAGAAAATTAATTTTTCTTAGGAAAGAATTTTCAAAAATGTTTTTTACTCAAAACCTCTCTCTTGTCGTAAAATCTAAATGCACAGAGTATACATTACAGGCAATAATTGTTTTCCTTTTCAACTTTTAAGCACATAGGGCCCATATATCTTATCCTTATCTATTATATATAGACATTTTTCCGGATATACCTATATATCTATTATATATAGACGCTTCTCCGGATATACTTATAAATAAGTTATGAGTAAAATGTTGCTTGCATACTGCAAGCAGATCAACAACACTAATTTTATACCGGCATCATATAGGGACGGTCCTCAAAAGAAAAAAAAATTTTTAAAAAAAGTCTTAAAATTCACTGAAGTTTCATCGTCTGGCATCGAACCCGGGTCTTCCTGGTGAACCTACTATGCAGCACAGCAGAAAATCAGTATCTCTAACTATGTGTAAAAATTCAAGCAGAAATATTGGCTACAACTGCTCAAAAGACGTTCTAATTTTCACGAATGAAAATGGCTCTCTGGATTCGAACCAAGGACGATCTTGGAAATCTTAAACATGATTTTGAAATATATCTATGATTTCTATCTACATGCCGAATTTCAAGTTTTATTTTGTTAGGAAAGGGTTCAAAATAATTATTGAATTTCGGATCAGTTCCTGATTGTAGAGACGCCTGGTGTCGAACCCAGGACACCTTCATCGCTGTGAATAAACAGTTTGATTTGTATGGACATGATCTTATTTTATGCAAAGTTTGAAGTCGATATCGTGTCGGGAAGTACCTAAAATTTTGATAGCCTATGAATGAATGAATGAATGAATGAATGAATGAATGAATGAGTGAGTGTGTATATAGGTATATCCGGAGAAGCGTCTATATATAATAGATATATAGGGGATCAAAATTCTAACAATGTTCCACAAGTGCCATTGCCTTGAAATTTTTACGACATATTGGCCATAACGTGTAACCTCCAGGAAAAAGCCGACTTTGAACCTCGGTGTCATGGGTTCGATTCCAGAAGGCCCCAAAGTCGCGATTTTCTCCATAAGAATACATGACGGAGATTTTGGAAAATTGTTTTGGTGCACTTCCCGGAAAAGTAGAGAGTTGAAATTCAAGGGATCGCTAGAAGCCTTGCAACTCCAACTTTCTTGAAACCGAGGGAGTTTGATAGATGAGTTATGTATTTCCTCTTAACAATTAAACTAACTTTGATGCCACACAATCAATATTTCTGCAGAATACCCCATTAACCCTCTTCATATTCTTTTGGTACTCTTTTTTAACCTATCTTTACTACATCACATGCAAAAACTTAAATTATTAAGAATTAAAAAGTATCAAAATATGCATGACAGACCTTGTCTTATAATATTTCTAACAAAGACATTCCTCTCCTAAACTGTGATCAGGGAAATGCTTTAAGCCTGTGTATAGATGAAATTTGTTCAGATATCAAGCTACTACATAACATCTATGGAATAATCAACATGCACTCTTTATTGGATTACTTTTTTATACTGAATCTTAAGGTACCGTAAAATGGGGTAACTCTGGACTAGCGGGGTAACTTTGGACAAACACTCTCTTTAAATATTTTAAATTGCACGGCTTGCCCCCGGCCACCAAGATGCGTGGCAACGCGTCGAATCGTAGCTCTTGGATGTGGCAACTTCTATCAGAAGTTACGTGAACTTCTTCCTACATCTCAGCTGTCTACGGGCAGATTTAGTTAATGGCAACAATGACGCTCTCACCGGTTTGTTAGATTAAGTGGTCTGGAAGTAGAATATTTACAACGAAGTGGAATAAATAAGGTATGTATCCTGTGACATGCTTATTTGAGTTAGTTATGTGCTTTTTCGCATAAGAAAATACTGTTTGGTTAACTTAAGACAAGCGATGAAACGAAAAGTCGCTACCTGGTGGGGTAACTTTGGACAGTGTTTACATGTCCATAGTTACCCCACCTGGCTTAAAAAGTACGAACACTGGACTTTTTTAATAGGAAATCATGCCGAGGACTTATGTTCGGCCACTTGGGACGAGGAATTATTGAAATTACACTGATGAAGCTGTTGAGGATGCTGTCAATCTGCTCCGAAGGGGCAAAATAACCTTGCGGAAGGCCGAGGACGTATACGGAATTCCGAAGAGTACATTGTCAACGCTACTGAAAGGAAATCCTAAACTTGACTATGGCCGTCCTTCTGTGCTTAGTGATGATGAGGAGGAGACGTTTGTGTCGTATTTAGTAACGGAAGAAGGAAGAAAAACGCCCGGTTGGTGATGAACGAAAGTTCCAGCAGCAGCTCTGGGAGCGAAGAGGTTGATGACGTTCCTTCCCCTGAAATCTCCGACAGTGAAATGATTTCCGTTCAAGACGAAAACGTAAGCCCTGGACCTTCCGCAGGAAGGGTTCCAATTGATCTAGACGTGGGGCAATTTGGTTTGGCGAATTTTGAGGGGGAACTGTACCCAGGGCAAATTACAGAAAAAGACGGGCAAAGTGACAGGTACTTAGTTACAGCTATGGAAAAGTCTGGCGGTTACTGGAAGTGGCCTAGTGGGGAGGACAAAATTTGGTACAGCGCTAACGAAATCGTGCAAGGTATTAACCCCCCTCAAAGAGTAGGAAAGCGCGCTCTGTTCTCTGTGCCAGAGATTGGAGTGTATTTTGCCAATGAGATGTAAGACTTGCTAATTGATAAGTCTACATTTGTAAAATGTATATTAAGCTTTAAGTCCATATTTGATGGCACGAATGATATTACAAAACTTACTGTTTTACATAAGTTTTACCAAAGAACTGAAAAATGTTTAAAACTAATATTTAACCAATTGTTCACCACTATAAAACGAATTTATAACTGTTTATGAGTGTTAAAGACATGTAAAAACGTTAAAATAAACGTTTAGAAGTAATTTTGGTTGTAAAGGCTTCATTTTTACCCATTTTTGTCCAAAAAATTACACTGTCCAAAGTTACCCCACTCGGTGGGGTAACTCGGGACAATGTTCAAGTCAAATTTGATTGAACAGGGTTGAATTTTTTAAAACATGAATTACAGCGTTTAATAGCTAATGAATGTGCAAAACGAATGATATACATATCTTAAGTAAAAAATATATCTATAGTACGAAAAGTTTAGAAAAATATGAAAATTTGTCCAAAGTTACCCCATTTTACGGTAATAACTTAACTTAATCACATTTTCATTTACAATATAATAATTCGATGATTCTTGTTCATGCAGGAAACATGGATTGAAATGTTTCATCAGGGATCCAACTTTGAATGACTTATCATAGTATATGTCTTCTTGACTAAAAGTTTCAATATAATATAGAAAATGCAATTTGAACATTTTGTTTCAAATTTTCGTAAAGGCATTGGAAAGAAACACTAGAATCGGGTTAGCAGAGCGGTTTATTTACTTGGAGTAACTAAGAGGAATGAGGAAGACCATCATGGCCGACCGATTGAGGACCGGTCGTTAGCTGAAGCACGTCTTGTCACAAAGGCGTCGGTGGGCAGAAGGCCCCGACCCTCAGTTGGGCCTTCCTTATATCTCTTTCGGAAGGTACACAGGGCACCACCAAACAGGAGGGTGAGTTGATTGCCCTCTGTCCTTCCGACAAAATCATGCTCACAGCAATAGGTTTGCTAGGGCAAGACAACTCTGGATCTGTTGTCCATTAATCTCTACTCTCACCACAAGAAACATTTCCAGAAATTCCTTAATTTTTATGAGTTTTTATGTGAGGGAAAAAAAAGGTTAAACATTTGGCCATGCAGCATTATGTGGCTGCCTTCACCTAGGAACATATTTGTCCCAAAACTTTAAATTTTCAATGTCTTAGATATTGATCATTACGAATACATAATTTAATTAATTTTATATATGTCTAGATAGACATTCATCTAAACACAAAATATAATTAATAAATTTTGATACCACAATAAGTATAAACGTATTAAATTAAACTAAATATATATCATTAGAATAGGAATGTTTCTGACTTGATAAACCAACCAGATTATTTTAAATTCATGGGACAAGTATTTTTCTTGGTCCTTAAAGGGTTAAAGATCTTTAGAGATGACACTTTGCATCTAGTGAAGATAATGAGAGGATATTAGGAAATTTTGGCCCTACAACAGAGGGTCAACTTCTTCCAGAACAGCTTCATTGCACTTGTTCATCATTGGCATAATTACAATTGACAAACATGTGTAAAGAACCTTTTACCTGCTGTTTACATTGAGAGGTGAATATATTTAACCTGAGAGCATATTCTAAAGGCCATTTAATAATTTAAATAAATGAAATATTTGCAGCTATACTTAATGATTATAAAGGAAGCATTACTTTCATTCAACCCTTGTATGTGGAGGAAAATTTAGTTTGGAAATCTTCCTCAACCAACCCCTTCCCAATTTGGACTGGCCATAGCTTCAGTTGTAAAAGCTTTCTTTATATTATCCTTTTGTTTGGGTTGCAAGAGTGAAATTGTCTGACAAGTGTATGGTTTCACATACCCTTGCCTCTCCAATGGGACAGATACATCCACTGGTTCTCCAGTCGCTGATAATGCTGAGCAAACAAGCTCAAGACTGAGACCTGGTCTCTTCTTCCTTGAATGAGGCAAAGATGGCCCTGAAGTTGTGCCACAGAGGTTTGGCGTCAGGTTGGCTCTTCCAATTGATCCTTGAGGTTGTGAAGTAGCTCCAGGCAACTGACCAAGAAGCAGAGGTTTTCCTGTAAGCAAGAAGGAAAAGTCATTCTTAAACAAGAGCAAAGAATGACCAGGAATCTTAAATGTTTGCCAGTATAATTGAATTTAGAATTGAATAACAAGATTTTAGTTTTTGTTGCTGGATAATAGAGCAATTGGTATATATCTTTATAATCTATTGTCTTTTAATAAATTTTAATTGTTAATTTATAAAATATCTCTAAAAATTAAGGCAGAAACAAGGTCAAAAATGCAATATTTTACATAAAGGTATTTCATCTACCTGGCACAACTGCTTAGAAAATTTTGTTTAAATAATTAAACTTCCATTTCCAACCTGGAGAAAATGCATGACTGGGTCAGAAAATTCTAAAACTCAGATACTATAAGAAAGAAGAAGTAAAAAAGCTCTGTCTGAAAACTTTCTTTGCTTTACTCAATTCCAGGAACACGGTATAAAAAAGGACACATCCCAATCATAAAAAAATCATCAACTTTGTAAATAACTGAAAGGTCTCTCTTTTCCTAAGGTATTTTTATTTTGTGTTCATATATAGTTTTCTGGTTTCAAAAACATGTCAGGTAATATAAAATGAGAGTAATATCATCTATTTATCATCATGTTTATAGAAAAATACAATAAATTCATATTTTATCTTGCAAATAATGAAAATAGCTGATATGCATAAGGAGAGATCATTTCTATTTTTTCCAGGACTGAGAAGAAAACTATTGAACAAGGTAGAAGAGTCATGATTGATAAATATTGTTTTGTCATTTTTATTTTAGGTTTATTCTATTTCAATTTTCAGCAAAATTTCAATGAAATATTTGCATATCAGTTTCTCACTCTTTCATTGCTTTGCATAATTAGGTTGGCAGGAGTATTAGGGATAGTGATGCACAATAACTACTCCTACTCTTAATCAAAGTCAACCTCAGCCTTCACGTGGCATACTCTGATTAAACAAATGAGGCTATGATGACTAGTTTATATCAATATTAACTAGTAATCTTGTAGAGAAATTTTAATGAAATAGATGCGATTACATTCGAAAGAATGAATACAATGTAGGATAACGTAAAAAACTATTGCTATTTTTAGTATGCATCGATGATCTTAGTAATCACATTGATAGCAAAGTTAGGGTATTTGTGGATTCGATGGTCATTTACAAGCAAGTGGAGAGTTTAGAGGATAATGAACCCTTAGATGGAATTATGAAATGATGTATTGATTAGCAGTGAAACCTAAATGTAGAAAAGTGTTCAGTAATTAACTTCTTTGAAAGAAGTACAGCTTCCATGGGGTGAAATTAATGACAATGGAATCAGTGAAATATTTTGGAGTAACTCTCACAAATAATTTATCATAGATTACCTACATCAGTAATATATGTGGAATAGCACTTAAGAAACTCGGCTCTGTTAAAAGAACAGTCAGAAGGAGTGAAGTTTGCAAAAGAATCTACCGAGCATAAGTTAGGCCTCACCTTGAGTATGCATATAGTATATGGGACCCTGCTGTCAAATATTATACTTTTTCAGAGAAATTACATTCTCAGAAGGTGTAACCAATATAATGCAAGCTCCGTGTTATATAGGCCATTCTGATGCTGCAAGGAAGATCAGCGAAATAGATGAACCAAACCCATTTTTAATGCCTGCCTGGACTTTTTAGAGATACACCAAAACCTCTACTTAACGAACTCGCGAATTACGAAGACCTCCAAATAATGAACACCTCCACCGGTCCCTAAAAACGTATTTTCCATTTACATGGAAAAATTTCAAAAATCTCAGTTCCAAATAAAAGGCATGCGATAAACACGCCAATCAGAGAGTATTTTACCTGTTTGGTGAAGCAAAGGAACTAATTGAAGTAAAAACATAAGTACAGCATTTTTCATTGCAGTTTAAATTACTAAAAGTTTGATACTGATTGATGATTAACTATAGTAGTCACCTTAAGCACTTTTAGTCACCAATGATCAGTTAGAATAACTCTTATTGGCAAAAGTATTGTTAGATTAACTATACCCAGACACCTGCAATTAAATTGATAAGTACACATTAATTAGACTTTTCCAGATGATTCATATATTATCTAGCTATATTTTATGAACATTCACCTTACCAATATCTTTCTAAATCCCACATCTTTCATTTTTTCCTCTGATGTATCCAACTCCTCTTGGGTTCCCAGGGGAAATTCCTATCCACTATATTTTTCTTCCTCCTCATAGTTCTGTGGTCTGTTACCTTTAGCTATGGTAGCTTTCTCTTCTATTGAGGCTAGCCTCTGTTCTATGTCTACAACAGCTCTCATCTTTCAGAGCATTGCCCTTAATATTTCCTGCAATTCTGAAAGTGATAAATCAAACCTCACATAATTGTCAATCAATAGCTCCCTTGTTTTAGTAGCAGCAAACTAGTGTTAAACACTCATTCAACTCCGTCCTGTCCTCCTCTGTTCTTACATTGCTCCTTAGATTTCCCTAGAAAAAGAAGTCACCATTTCACTTGTCCTAGCGGCATGTTCATCTGAATCACTATCTGCTGACAATAATAATAATAATAATACTTTTATTTGTCTGATAAAACCTTACATGATAGGGTAGAAGACATCGTCACAATATCAAAATAATATACAGAATCAAATTACAAAATTACAGTTACAAAATTCATCAATAGAATACAAAGAATTACTAATTAAAAAGTTGGAAAAAAAGATCCTGAACCTTTTCATGTCCAAATTACGTATATTAGGAGGTAGTTTATTAAAGAGTTGAAGGCCTTTAACCTGGAAATGGTTACCAGATTTAGCTAACCTGTAGTGGGGTATATCAATATTATTCTTGGTTCTGGTGTCAAAACTATGCACATGAGATCTTAAATTAAAATTACCAATGTTCTCCTTGACATTTAACAGACAGTAATAAGCATACTGGCTAAATATAGTCATGATTTTAAGACTTCTAAATCTGGGTCTGCACGATTCCCAAGAATTAATACCAGATATTATTCTTATTGCTTTTTTCTGCAAAATAAATATATGCTTCACATTGGCTGCATTGCCCCACAGAAGAAGGCCATAGCAAAGATGGCTATGGAATAATGCTAAGTAAGCACTTCTTAGGTGTTCAGGGGGTATTAGAAACTTCAATTTCCTTAAAACATAAAGACTACTGGAAAGCTTGCCACTGAGATGCTCAATATGCTTATCCCATTGGAGCTTATGATCTATATGAATGCCCAAAAGTTTAACTGACTCAATATCACAGTTGAAATTACGTAAACTGCATACCAATTGTTTGGTTTTATCAGGGTTCAGATGAAGACCATTTGCACTAAACCACATTTGTGCTTGGTCAACAAAGGTTGAGTTTATGGTTGTAGAGAGATCACAATGGCTTTGCAGGAATGTCACATCATCGGCATACATAGTTAAATCAGTAGAGACATTTCTGCTCAGATCATTAATCATGATAAGAAAAAGTAATGGCCCAAGAGTAGAGCCTTGAGGAACACCCTGATTGACACACATTATGTTCGATTTAATACCATTGAGATCTACCAGCTGCTTCCTCTCAGTCAGGTAAGACTCAAACATTTTAAGAGCTTTTCCATGGATACCATAGTGATTTAACTTTTGAATAAGTATGCTGTGAGACACACAGTCAAAGGCTTTTGTTAAGTCACATAATGTGAGTGAGGAAGAACTTCCTCTTTCAAATCCACCCAATACTTGTTTCACAATGTGAGAGACAGCATGGACAGTGGAACGATTTGTACGAAAACCAAACTGAGATGGAGAAAAGAGATTATGGACAGGCATGTGCCTTCTTTTCCATTTCCATTTTCAGGGTCAGATCTTATGTCTGATGTTTTCTCAGCTGTAGCTAGCTTCTGCCTAGCATCCTTCATGGAGCCTAAAATATAATGATAATAAGTTAGGTAAGGTTAGATAATAAGTTAGCCTAAGTAATGATATACAGAATGTGTAACTGAAAAAATAGCAACAAACAATGCAAATCACTTCACCTAAGTGTATGAAGAAGATGAACACTTACTGTAAGCCTTTATACCAATTTGTTTTGCTGGGAAAGTATTCCACCCATCTTCAGGTGGCACTTCACTTCACAGCTTCCTTTTATTGTTCGTTCTGAGTGAATTTCATCCACTAATGTATAACGACGCTCTAAGCGAACTTGAAGAAAACGAGCGAAATATAATATTGGACAAGTTATTAACATTGGATGTTTTTGTAAATATCTACAATCAGTACGTTAACGAGTTTTACTCACCAAATTTGCCTTCTCAGCAGCACGATTACGAATCCAAATTCGCTCGCAACAGCACGATCCACACTACACGCCCGTTCACGGGAGCGACTTTCCATAAGGTGGGGGTGGCACGGATTCTTTTTGCCGAAGTTTAACAGATGGCCTGTATATTGTACAAGGCAGAAGGCGAATATACTATTATATACTAAATATTGTATTTGGCATATTGTAACTACTCTATTACAGTTTAAACCGTTTAAACAAACACTTCTAGTTTCTTTGTAAGATGAATTTAAAAATCAGCGTCAATTTATAATTTTAATTAATGGCAAAACATCTCCTCATCTTAACACAGATACCGTGGTGTAATGGATAACACATCATACACCATAGTAGAAGTGTGCTGCTTCCATCCTATGTTTGTTCTTTTTTTTCGCATCTCTTTTTCGGTCACAAAATTACTGTTTTTAGTAAATACTTTATCAATTTCAATGCCACAGTCAGGAATAACAATCTGCTGGTTTTACTCGTTATTTCATTTTGCTGAATAATACATATAATCTTTCCGGTAGAAAAATTATTCGTCGACGGGAATATTATCAACGCAGTCTCACAAATGTACGCTGCTATTTGAAATCACTTAACTACGTTCTAACGACCGTAGACGAACTTCATGCACAGTGGAAATTCAAAATTGGTCGTTTTTCGAGAGGCCTAAAAACCTCTTCATTGCCACCGATAATACATTATACAACAAAGAGCAGTGTTTTAAGTCAAATTAAAATCTACATACATTTTAGACCACTTTCATATCGATGAAAATTAAATGTATTTAAAAATCGCTTTTTAACTATTACCGCTTACTGGAAATAATAGTTTACATCAAAATTTTCTACAAGCAAAAGTTTATTTCAACATTTTTTACAATCAAGAAAATAGCTAGAAAACGACTTAAGTAGTCGTAATAGTAGTCAAAATAAAACATATTTGCAACATAACATAATTTAATTTAAGAGATCAAAAAGATGTTTGAAAATCGTGTTTAAATTATATCGCTCACCGAAGTTAATGGTTTAAAACAAAGCTTCCTAATTAAATATCAAGAAAATACCCGAAAAACGACTTTCGTAGTGCTGTCAAATTAAAGTCTATTTGCATTATTATATATTTAATTTAAAAAAACAAACGGATGTACTTAAAAATCTTATTTTAAATATTCAGTATTTCCAGAAGTAATGTTTTAATTAGATCATGCGGATATATAATCAAGAGAATAGCAGTTTGACTCCATCGTAGCTTACATGAGCATGTCTTGCATCTGCATATCCTCATAATATCAGCTAATACATTACTTCATTTAAGGTCTTCAGTTTTATTAATATTGTGATTCAATAAAAAGCGAACCACTGGAACATGAGAACTTCCGTTTTTTGCATTAGTTTCCTTAGAAATCAAATCCTTACATTTGTGTTGCACAGATTTGTAAAGTTGATGAATCCACATACCAATTAAAGCCAATTTCAAGTCCGAGAAATGCCTTTCACTAAAACTTTCGTCGCATGTGAAAGATAGGAACATCATTCCCACGACTTTTCATTTACCGCCATCTTACAGTTTGCCAAATATGAATTCATGTGATTTATATCATCCATATTGTTTCCAATATCCATCCCTCTCAATAATACCAATCTAGCAAAGATACAAATGTTCGAGTGGAAGAAAAATGGTCTTTAGGTAGGTACACCAGTCACGACTTTTCTTGATTTATATTTTATTCTACGTTAACCATAAGATAATATAAGTATTTTTAAGTTAGTTGTTGGTGGATTATATTAATTCTTCGTCTCCAAGTCTCTTTCACGCAAATTACGAATCGAGGTAAAAAATAACTCTTTATTCATGTCATATTTCAGCGGAGATGAGTGGCACAAATATTGTACGAATTAAAGAAAATAATTTTTGCTTGAACCTCTTCGCAAGGATTAGAACCATTGGTTTTAGTGATGGAATATTCCATATGAAATTGAGGTAAAATTCTCAAACTATAATTTTTCCGAAATTGGTTTTACTACCAAGTGGTAAAATTCTACTTTGGGACCTAGAAGCCATTTAGTTAGTTCACAAGTAAAAGTCAAAGAAATTTCAGATATATAAATTTGCCAAATCGTTCTTGAAGTTTCAGACAATATGTTTTCGAAAAATCAAGGTCAAGAATGGAATGAAAAGAAATGGGAAATGCAGGGCCGTTTTTAGGCATCGCAGCATACGCGGTCACGTAGGGTCCCCTCAACTCAGGGGCCCACCACCAAGTCTCAAATACGTAGGACATAAGAGTTTTATTAGATTAAAGTTAATTAATTGGTTAAAGTTTTAAAAGATAAAAACATTTCAATAATGAAAAATTTTATTAAACAAATAAAATTAAAAGCATACTAACCTCAATTTCCGTACCATAATATGATATTTTAACGTTATATTTCGCTAGCCTCACATGTAACGAATTTTAAACAAAGTGGTTAATCAACTGTCCACTGGAACGGTGCAATCATTGAATTGGTGCAGTCAGCCGGGCACTGGGGTCCATAGGGTCCCATACAATAATGTTGCGTAGGGCCCCCAAAATTATAATAACGGGCCTGGGGAAATGGCAATGAATGGATCTCATCCGGTCATTGAAAAATGTGATGGCTCCAAGATGGAAAAGAAAACACCACTTAATAACCTTGCAGCCAGCTGTTGAGAAAAGAGATGGGGAAACATATTGGAAGGCTTATCATCAACATTGGATTGAAAAAAGCTAACGACGAGACGTTTATTATTATTTATTTATGAAAAAACTATAGTGAAAAGAATATATCTGAGAAGCCTTGAAATTAATGTGTCTTAAATTGGGAATGATATCATTTTCAGATAACAGCCTGAAAGTTGTGCATTTGTGATGTTTTCTAGATATATCTTTTCACATGTCTTTAATACATAAGCAAGGAGTGTAATAAAAATTTAAATCACTTACAATCTTTTGTATTTAATGCTGTAAATTTGGCACAATGACAATGACAAATTAAGGAGGGAATTTTGAGGCTCATTGGAGGGATCAATGTAACACTTTCCATAAATTGGAGGCATACTTATCAATAAAAATATTAATAAAACTTCCATTCTATTTTTGTTTATAACGTGTGGGAAAAAACAGAACAGACCAAAAATACAGGGATAGTTTTGTTCATCAAAGAGCAAAAACTTGCTGCTGTCTATCTATCACTTATGTGAATATTTATGTAGAGTCTTGCTTCTCAATGTAAACAATAAAAAAATATCATGAGAATTTTAAGTTCATACAAATTTGGTGTGATTTCTCATACATACAAATTGTGAAACTAATTATTTTTTCATATAAACACAACATTGTGATTTTCATTCAATCACATAGCACAGATATCACAACCAATTACAATATATATATGCAAGAAGATGCACTCCAAATACAACAGATATGAAATAACTTTTTTTTCCATAACATTGGAAGGAATATTTCAGCTAATTATAAATTCATTTCAGTTAATAGAAACAAAATAAATACATATTCAAAGAGAAACCAAATGAATTCTAATTTTCATAAATGAATAGTAACAGTAAAGGATCAAACTGCTGGAGATTTGGTTTTTCCCTAAAGAGAATAAATATGCATATTTATTAGACAGAATACCTTGAATCACAATAGCAAAACAGAGCTTCTGTTAGGATACCAACTCCTTATTTTGAGGAAAAGTTGAGGTAATGAGTTTCTGTTCACTTTCATTTGTCCACTAATTCTTTTTCCAGATGAATTATTCAGTAATCAGTATTTGGTTCTTTGTGAAATAAATAATTTTCAAGAGACCAACTGACCAGGCATAATTGCTGATTTCTTCATTTCTGATTTTGTGTTTTGGTTTAAGCCTCATTCATGTTCCGCTCCTTCTTGAAACCAAATATCATAAAGGAAATATTTTGCTACATCCTATTAATGCCTCTTAAAATTGAGGTATTAATATTATATCTGTATATGAATATATGTACAATATTTCACAGCTCTTCTTTGGCTTAACAGTAGTTCCTTAATTCATACCTTCTGACCTGTACCGAATACAGACAATAGACAATACAATGTGACATAGCCTAAAGCAGCTGCTCTATGACAGGATGTAAGAGACACATATGCTCTGCCCCTTTGATTGGTAGTCTGTTGATGGTGTAGAAATGGATCATCTCAGGTATACTGCTGAATGGCTGACTGAACTGTGCAAGAATGTGTCTCCCACTTTCTTTGTTTTGCTGGATTCTCATATGCATAAATCCAAGAGCACTTCCATAAAATATACAAAAATGAGATTAGTTTACAGAACTTATGAAATGCAAAACTTAATCTTACTACACTTATGCTTATAGTGGAAATAGATATAACCTGGGCTCACTTACTTTATTAAGCTCCAGAATAAGTGTGAGGGTAGTTGAAATAATACATTTTTCTTACCCAAATCATACAATGTGAAGTTAATTTGATCATAATGACACTAATCAGTAAAAATGAAAGCTCATGCTTTATCAGTGATGTTATTTTTCACCAATTTCTTTGAGAGTTAATCGACGAAAAATTTGAGCATTTCTCTCTTTTTAAGTTATCTTTATAAAATCATGCATTGTATAACACAACATTTAGGATATAACACCTGGATATTGTGTTCTTATCTATGCAAACATCCTGCACAATGACTTCTCATAACAGAAAAACTGGTATACCTAATACAGTAGAAGTTCATTATACGGGTCCTGACAGAAATTGGAAAAGTACTTGTTATAAAGCATACTCATTATAGCTAATTTCTAATATTATATTACATCCTCTTGAATTCAAGGGGCAAAATGGAAATGTAGGGTTTTTAATCCGTACACAAAATTTATGGGATTAATTCATTTGTTCTTAAAAAGGAAAATACGTGCATGTCACATAAAAAATCAATAGTAAGTAAAATGAAGCCCACAGTGCAATATGCCTACAAGGGGATTTTCCTGTATTCACCGCAGGTGAAACTTAAGAAAAGGAATTGCTTGAAACCTCTTAGAAGTAACTTATATATTGGAAGAAGTAAGTGGTGAAATTTATTATATGAAAGGTTATAACTTTGCATGTAAAGACATACATCAAAGAATTTTCTTAGACTACATCTTTCAGTTTCTTACTGGGTAGATGCTTTACCCAACCCAGCCTATCTGTCTGGGTCGTGGAGGATAATGAATTTAATCAAGAGTATTGAATATTTTATAAACTAATATGCTTCTTGATAAGCAGAAAAATATCATAATGATTATGATTATATTTTTAAGAAGAGAACAAATGCAAACACTATAAAATTATGGAAAATTGTTGATTACTTGCAAATATTTGATAAACATTGCGAATGATACAAGTGGCAACACTACTAACTACTTACTACTAACTAAAATTAAGAAAAGGAATGCTAGAAACCTCTAAGTGGTAATTAATGAATTTGAAGAAGAAAATGGTGAAATGTATCATATGAATGCTTATAACCTTGCAAGTAAAGACATATTAGCCTAATTATGAAGATATGATATGAGGAAAATGTGCTCCTCTGGTCCTTTTCCTTAAAAGTTTCCTTAATGATAAAATAATTTATGGACTGAAATATGTCAATAATGGATAAAATTATTCAAATTTAACTTTTAAAAATACTTTATTTCATGGTATGCAGATAATTACTTGATTTTACACGAATTGAATAAGTTAACAGTCTCCTATCTACTGAAAACTTGAATTCTCATTAAAGATTTCAAATGTATTATTCGAATATAAAAACTTGAATAATTAATAACTATTACATAAATAAAACATTTAAAAAAGAAAACACTCAATAATTTATAGAAAATTAATTTTTCTTAGGAAAGAATTTTCAAAAATGTTTTTTACTCAAAACCTCTCTCTTGTCGTAAAATCTAAATGCACAGAGTACACATTACAGGCAATAATTGTTTTCCTTTTCAACTTTTAAGCACATATGGCCCATATATCTTATCCTTATCTATTATATATAGACATTTCTCCGGATATACCTATATATCTATTATATATAGACGCTTCTCTGGATATACTTATATATAAGTTACGAGTAAAATGTTGCTTGCATACTGCTAGCAGATCAACAACACTAATGTTATATCGGCATCATATAGGGACGGAAAGAAAAAAAAAATGAAAAAAAAAATTCTTAAAATTCACTGAAATTTCATCGTCTGGCATCGAACCCGGGTCTTCCTGGTGAACCTACTATGCAGCACAGCAGAAAATCACTATCTCTAACTATGTGTAAAAATTCAAGCAGAAATATTGGCTACAACTGCTCAAAAGAGGTTCTAATTTTCACGAATGAAAATGGCTCTCTGGATTCGAACCAAGGACGATCTTGGAAATCTTAAACATGATTTTGAAATATATCTATGATTTCTATCTACATGCCGAATTTCAAGTTTTATTTTGTTAGGAAAGGGTTCAAAATAATAATTGAATTTCGGATCAGTTCCTGATTGTAGAGACGCCTGGTGTCCAACCCAGGACACCTTCATCGCTGTGAATAAACAGTTTGATTTGTATGGACTTGATCTTATTTTATGCAAAGTTTGAAGTCGATATCGTGTGGGGAAGTACCTAAAATTTGTTTCCGTTGCCGATCTGCTTGCAGTATGCAAGCTACATTTTACTCGTATGCTTTATTCTTCAATTGCTTTCATCGCAATTACATGATTGGACATCTTTAGACATCAGCGTTTAATAGCTAATGAATGTGCAAAACGAATGATATACATATCTTAAGTAAATAATATATCTATAGTACGAAAAGTTTAGAAAAATATGAAAATTTGTCCAAAGTTACCCCATTTTACGGTAATAACTTAACTTAATCACATTTTCATTTACAATATAATAATTCGATGATTCTTGTTCATGCAGGTAACATGGATTGAAATGTTTCATCAGGGATCCAACTTTGAATGACTTATCATAGTATATGTCTTCTTGACTAAAAGTTTCAATATAATATAGAAAATGCAATTTGAACATTTTGTTTCAAATTTTCGTAAAGGCATCGGAAAGCAACACTAGAATCGGGTTAGCAGAGCGGTTTATTTACTTGGAGTAACTAAGAGGAATGAGGAAGACCATCATGGCCGACCGATTGAGGACCGGTCGGTAGCTGAAGCACGTCTTGTCACAAAGGCGTCGGTGGGCAGAAGGCCCCGACCCTCAGTTGGGCCTTCCTTATATCTCTTTCGGAAGGTACAGAGGGCACCACCAAACAGGAGGGTGAGTTTGCCCTCTGTCCTTCCGACAAAATCATGCTCACAGCATTAGGTTTGCTAGGGCAAGACAACTCTGGTTCTGTTGTCCATTAATCTCTACTCTCACCACAAGAAACATTTCCAGAAATTCCTTCATGTTTTGAATTTTTATGTGAGGGAAAAAAAGGTTAAACATTTGGCAATGTAGCATTATGCGGCTGCCTTCACATAGGAACATATTTGTCCCAAAACTTTAAATTTTCAATGTCTTAGATATTGATCATTACGAATACATAATTTAATTAATTTTATATATGTCTAGATAGACATTCATCTAAACACAAAATATAATTAATAAATTTTGATACCACAATAAGTATAAACGTATTAAATTAATCTAAATAAATATCATTAGAATAGGAATGTTTCTGACTTGATAAACCAACCAGATTTTTTAAATTCATGGGACAAGTATTTTTCTTGGTCCTTTAAGGATTAAGATCTTTAGAGATGACACTTTGCATCTAATGAAGATAATGAGAGGATATTAGGAAATTTTGGCCCTACAACAGAAGGTCAACTTCTTCCAGAACAGCTTCATTGCACTTGCTCATCATTGGCATAATTACAATTGACAAACATGTGTAAAGAACCTTTTACCTGCCTTTTTAGATTGAGAGGTGAATATATTTAACCTGAGAGCATATTCTAAAGGCCATTTAATAATTTAAATAAATGAAATATATGCAGCTATACTTAATTATGATAAAGGAAGCATTACTTTCATTCAGCCCTTGTATGTGGAGGAAAATTTAGTTTGGAAATCTTCCTCAACCATCGCCTTCCCAATTTGGACTGGCCCTAACTTCAGTTGTAAAAGCTTTCTTTATATTATCCTTTTGTTTGGGTTGCAAGAGTGAAATTGTCTGACAAGTGTATGGTTTCACATACCCTGGCCTCTCCAATGGGACAGAAACATCCACTGGTTCTCCAGTCGCTGATAATGTTGAGCAACCAAGCTCAAGACTAAGACCTGGTCTCTTCTTCCTTGAATGAGGCAAAGATGGCCCTGAAGTAGTGCCACAGAGGTTTAGTGTCAGGTTGGGTCTTCCAATTGATCCTTGAGGTTGTGAAGTAGCTCCAGGCAACTGACCAAGAAGCAGAGGTTTTCCTGTAAGCAAGAAGGAAAAGTCATTCTTAAAGAAGAGCAAAGAAAGACCAGGAATCTTAAATGTTTGCCAGTATAATTAAATTTAGAATTGAATAACAAGATTTTAGTTTTTGTTGCTGGATAATAGAGCAATTGGTATATATCTTTATAATCTATTGTCTTTCAATAAATTTTAATTGTTAATTTATAAAATATCTCTAAAAATTAAGGCAGAAACAAGGTCAAAAATGCAATATTTTACATAAAGGTATTTCATCTACCTGGCACAACTGCTTAGAAAATTTTGTTTAAATAATTAAACTTCCATTTCCAACCTGGAGAAAATGCATGACTGGGTCAGAAAATTCTAAAACTCAGATACTATAAGAAAGAAGAAGTAAAAAAGCTCTGTCTGAAAACTTTCTTTGCTGTACTCAATTCAATGAACACAGTGTAAAAAGGACACATCCCAATCATAAAAAAATCATCAACTTTGTAAATAGCTCAAAGGTCTCTCTTTCCCTCAGGTATTTTTATTTTGTGTTCATATATAGTTTTCTGGTTTCAAAAACATGTCAGGTAATATAAAATGAGAGTAATATCATTTATTTATCATCATGTTTATAGAAAAATACAATAAATTCATATTTTATCTTGCAAATAATGAAAATAGCTGATATGCATAAGGAGAGATCATTTCTATTTTTTCCAGGACTCAGAAGAAAACTATCGAACAAGGTAGAAAGGCCGCCATACACGGGCAAATTTTTTCGAAAATATTTGGTAACATGGCCGACCCTCTTTCCTGATTGGTTGAAAATAGAACATGTTCTATTTTGAAAATATTTTCAGTTGGCCATGTTACCAAATATTTGACTATTCTGCCACCTTGTCGTCAGCATGGAGAACTTGTTGAATTTGTCTAAATTCATAGTAATGTATCGAGCATTCCCATTGGCCACTGTCGACTTCCGTCTAGAATACACCAATGGGGAAGGATAGGGATGCTGTCATCTGCTTTGTTTACCTTTGGAGGTGTTTGTTGCTTTCCAGCTTTCAGTTTAGCTCTCGATCCAAATCACATGGACAAGTTTGCGAAAAGTAAAATCGACTAATGGATATGTAATCAACGGTATGTAGATATGAAAACCGCTTATGATAATAAATGAAATCAATCGAGATTGACCATCATCGTAAAAGGAGATACTGAAAATGAGCACTATCGATGGAATAAAACTTTTTACTACCTACTGTATACTGTAAAAGTAAAACGGAGTAGACGTAATACTGGCAAAAGAACTATTTAATGCATATTATTCTTACTAGTAAGTTTACACTGTTTAACCTTTGAAAATTGTTCACGAGAATCGTACTCACGTGTGTCAAGAATTAAGAATATTTTTATCACATTTTGGACCATTTATATTTACTAGTGATAGCCCAGTGGTCAAAATTCAACCGTAATTCATTGAATTTTTAAGTCTGAACTTTACTGAGGTTCTTTCGTCAAAGAGTATACCTATATAATCATTGCTTATATTTTTTCATTTTTCTAATACGTCAGCTGTGAGCGTGTACAAATACGTAATTTGGGTGTGTTGTTAGCCTTAATTCCCGTCGATACCTACAAAATTTAAAATTTTAATGTAAGTAACAATAAAAAAGACAATTACAGCTTCTAGCTTCATTAATTTTTTTATACAATTCATTGTCAGTTTTAATTTTGTAGATTGATTTCCAAAAAACTCTGTAAAATCGCCGTAATTTTATCCCTATTATTTATGAAGCAGTTAGCATATATGTTGGCATCTCAGTTAATTGCCATATTTTCAAAACGAGAAAAGATTTTCTAATGAGAAAACGCATACGCTCGGTTTCAACAATCGCCTTGGTCGTCAGGGGGACTGGTTTGTTTACTACGAAGAAATTTCACAAAATTTTCGTTCATTTTGCCCTATTCTCGTTATTTCGACACGAATACTATATTCTACGAACAAAATGAGAGACTCTATTCAATTTACTTTCTTTTGGTACTTATCACTATTTCGTACGACCATTATTTCTGATTTAATTCTGCAAAAGAAAAAATGTCTGTAATTGATCAAAATGAACTTGGCGTGAATTTCTTATGAGAGACGATTATACTGGTCCAGAGTCGAACCAAGGATGTTTGGACAAAGATTTTAGCATTCTGCACTCCTTCTGCATATAAACTTCAACTATGCCAAATCTCAAACTCCTTCGTTCGCGCAATATCCTCAAAAAGGGATCCAAAGTTTTCTCTTCACCTATTAATATATAGATGATTCCTCTACTTAAGGATTTATAAAGCATTTTTATTTCTATTCTATCATTTTAATTCTCTTGGTATGATATAAAGAAGCTTTATCCAATGATAGTTATCCATATTTCTGGATAAAGAACTTTTTCAATCACAATTTACTTAGGCGGCATTTAAATTGCGTTTAATTTCCCTGAAGCGCTCGAAAAAGGTCTCTCTCAGTATGGGCTAGAGTTAATCATTCAATAAGTTACTCATTTTGCCTGAGCAAGATACGATGGACGCGAAGGAAAGACCAAGCAAGCCCGCTATGCTCTTTTATTTTCAAAACAACCGCGCGATCTTTCGTGAATCAGGAATCGCGGATCCGCCATGTTTGCAAATAATTTTCAAAATAATTTTCAAAAGTATTTGCCCGTGTATGGCCGATCCGCCATGTTGAATATTTTGAAAATCATTTTCACAATTATTTTCGAAAAAATTTGCCCGTGTATGGCGGCCTGAAGAGTCATGATTGATAAATATTGTTTTGTCATTTTTATTTCAGGTTTATTTTATTTCAATTTTCATTAAAATTTCAATGAAATATTTGCATATCAGTTTCTCACTCTTTCATTGCTTTGCATAATTAGGTTGGCAGGAGTATAAGGGATAGTGATGCACAATAACTACTCCTACTCTTAATCAAAGTCAACCTCAGCCTTCACGTGGCATACTCTGATTAAACAAATGAGGCTATGATGACTAGTTTATATCAATATTAACTAGTAATCTTGTAGAGAAATTTTAATGAAATAGATGCGATTACGTTCGAAAGAATGAATACAATGTAGGATAATGTAAATAACCATTGCTATTTTTAGAATGCATCGATGATCTTAGCAATCACATTGATAGCAAAGTTAGGATATTTGTGGATTCGATGGTCATTTACAAGCAAGTGGAGAGTTTAGAGGATAATGAACCCTTAGATGGAATTATGAAATGATGTATTGATTAGCAGTGAAACCTAAATGTAGAAAAGTGTTCAGTAATTAACTTCTTTGAAAGAAGTACAGCTTCAAAGGGGTTAAATTAATGACAATGGAATCAGTGAAATATTTTGGAGTAACTCTCACAAATAATTTATCATAGATTACCTGTATCAGTAATATATGTGGAATAGCACTTAAGAAACTCGGCTTTGTTAAAAGAACAGTCAGAAGGAGTGAAGAAAAAGTTTGCAAAAGAATCTACCGAGCATAAGTTAGGCCTCACCTTGAGTATGCATATAGTATATGGGACCCTGCTGTCAAATATTATACTTTTTCAGAGAAATTCTCAGTAGTTGTAACCAATATAATGCAAGCATCCTGTTATATAGGCCATTCTGATGCTGCAAGGAAGATCAGCGAAATAGATGCTAGAATATATCGTTTCAAGAATTCATTTTTTCCATGAACATAACGCAAAAGCAATTGATTAGGAAAATAGAGTCAAGGTGCTTGCACCCACTGCCACACACCGAAATACGGCTTGTGGGGGCTTTAGATATAGACAAAACTCTGATTCTAGGAAAGTATGGGGTATACATTTAAAATAAGAAAGATATTAGTAAAAAATCAAAAATAGAGATGAAAATATGACTTTTTTTGATTGGCTGCAAACCAGGAACCGCCATGTATGCTGACCAGCAAACCCATTTTTAATGCCTGCCTGGACTTTTTAGAGATACACCAAAACCTCTACTTAACGAACTCCTATATAACGAACGCCTCCAAATAACGAACAAATTTCAAAGTCCCACAAATTTCCCTTGTAATTATGTCCCCCCATGTTCCCATGTACGTATGAAAACCTCCCTACAACGAACTCGCGAATTACGAAGACCTCCAAATAACGAACACCTCCACCGGTCCCTAAAAACGTATTTTCCATATACATGGAAAAATTTCAAAAATCTCAGTTCCAAATAAAAGGCATGCGATGAACACGCCAATCAGAGAGTATTTTACCTGTTTGGTGAAGCAAAGGAACTAATTGAAGTAAAAACATAAGTACAGCGTTTTTCATTGCAGTTTAAATTACTAAAAGTTTGATACTGATTGATGATTAACTATAGTAGTCACCTTAAGCACTTTTAGTCACCAATGATCAGTTAGAATAACTCTTATTGGCAAAAGTATTGTTAGATTAACTATACCCAGACACCTGCAATTAAATTGATAAGTACACATTAATTAGACTTTTCCAGATGATTCATATATTATCTAGCTATATTTTATGAACATTCACCTTACCAATATCTTTCTAAATCCCACATCTTTCATTATTTCCTCTGATGTATCCAACTCCTCTTGGGTTCCCAGGGGAAATTCCTATCCACTATATTTTTCTTCCTCCTCATAGTTCTGTGGTCTGTTGCCTTTAGCTATGGTAGCTTTCTCTTCTATTGAGGCTAGCCTCTGTTCTATGTCTACAACAGCTCTCATCTTTCAGAGCATTGCCCTTAATATTTCCTGCAATTCTGAAAATGATAAATCAAACCTCACATAATTGTCAATCAATAGCTCCCTTGTTTTAGTAGCAGCAAACTAGTGTTAAACACTCACTTAACTCCGTCCTGTCCTCCTCTGTTCTTACATTGCTCCTTAGATTTCCCTAGGAAAAGAAGTCACCATTTCACTTGTCCTAGCGGCATGTTCATCTGAATCACTATCTGCTGACAATTGGTGGACAGGAATGTGCCTTCTTTTCCATTTCCATTTTCAGGGTCAGATCTTATGTCTGATGTTTTCTCAGCTGTAGCTAGCTTCTGCCTAGCATTCTTCATGGAGCCTAAAATATAATGATAATAATTTAGGTAAGGTTATATGATAAGTTAGCCTAAGTAATGATATACAGAATGTGTAACTGAAAAAATAGCAACAAACATTGCAAATCACTTCACCTAAGTGTATGAAGAAGATGAACACTTACTGTAAGCCTTTATACCAATTTGTTTTGCTGGGAAAGTATTCCACCCATCTTCAGGTGGAACTTCACTTCACAGCTTCCTTTTATTGTTCATTCTGAGTGAATTTCATCCACTAATGCATGACGACGCTCTAAGCGAACTTGAAGAAAACGAGCGAAATATAATATTGGACAAGTTATTAACATTGGATGTTTTTGTAAATGTCTACAATCAGTACGTTAACGAGTTTTACTCACCAAATTTGCCTTCTCAGCAACACGATTACGAATCCAAATTCGCTCGCAACAGCACAATCCACACTACACGCCCGTTCACGGGAGCGAATCTCCATTAGGTGGGGGTGGGACCGATTCTTTTTGCCGAAGTTTAACAGATGGCCTGTATATTGTACTTGGCACTAGGCGAATATACTATTATATACTAAATATTGTATTTGGCATATTGTAACTACTCTATTACAGTTTAAACCGTTTAAACAAACACTTCTAGTTTCTTTGTAAGATGAATTTAAAAATCAGCGTCAATTTATAATTTTAATTAATGGCAAAACATCTCCTCACCTTAACACAGATACCATGGTGTAACGGATAACACATCATACACCATAGTAGAAGTATGCTGCTTCCATCCTATGTTTGTTCTTTTTTTTCGCATCTCTTTTTCGGTCACAAAATTACTGTTTTTAGTAAATACTTTATCAATTTCAATGCCACAGTCAGGAATAACAATCTGCTGGTTTTACTCGTTATTTCATTTTGCTGAATAATACATATAATCTTTCCGGTAGAAAAATTATTCGTCGGCGGGAATATTATCAACGCAGTCTCACAAATGTACGCTGCTATTTGAAATCACTTTACTACGTTCTAACGACCGTAGACGAACTTCATGCACAGTGGAAATTCAAAATTGGTTGTTTTTCGAGAGGCCTAAAATCCTCTTCATTGCTACCGATAATACATTATACAACAAAGAGCAGTGTTTTAGGTCAAATTAAAATATACATACATTTTAGACCACTTTCATATCGATGAAAATTAAATGTATTTAAAAATCGCTTTTTACCTATTACCGCTTATCGGAAATAATAGTTTACATCAAAATTTTCTACAAGCAAAAGTTTATTTCAACATTTTTTACAATCAAGAAAATAGCTAGAAAACGACTTAAGTAGTCGTAATAGTAGTCAAAATAAAACATATTTGCAACATAACATAATTTAATTTAAAAGATCAAAAAGATGTTTGAAAATCGTGTTTAAATTATATCACTTACCGAAGTTAATGGTTTAAATCAAAGCTTCCTAATTAAATATCAAGAAAATACCCGAAAAACGACTTTCGTAGTGCTGTCAAATTAAAGTCTATTTGCATTATTATATATTTAATGTAAAAAAACAAACGGATGTACTTAAAAATCTTATTTTAAATAATCAGTATTTACAGAAGTAATGTCTTAATTAGATCATGCGGATATATAATCAAGAGAATAGCAGTTTGACTCCATCGTAGCTTACATAAGAATGTCTTGCATCTGCATATCCTCATAATATCAGCTAATACATTACTTCATTTAAGGTCTTCAGTTTTAATAATATTGTGATTCAATAAAAAGCGAATGACTGGAACATGAGAACTTCCGTTTTTTGCATTAGTTTCCTTAGAAATCAAATCCTTACATTTGTGTTGCACAGATTTGTAAAGTTGATGAATCCACATACCAATTAAAGACAATTTCAAGTCCGAGAAATGCCTTTCACTAAAACTTTCGTCGCATGTGAAATAAAGGAACATCCGTCCCACGACTTTTCATTTACTGCCATCTTACAGTTAGCCAAATATGAATTCATGTGATCCATATCATCCATATTGTTTCCAATATCCATCCCTCTCAATAATACCAATCTAGCAAAGATACGAATGTTCGAGTGGAAGAAAAATGGTCTTTAGGTAGGTACACCAGTCACGACTTTTCTTGATTTATATTTTATTCTACGTTAACCATAAGATAATATAAGTATTTTTAAGTTAGTTGTTGGTGGATTATATTAATTCTTCGTCTTTAAGTCTCTTTCACGCAAATTACGAATCGAGGTAAAAAAAAACTCTTTATTCATGTCATATTTCAGCAGAGATGAGTGGCACAAATATTGTACGAATTAAAGAAAATAATTTTTGCTTGAACCTCTTCGCAAGGATAAGAACCATTGGTTTTAGTGATGGAATATTCCATATGAAATTGAGGTAAAAATCTCAAACTATAATTTTTCCGAAATTGGTTTTACTACCAAGTGGTAAAAATTCTACTTTGGGACCTAGAAGCCGTTTAGTTAGTTCACAAGTGAAAGACAAAGAAATTTCAGATATATCAATTTGCCAATTCGTTCTTGTAGTTTCGGACAATATGCTTTCGAAAAATCAAGGCCAAGAATGTAATGAAAAGAAATGGGAAATGCAGGGCCGTTTTTAGGCATCGCATCATACGCGGTCACGTAGGGTCCCCTCAACTCAGGTGCCCGCCGCCAAGTCTCAAATACGTAGGACATAAGAGTTTTATTAGATTAAAGTTAATTAATTGGTTAAAGTTTTAAAAGATAAAAACATTTCAATAATGAAAAATTTTATTAAACAAATAAAATTAAAAGCATACTAACCTCAATTTCCGTACCATAATAAGATATTTTAACGTTATATTTCGCTAGCCTCACATGTAACGAATTTTAAACCAAGTGGTTATTCAACTGTCCACTGGAACGGTGCAATCATTGAATCGGTGCAGTCAGCCTGGCACTGGGGTCACATACAATTATGTTGCGTAGGGCCCCCAAAATTATAAGAACGGGCCTGGGGAAATGGCAATGAATGGATCTCATCCGGTCATTGAAAAATGTGATGGCTCCAAGATGGAAAAGAAAATACCTCTTAATAACCTTGTAGCCAGCTGTTGAGAATAGAGATGGGAAAACATATTGGAAGGCTTATCATCAACATTGGATTGAAAAAAGCTAATGACGATACGTTTATTATTATTTATATATGAAAAAACTATAGTGAAAAGAATATATCTGAGAAGCCTTGAAATTAATGTGTCTTAAATTGGGATTGATATCATTTTCAGATAACAGCCTGAAAGTTGTGCATTTGTGATGTTTTCTAGATATATCTTTTCACATGTCTTTAATACATAAGCAAGGAGTGTAATAAAAATGTAAATCACTTACAATCTTTTGTATTTAATGCTGTAAATTTGGCACAATGACAATGACAAATTAAGGAGGGAATTTTGAGGCTCATTGGAGGGATCAATGTAACACTTTCCATAAATTGGAGGCATACTTATCAATAAAAATATTAATAAAACTTCCATTCTATTTTTGTTTATAACTTGTGGGAAAAAACAGAACAGACCAAAAATGCAGGGATAGTTTTGTTCATCAAAGAGCAAAAACTTGCTGCTGTCTATCAATCACTTATGTGAATATTTATGTAGAGTCTTGCTTCTCAATGTAAACAATAACAAAATATCATGAGAATTTTAAGTTCATACAAACTTGGTGTGATTTCTCATAGGTATTAATAACATTTAATCAATCAACACTAAATATCTCCTAAACTCAAACATGAAAGAATGCAATTTAACAAATAATAACCATTATCTTTTCCTTCTGAACTTTAATCTCTCACATAATTAGTGATAGTATTATTCTCAACTTTTTGGAAGTAATTTTAGAGAAACCATTGGATTTGAGATATCATTTGTATCATTGAAAAAAAAATCATTCATGAAGAAAATGAAAGAAGAAAAACAAATTTTAGTCACCATGAATGTTGAAGTAAATAACAATAGAGAATTTAAATAAGCTAATAGAAGTAATAACACTAGAAGTTGCTCCAAATTAGTTGCGAATAATCAAGGTGAAACAGATTATACCTAAGTTTCTTGTGGAGAATAAAATTCAGAAGTGGATTGCTTTCCTTGTGTAACATTCTTGAAGGAATAACATTCGCATTTAATTCTCATACAAAGCATCATATAAATAATTTGCATTGAGTTATTTGATCATTTTATGATATAGAGATGCAATGCTTTGACTAGTAATAGGATGAAAATCTGGAATTTTGAGAATATAATTACCTTGCCATAGAACTTTATAAGGATGCTATTTTTTCAAATTTTTATGATAACAAATTACAATAAAGCATCTATATAAATTGTGCAAATTAAGCCATATATGAAATAGAAGATTACTTTCAATGTTTATTTTATAAGTTCAGTTGAATTTAAATGAGATATGTTAATCAAGCATAAATGACTCATGGGAGAGGCTATCATATTAAAAGTCAAAGCACTAGAAGAACTCACTAATTAATATAAAATCAATGTTTATAACCTAAATTATAAAATTATTTTTATATCTCTTACTCTATTATCACAATGAAACAAAACTAGAAAATATAATTTACCAGATGGATGATATCACCTTGAACTAATTGGGTTATTTTGGAATGACAAATACAAATTGTGAAACTAATTATTTTTTCACATAAACACAACATTGTGATTTTCATTCAATCACACAGCACAGATATCACAACCAATTACAATATATATGCAAGAAGATGCACTCCAAATACAACAGATATGAAATAACTTGTTTTTTTTCCATAACATTGGAAGGAATATTTCAGCTAATTATAAATTCATTTCAGTTAATAGAAACAAAATAAATACATATTCAAAGAGAAACCAAATGAATTCTAATTTTCATAAATGAATAGTAACAGTAAAGGATCAAACTGCTGGAGATTTGGTTTTTCCCTAATGAGAATAAATATGCATATTTATTAGACAGAATACCTTGAATCACAATAGCAAAACAGAGCTTCTGTTAGAATACCAACTCCTGTATTTTGAGGAAAAGTTGAGGTAATGAGTTCCTGTTCACTTTCATTTGTCCACTAATTCTTTTTCCAGATGAATTATTTAGTAATCAGTAATTGGTTCTTTGTGAAATAAATAATTTTCAAGAGACCAACTGACCAGGCATAATTGCTGATTTCTTCATTTCTGATTTTGTGTTTTGGTTTAAGCCTCATTCATGTTCCGTTCCTTCTTGAAACCAAATATCATAAAGGAAATATTTTGCTACATCCTATTAATGCCTCTTAAAATGGAGGTATTAATATTATATCTGTATATGAATATATGTACAATATTTCACAGCTCTTCTTTGGCTTAAAAAACAGTAGTTCCTTAATTCATACCTTCTGACCTGTACCGAATACAGACAATAGACAATACAATGTGACATAGCCTAAAGCAGCTGCTCTATGACAGGATGTAAGAGACACATATGCTCTGCCCCTTTGATTGGTAGTCTGTTGATGGTGTAGAAATGGATCATCTCAGGTATACTGCTGAATGGCTGACTAAACTGTCCAAGAATGTATCTCCCACTTTCTTTGTTTTGCTGGATTCTCATATGCATAAATCCACGAGCACTTCTATAAAATATACAAAAATGAGATTAGTTTACAGAACTTATGAAATGCAAAACTTAATCTTACTACACTTATGCTTATAGTGGAAATAGATATAACCTGGGCTCACTTACTTTATTAAGCTCCAGAATAAGTGTGAGGGTAGTTGAAATAATACATTTTTCTTACCCAAATCTTATAATGTGAAGTTAATTTGATCATAATGACACTAATCAGTAAAAATGAAAGTTCATGCTTTATCAGTGATGTTATTTTTACCAATTTCAATATGATAGTTAGATCAGCTTTTACTCTTTTTTTAAAGAAAAATGTGAGCATTTCTCTCTTTGTAATATATCTTTATAAAATCATGCATTGTATTACACAACATTTAGGATATTACACCTGAATATTGTGTTCTTATCTATGCACACATCCTGCACAATGACTTCTCATAACAGAAATACTGGTATAGCTAATACAGTAGAAGTTCATTATACGCGTCCTGACAAAAATTGGAAAAGTACTTGTTATAAAGCATACTCATTATAGCTAATTTCTAATATTATATTACATCCTCTTGAATTCAAGAGGCAAAATGGAAATGTAGGGATTTTGATCCGTACACAAATGCTTCAGAATGCATGAAAAGCTATACCTATAAAATATTATTTATTTGATTCATACACCAGAACCATAGCGAGTTCTCTAATATGAAATGTGGAAAATTATGCTCATTAATCAATGAAAAGTATTGGTATATCATCAGATAATCCTAATTCATATAAAACTGCTTTCTCAAGATATTTATCATTCATATGATCATAAACAATGACTGTATTGCGAGGGAGTGGAAGAAGTTATCCTGGAAATCTGAATCTGCACTGCTTTTGTCTCCTATATTCCCACCCACCCTGGATCAGACTATTTGGTGGCACGCTTTGTATGAAAGCAAATTCCACTGGTTGACACAAATATGATGGGAACTGAATTAAAAATTCTGGTGCTGACTAAAGAGACCATTGCCAAAAAGAAACAAGAGACAAGGAGAAAGGACATACAGAAGGACAAAGGGTAGAGTGAAACTCATGAGAAGTCTCTAATCAATGCTCCCTGAAGCATTTTTGCCGAGGAAGGATGAGGCAATTTGTGGTAAACTAATGCATGATTTATATGATGATAATTTTAGTATTTAATTTTTTCTACTCTTTGAAGAGACAACTTGCCTCAGAGTACCATTTCCTTGTCACTTGATGAATCCATGATATGCCTCTTGCAAGAATACACAATACACTAATCACCTTCTACAATTTCTGAACCAATCTCTAATCTTTCTAATCAACCCAATTTTCTTTAATATCCCCATCAGTTTTGGTACTGGCCTCTATCGACAGCCTTTTCAAAATCCACAAACATTCACTCTCTTAAATTCCTGACTTCACTCTGCAAGTGCTCTTATCAGCCCAATTAACTTTCCTAAGTTTACTAATGGTTTTATTGCCATAAAATATCAGCTCTTCTTCCCAATACATTTCTTATGAGCCTATCTTTCCCATATATTCGTGTGAGAGTTGAGTTCAACAATCACCTTTTTGTTTAGGGGATTTTTGGGAATTGGGAATTGTTTTGGCCCACAAAATTACACAGATGCTTTTCCATTTTTGTTTGAATTCTTTCAAATTCGACTCAATTCTACAACTAAAATAAGAATATTTATTCAATTTCCTTTCTTTTGATATTTATTTCAATTTCATATGACCATCATCATTGAAAAGTAATGGTATATCATTAGATAATCCTAATTCATATAAAATTGCTTTCTGAAGATATTTTTCATTCATACACTTCATAAGCAATATCTGTATCGCGAGGGAGCAGGAGAAAGCCTTAAACTTACTAGAATATAATATTATCATGAAGTTAGAAGAATTTAAAATATTCCTTGTAGTGATATGCTATCAAGGGGCTGACCTATTCCCCAGAAATTTTAATGAAAATATTTTGCAATAAATATTGTATGAAATCAAGAAATCAGCAGTTTATACTACTCTACTATTGCAGTAAAATAACTCTGTTGATGATTATGTCCTCCTATTCACTTTTGCCTTCCCCTTTCCTCTGGTTGATTAATATTTGTCTGTAGCACATCCAAAGCTTGCATTTTTATGCATCTTGTCAAGGAAAGGAACTGGCTTCAATCTGCAAGTCCACATGTTGCTCTCATTCTAAACTCAAATGATAAATTTAAAAGAATTCAATGCTCATTGCTTTTCTTGAGTGTCAGTTATAAATGGAGCTTTCAGTATTGATCTCAAGGTAATTTAGATTTTCAACACATTTTTTCTGTGACTCCAATCATAAGGTGTTGAAGAAGATTTGGCTGAGAAATCTAGTCTCTTAGAGTTGAAAAATTATGCAAGCAGAAATTTACTATAACTTACTAATTATCTTGGAAATTAACATTGCTAAAAATATACTATAATTATTTCTCAATTTTCAAAAAAGAAACTCAGAAAAATAATTGGAAATCATCATATTTTTGGCATATAAGATCCGTCCCACCAATGTCTAGGCAGATGCTTCTATTTGTGAACTCTTTGGACAGGTTAATGCTTGTTGTTTTGAAGCGCTCTCTCGAATAATGAGAGTGGTCAATGATGCTTTGAAAAGAGACAAATTTATTGATTTATTTAATAATTCTTTGTATCATTACATTGTATATTGTACTCCATACTTTCCTATTAATGTTTGTGTTTTTCATCTTTCACTTTATTTCTTTTTTGTATCTCTTTGAATCCTTTTAATGTGTTTAAATTTAGTTATTATCTTAATTATATCAATGTGATTGGGTAATTTCATACCTGTTTGTGACAAATTAATATTATTATTGTTTGAAATATGCATTTTCCCAAACATTTTGGCCTGAAATTCGTTTTCAAATCAATTTCAAATGTCTTTCTTTGGTATTTGATAGCATTTTGTTATGAAATTGTTCCATCTCCTGCAAAGAAATATTTGCTTTACTTTTGAAAATAACCTGAAAATTAAAACATTTGAATGGATATCTTTATATGTCAAACATCACATTTTCCAAATTATGTATGGTAAATAATTTTAATGATTAAGTACCAAATAATTCCTGCCAATTGTGGAAACAAGATATAGAGAATCAAACATCTGACTACCTACTAATTACTTAATCAACATTCAACCATGTGTCTGGCACAAACTGCACAAACATGCTACTATCTGAAATTAAAAATCCTTTGTTATAAGAAGAACTTTATAGTATATAAGATAATATTTTTTCTTTTACTAATCACCTTATACTTAGCAAATAGTATTGATAGACCATCTTTTGTAGTCATCCGTAGCTGCTTTGTAGAGTATGTTGTTGCCTGGCCACAGTGCCGGATCTAGGGTATATGAGGCCTATGGGCAATCCAACGGGTGGAGGCCTTTTTTGGACGTTTTTCACCTCTCGCCCCCCCCCCCAATTTGTCTTGACATTTTTGAGAAATTTTCCTCTTTCTCCGCGACTCAACGGGGTGTTGTCTGGTTTCCCATTTTTTTACAATTTTTTTTTTGACATTTTGTCACCTTGGTGGAGGCCCATTTTGGTGGAAGCCTATGGGCACTGCCCACTCTGCCCACTGCCTAAATCCGGCACTGCCTGGCCATTCCAAGCCATTAATTTTAGTTTCTCAATTCAGTTTCCCTCTTAAAATCATTCTGCATGTTAAAATATGGTGTGTGTTGTACTTCGAAAAATATGGTGAATGAATTGTAAGGGGATGATACACCTTTATAATTATATTACCTTGCTGCAGTGACATGTCAACTTACTTGAGGGACAAAGAATAGTCTTGACGGGTTGATTCACTGTTTCGTACAAGGTAACTCCCTTCTTTGGTTAATCTAAGGACACTCTCTGCTTCCACTCTTGTAATTGCTCCATGATACCACCTGTAATTAAAGAATTTTCCAAGTTAGTAAAATTGTACCAAACATTGATTTGACAAATGTTATTGACAGAGAAAGAAAAATTATGGAAATGTTTCACAAAAAGGATAAAATAGAACAATGCTCAAATCAAGGTGGCAAGAAGGTTCAAGTTTATTAATGACAGAGTGAGAAAGATTACTGATATGGGTGAATAAAAAAGCTAAGGAGATCTAGTTACCTTTTCAATACAAAGGAAGAGTTACTGAATCATTAAGGAAATATAGTTAAAAGTTAGGCTAGGCAAAATAACTGTCTCAAAGAATTTAAAATATTTATGGGATTAATTCATTTGTTCTAAAAAAGGAAAATACGTGCATGTAACATAAATAATCAATGGTAAGTAAAATGAAGCCCACAGTGCAATATGCCTACAAGGGGATTTGGCTGTATTCACCGCAGGTGAAACTAAAGAAAAGGAATTGCCTCTAAGAAGTAACTCATATATTGGAAGAAGTAAGTGGTGAAATTTATTATATGAAAGGTTATAACTTTGCATCTAAAGACATACATCAAAGAATTTTCATAGACTACATCTTTCAGTTTCTTTCTGGGCAGATGCTTTACCCAACCCAGCCTATCTGTCTGGGTAGTGGAGGATAATGAATTTAATCAAGAATATTGAATATTTTATAAACTAATATGCTTCTTGATAAGCAGAAAAATATCATAATGATTATGATTATATTTTAAAGAAGGGAGCAAATGCAAACACTATGAAATTATGGAAAATTGTTGATTACTTGCAAATATTTGATAAACATTGCGAATGATACAAGTGGCAACACTACTACTTACTACTTACTAAAATTAAGAAAAGGAAATGCTAGAAACCTCTAAGTGGTAATTAATGAATTTGAAGAAGAAAATGGTGAAATGTATCATATGAATGGTTATGACCTTGCAAGTAAAGACATATATCAAAGAATTTTCCAAAGGATAAATGGGTATGGAAAGAGTCTGACAGGAATGGGACTAAACTAGATCTTTCTCTTTCTTTCTGGGCAGATTTTTTACCCAACCCAGCCTATCTGTCTGGGAAGTGGAGGATAGGAGTTTAAGAACTGGTTACCGTTTATTTCCCTTCTAAATTCTGTTATTTAGGTCAACTTATGATGACAGCTCAATTATTATCAAGATATATAGCCTAATTATGAAGATATGATATGAGGAAAATGTGTTCCTCTGGGCAGCTTAGTGGGAAATTATTAATGTACTAACATGAAATTTATTTAGTTACCTTAATGATAAAATAACTTTTGGACTGATATACATTAAAAATGGATAAAAATTATCCGAATTAACTTTTAAAATACCTTATTTCATAGTGTGCAGATAATTACTTGTTTTTACATGAATTGAATAAGTTAATTGTTTCCTATCTACTGAAAACTTGAATACTCATTAAGATGTTAAGATGATATGACAACTGAGCAGGTCTCATTTGCAGACTGTATTAATTGAACGACTATGCACAAGGTAATATTCAATTTTGAATGGGTGATTGGCTGTAGATGGGGATAGGTAGGGTTGGGGGGTCAGTTGTTGTAGTTGTCAGTTGTTTCTAGGGCTAGATGAAATTTGTTCAGATATCCAGCTCCTACATAACATCTATGGAATAATCCACATACACTATTTATTGGATAACTTTCTTATACTAAATCTTAAGGTAATAACTTAACTTAATCACATGTTCATTCATAATATAATAATTCGATGATTCTTGTTCATGCAGGAAACATGGATTGAAATGTTTCATCAGGGACCCAACTTTGAATGCCTTATCATAGTATATGTCTTCTTGACTATAAGTTTCAATATAATTTACAAAATGCAATTTTAACATTTTGTTTCACATCATGCTCACAGCATTAGGTTTAATAGGGCAAGACAACTCTGGTTCTGTTGTCCATTAATCTCTACTTTCACCACAAGAAACATTTCCAGAAATTACTTCATGATTTGAGTTTTTATGTGAGGGAAAAAAAGGTTAAAAATTTGGCCATGCAGCACTATGTGGCTGCCTGCACATAGGAACATATTTGTCCCAAAACTTTAAATTTTCAATGTCTTAGATATTGATCATTAAGAATACATAATTTAATTAATTCTGTATATTTCTAGAAATACTTCTTCATCTAAACACAAAATATAATTAATAAATATTGATACTACAATAAAGTATAAACATATTGAATTAATCTGAAAAAAATATAATTAGAATAGGAAGAAAGATAAACCAACCAGATTTTTTTAAAATTCATGGGACAAATATTTTTCTTGGTCCTTTAAGGGTTAAAGATCTTTAGGGACAACACTTTGCATCTGATGAAGATGTTGAGAGGATATTAGGAAATTTTGGCCCTACAACAGAAGGTCAACTTCTTCCAGAACAGCTTCATTGCACTTGTTCATCATTGGCATAATTACAATTGACAAACATGTGTAAAGAACCTTTTTCCTGCTGTTTACATTGAGAGGTGAATATCATTAACCTGAGAGCACATTCTAAAGGCCATTTAATAATTTAAATAAATGAAATATTTGCAGCTATACTTAATTATTATAAAGGAAGCATTACTTTCATTCAACCCTTGAATGTAGGGGAAAATTTGGTTTGGAAATCTTCCTCAACCAACGCCTTCCCAATTTGGACTGGCCATAACTTCAGTTTTAAAAGCTTTCTTTATATTATCCTTTTGTTTGGGTTGCAAGAGTGAAATTGTCTGACAAGTGTATGGTTTCACATACCCTTGCCTCTCCAATGGGACAGATACATCCACTGGTTCTCCAGTGGCTGATAATGCTGAGCAACCAAGCTCAAGACTGAGACCTGGTCTCTTCTTCCTTGAATGAGGCAAAGATGGCCCTGAAGTAGTGCCACAGAGGTTTAGCGTCAGGTTGGGTCTTCCAATTGATCCTTGAGGTTGTGAAGTAGCTCCAGGCAACTGACCAAGAAGCAGAGGTTTTCCTGTAAGCAAGAAGGAAAAGTCATTCTTAAAGAAGAGCAAAGAAAGACCAGGACTCTTAAATGTTTGCCAGTATAATTAAATTTAGAATTGAATAACAAGATTTTAGTTTATGTTGCTGGATAATAGAGCAATTTGTATATATCTTTCTAGTCTAATGTCTTTATAAAAATTGATCAAACAGGCTATAGACTTCATAATTCAAAACTTTTCAGAAGGGAGCTTTAAAATCATTTAAACAGAAAAAAATTGTGTAACATCTTACGATTTGGCAAACAGAATGTGGATTGGATTTCAATTTGGAAAGTGACTTTCCAAGTAAACTTTGATAGACTTTAATGTGTTATAGATATAAGGATATCTAACTTTTGGCAAGGAAATTTAATTTTTTTATTTGCCTTAGATTAGATTCTAGCACAGTATCTAATGCTTAGGAATCTTAAATTTTTGTAGCTGAAAAGGCAAATGATTCTCACTGTTCTGGTGTCACAGCAGACATTAGGCTTCCAAAAACTTTCTTTGATTTTTTGGAAGTAACTGTTCCCTTGGTATGTCTGCCCATTTTTACATGCATTGTTTAAGCCTATCTATTCTATCATTAGTTCATTGAATGACTAATATTTGCTGCAGCCTAGTGCTTCGTAGTAAATACAAATTATTACTTATCACATTTCACTTCACTATCAAATGAGTTTCAATGCATTGCAATGAATTAATTTAAACTTATATTCTGATAATATTTTTAAAATATCAGTGATCACAATGGACCTATTGTATCTGTTTATCAGTTGCTTTACCAAAATTCTTTAGCAAAACCAGGAAGAGATAATTCTTTATAATTATTTAATAATTCTTTATAATCCTTTAATAATTCTTTTCTTCCTCCAAAATAGAGGAAGAAAAGAATCCTAATTTAGCAGAGAAATATTCAGAAAATTTGAAACAACATTTTAACTCCAGAAATACCAAAACTGAGGAAATTTATACTCTGAATTTAGAATTTAGGCTTAAGATATTTATGAGGTGTGTTAAAAAAAATCACAAGAATTTTGTGATTTTTTGCATTGTACAGTTTTCACAATTTTTCCTGTATGTTGGTGAACTTTTCTGAAAAGATGCTGTACTGTGTTAGCCATATTGAATATCTAGTCTATTAACAGCAGTCAAAAAGGTTACATGTGTTTTAGTAGAATTGGCGATTTTTAAAACGGATCAGAGAATCTATTTTAAATTGCTATAAGAATAGAATAAAATACAGCAAAGGTTTAGAAATGTTAAATATTGCTTTTGGTGAGTCTGCTTTGAGTAAAAAGTGAGTTTACAAGTGTTTTAAGCATTTCTAAGATGGCCATGTAGACATTGAAGAAGAGGAATACCCAGGAAAAAGTTAAGTAAATTATTATTTTTGATTGCCAAATCAACCAAATGGTCAATAAGGAATATTTTGTACAAGTTCAATGCTGACTGAATAAATCCAAAGGAAATGCCCAGATATGTGGGAAAACAATTCACGGCTTTTGCACCACACCATTGCACCTGCTTGCATTTCGTTGCTCGATTGTGATTTTTTGGTCAAAAGCAACATTGTAATAATGCTCTTGCCTCTATAATTGCCAGAAATGGCTCCATATGACTTATTTGGTTCCCAAAAATAAAGAGGACCTTAAAAGGCCTTAAATTTGCAAGCATAGATGTTATCAAAAACAAATTGCTGAGACAGCTATAAACCTATCCCAAAGGACGAGTTTCAGAAGTGTTTTTGGGATTGGAAAAAGCACAGGCATAAGTGTATTATATTAAGTGGGTACTATGTTGTAGGAGATAACATTTCTGTAGATGAAAAAATAAAATTCTTTCCAAAATATAAAAATTCCTATTATTTTTTTTAATAACACGTCGTATTTATCCTACAAGGAAAGGATGTAAGTTGTTAATGATAATGTGTGAATATAAAAAAATTCTAAAACAAATGGAAATAAAATAAGTCTAATGAGACCAGGATTTGACCGGTGGCTGCCCTAACCATTGAACTATCTCACAGGATATTTGAATATGCTATTATGAGAGATGTTGTATGCATAAATGAGGGGAGCCTTGTTTCTTCAACTTATTCCATGCCCATTCACCTCTGTTACTAATAATCCAAATTTATGCAGAAGAATAACAGTGGTTTGAAATTACAATATGAATCCAATTAAAATTTTGTTCAAATAAAGGAGTAAAGATTTAACAATAATATAAAAGTAATAACTAAGAAAAAAATATTTATTTTGTTTATACTCTCAGCAAAATTTGACGTAAATGAATTACTTTATGCACAAAATCATGTGAATGAAGATTACTAAATTACATAGATACAGGAGACCTCTGAAAAAATTATACAGAATTCAAGGATTGTAAATGAATTCTATTAACATGAATACTATAAAAGAAACTAATACTATAAACATTATACGATATTTCTTGCTAAGGCTCTCTTTTTGCTTTCCATTTCCTTCCTATAATTGTAAGTAATTAATGTCATTGTCAAATGACCATACACATGATAGGATTGGTGGTAATATGAAATAAACATTAACATATTTGCAGCAATTAAATAGTCCAATTATCAGATTGATGCCCCAAAATTATAAAGTGAAATTAGGTTCAAAAAATTGTACATTAACTATATAGTAAATTTTTATTATTGGTACTAAAAAAATGGTTTTAGCTGAAAGAATTCAAGAACTGAATTGTTGCTTGGAAAGCATGAATTCTCATTTCCTTAATAATTTACCAGTTGAGTACTTTTCGTTTATATTTAAGGATTGGAAGACCCATTGAAGCATAGAGACAATAAAAGATTCTCAGAACCTGTTGTGTAATAGATATGAAAGATCAGAATTCTTTGGAAATGATTGTTATTGCAGAAGACATTAACTACCTTTCTCTCACAAGAAGTTAGTCATGCTATAATATAGTTATAAGTTAAACCTGTTGAATGCTAGTCTATAAAATACTCTTGCCAAGGATTACATTGATATTTACTGCTAAATATTTAGTTAACTTAATTAATTTTGCCATTTTCATTTGAAAATTAATATTTTATGATAAATTAAATGGGTCTGATGATTTTGCTTCTGAGATCAAACTGGTCATAATAAATATTTGCATTTAATTAGGTGTGGTCACAGTCCAATAATTTGTTCATCTTCAGTGAAATAGAATGTTAATGTTGAATGGCTTCATTATCATATTAAGTAAAAATATTTATATCAGAAGCAAAACAAAATTATAAAAGAAGAATTGGAGATAAATAAGCCATCCAGTTTAAAATGGGATTATAGTGCAATAATTTCAATAGGCAGACAGTCGTTCCCAATTTTGTTTTTGAAGAATCTAGAATTCTCTCATAAACTTTCAAGAACCTTTATAATGTTCTGTTGTGTGGTATGCGTTTTCATCCTAGAAAACGTTTTAATTTTCGGAGAGAAAAGTTGGTTTGTCATGATTACGTGTATTGAAATATTTTTTTCCTTCTTCAATAGAGTGCTAGACTTATTACAGAAGAATGTAAAAGGGAAGGGAATAAGAGGAGCAGCATTACATAATGTTCGTAGCAGAAAGAGCAAATGAATAAAGACGTTATTTTGAATTTGCAGGGTAATATATATATTACCATTAGTCACATGCATGGGTAAAACATTCGGGAGTACTTATAACATGGCGGATATCAAATCACACAGACTCACCACTATTTCGCGAATGAATTTCTAGTTCGAGAACACTTTGACTGGAAGACGCCTGAGATACGCCACTTGATCCATCCAGCTCCAAACCATCAGCATACTGCTGTTGGCGCAGCCGTCTTCTCAATTTGGGCATGTCGAAGGGAAGGGCACGAAGGTCATCTGGTCTGGAGTTGCTGGCCACGGAGGTCGAACTGCTTCCTGAAGCATCTGCTGCCAACCTCCTCCTCAGCTTGGGCATATCGAAGGGGAGAGCTCTGAGATCCTCAAGGCCCATGGTAACCCCTCCATCCCCGCTTCCCATCGAGCTGACCTGTCCTTGGCCTTGCGAGGAAGACTCTATCGATATCCCACTATCCGAACCTTGGACCTCCGCCTCCCCCGAGGAAGACGTCGCAGCGGCCACTGCGGCTTGAACCAAAGCACGATTGAGGAGGTTTTTGTTTTGCAGCACCAGCACCCGTCGCCTCAACTTCGGCGCCCCTTCCCATGGAGTGGGTGCCAAGAGAGTCTGCGGGGAAATGGGAGCTTCGGGACGTGGAGGAGATATGGAGTGGTCGGAGATGAGAGTTGGAACTGGAGTGGGTTCCGTGGGGAGGTTGTCAACGGCTGCTGGTGAGGACAGTCTTTCTTCTGGGGAGGCTCCTTGGGAGTTATTGTTACGATTGTTGTCCGAGGTTTCCGAGGCAGGCTCCTGAGATTTGTCGGATATGGGTGATAGGATGTGCAGTTGAGGATGACCTGTTTGGTGTCCAAGCTGCTGAGAGGATTGGGAAGATCCGTGATGATGGTGGTGGTGGTGGTGGTGCAAGTGTAAGCGGTGGAGGTCCAGCAATCGAGCTGAGCCGGAATCGGAGCTGTGCGAACTTAAAGAGCTGCTCCGTCGGCTCCCGGAACTGCTGGTGCTTCGGTTTCCTTCGCTGGTACTACTACGAATGGACTCCAGACTTGACATTGCACTACTGCTCGTGGCCATGCTCTCGGTGCTGGAGTACTTGGGTCTGGCTCCCCCACTTGATGGCACAAGAGTAGGTCTACAATGTGCCCTCGATGGCCTCCCTACTACCACCACACTTCTCCCTTCAATTGCTTCCCTCACCTCTATTCTTTCATCCTCCTCTTCTTCCATCTCCTCTTCTGCAGGCCTATCCTTGAACTCTAAGATGGGGCCATTCGTCCCGTGACGACCCCGACGAGACTTCACGGGAAGCCGCGAGTCTTTCGTTCTGGCGGGACTTGAGGTTCGTCCAGCTGGAAGATCGGGGGCGCTACAGAGGCTATTCATCTCTGAACTCCTGTTGTGGAACTTAGTGGGCAGAGGTGCCGTGGAAGGAGGGGATGGAGCATAGCCTCTGAGAGGAGGCGGGGACGGCGCGTGGCCCGACCCTACGGGGCCTTTCAAGGACGGAGGTGTCTGGAAGGACGGTAGGTCGGCGGGCCTTTCGACCTCCGCCTTTTCTTCTGCGCACCGTTCATCCGGTCGCTTCGACTCCTTGGTTGCAGGAGGTTGCGCTTCGCTCCTAGTGAGTGTCAGCTTCCTTCTCTCCTTCGGTGGTGTGGAGGTTACTTCTTTGGTCGGCACGGAGCGCGAGCTTCTTGGGGACACCGCTGCGGCAGCCCTCACGAGGGCTACAGGCAGCATCCTCAGCACCGGATGGTTGGATACCCTATCCACCTCGTCCAAATCATCTTGCGAGCGACGGACCTTGCAGTCGAAGGCCGTCTCGTACAGATGTCTCTGTCTCCCGCTCATGTCCTCTTCGTCTCCCTCTTCTAGAGGTACCTCGCAGCACTCCGCCTCCCCATCTTCATCCTCTTCTCCCCTCACGCACCGCCCGCCCCTACAGGAGCAAGCCCTGAGGCCCCTTGCCACGCCTTTGGTACCGCTAGGCGTGGAGGAGCGGGCGGCGGTGCCCGTGGCAGAGGCCGGCGTGGTAAATATGAGATCCCAGTCACGGAGGAGGCAGGCGGCCAAAAAAGCTGGGGCCGGCCCACCCCCTCCGTAACCCGCCTCCGGGCCTCCGGAGCTCCCGCTTCCCTGGGCAACCACCACGCCTCCCGAGGCGGATCTTTCCACTTCCACCGTCGAAGTCCCCACGGCAGCGTCACTCAGGAGGTGCGATGGAAGGACCTCATCCGAAGGATCTTCTTCACCTTCCTCGGCTCCTTCCTCCGCTTCACAGCTGTGCCGGTGCTCCTTGATTCGGTGCTTGTGCCGATGGTGATGGTGGTGTCGGTGATGGTGCTTGTGCTGGTGATGATGGGGATGGTGGTGTCTGTGTTGGTGGTGGTGTTTGTGATGGTGATGCTCCCTCTGCGGTGCCTGTGTATCCTGAAAGCGGAAGTTAAAAAATTTCAGTTCTGGTCATATCGTATTTGTTTACGGATAAGGAATGAGGGGGATAACTTTAAAATAAATGATTGACGAACCTAACATTAGATAGATATAAATGCTTATCCTCCTAAGATTAGATATTTGAATTAATCTTAAGGAATTATTACATAATACATTCTCAACACTTATTAGTTTACTATACTTGTACTAAAGTTTTAATCATCACCTTACGTTTTCCTTGTATTTCTGCCATTTATTATATTTTTCTTTCATTATTTATTTCAAGCTAATATAAAAAATTCTATAGCGATTTTTCTGTTTATGTTATATAAAATATTATTAGAATAATGAAATAGAAAATTGACTTCACTGATATAACCGTTCGTACTTGATAATTAGGAATAAATATGCTACGTGCACATAAAAATGTTTTATCTAGAATATCTATTTTAAATAGTAACTTACATTCACAATTTCAGTATTACCAATCGCTGAACACCCGCTATATTTGAATTTAAATTTAAGTATTTTCATAGTGAATGAGTATATTAATTAGTATATTATTAGTTGGTAATTATCAAGAACCTACGACTATATCAGATAAGTCTATTTTATAATAGTAAAGTGTGCACATGGAGGGAAATCCTAGATCAATTTTTTATAATAGTTGGAAAAAAATAGCAAAAGAAAAAGTGGGTGTACCACTCTCAAAAAGTTCATTCTAAACTGTTCATTTCAATAATAAGCCTTTGAAATAATTAATTTTTGAATTTTTGGTGTTTTACACAATTATTTCGGTAGTGAAAACTAGGAGTAAATTCCTGAAAAATGACTAAAACAAATGTTGCCAATAATATTCATACAACTGTGTCTATCAAATGGTAATCGAAAAACTTTCGCTTAACATACTCAATGAGTAATAATAAATCATTGTCATACTTCAAAAGGAAATTACGTAGGAATTAGTTGATTCAATTTAGAGACTAATTTAGAGATTCTTAAATTGATTAATGTATCATAAACATGACATATCTAACTATACACTACCAAAATTTCCAGAAATATTACGGTATCGTTACAGAAGCGAACGCGAAGCGATTCCAAACACCCGAATCAAATCGCTTCTCCGCCCCTCGTGCTAGGGAAGGCAAAATATGTAATTTTGCAATTGTATCTTAACAAAGCTTGATTTAAAACATTTTTCTGTAAACATGTTATTTAAAAAAACTGATAACGCTAATATTAATTTGTTATTTTTAATAATCAGAAGATATATGAGTAATTTAATGTAAATATAATGAATTAAGTTAAGAAAAATTAAAAATAAGTCAATAAAACTACAAAATGGAAATATATTAACAGTAAATTTCATTTTATTCTAGAATAAGAAAATAATTAATAGTTTTAATAAAATAAGTCGTTGATAACTAAGTAAACAAAGAAAAGAATAAATAAACAAATATAGGATTTAAATAGAAAATATACCAAAATAAACTGGGCAATTAAAACATTCTCGTAAGGAATTGCCTCCTTTTCACAAACACTACCAGCATCATCATCTTATAATTGATCATCTATATGGATTTATATTCATAATATATTCTCATATATGTAAACAAAATTTGGGGTTTAACAACAGCCTTGATCTTCGAGGGGACGAGTTGTTTATAATCACTAAATTTCACAAAGTTATCGTCTATTCAATCAAAATGCTAACAATTAAAAGTAGAAAAGGGTATTTCACGACCAAAATAAAAATTTTTCATCTATTGGTACTAATCCTATTCTGAAGAACCGTAATTCTACATTAATTGTAAGAGAACGAATAAAAATAATGAACCCAGAGTGAGATGAACGTGAAATGTACTTTCATTTCTTTGACTCGTCTGGGATCGAGCCAGAGACCATTACGTCATAAAATCATCCGCATATAATTAAATATTACTATTTGCATGAGAAATAAATTCAAAAATGTGCAAATTTTGAAAATTGTGCGAAGTCTGGTTTAATAATCGAAAGTTGCATGACATCGTGACAGAAAAAGGATGAACTTATCCTTTTATATAATATAGCATAAATAGTCTTTTTTAATTACAATGAGTAAAAGCTATAATTTACGTAGAGGCATAAATTATGTGCTGTATTTTCCACACGCTTTTTATAAAGAATTCCTCCACGTACACTTCTTCCTTGAAGTAAAAAAAAATCTTCGCAATGCCTCTATAAAAGTTATAAAAATTATGTTATTGAATGTTCGTAAGCCTTGCTGGGGTTCTAATATTGCAGATAAGACTTAGCTAATCCCTACCGTGCCGAATTACATAACAAGTCCAGTTAATATATGCGTACGTGATGCAGGACACATTCAGATGTAAGCCTCCAATCAAATGTTGCCATTTATCCTGAAGGATATGCAACACAAATGGCAGAAAAGGTTGCCTACGCGTCAGGGGTTAGGTGTGTGTCTGGCTGTGCTGACTACTGCAAAAACCCCATCTTATCTATGACTATTTAAGACCCCAGCAAGCCGCATTCCGGTGTGCGGCAGGGGGTGCAAGCACCTTGACTCTATTTTCCTAATCAATTGCTTTCGCGTATCGTTCGCGAAAAAATGAATTCTTGAAGCGATTTGTTCTAGCATCTTTTCTCCTGATCTTCCTCGCAGTATCAAAACGGCGTATATAACCGGGGGGGGGGTCACATTTTATCGGTTACATCTTAGGAGAACATAATTTCTTCGTACTTATTCAGTAAATTTATCCTTATATTTAGTCTCCTATCTATCTAATGATTCCCATTCCGTGTGCTGTTATCTGCGTAACTTTCCTGTTTTTTCATAGCAGTTCTTTACAAATCGTATCGCCTTTTTTTGTACCTTTTCTAAATCCTGAATATGACATTTTTCGGCAGGGCCCCATACACTACATGTATACTCAAGGCGAGGGCTAACCAACGCTAAGTAAAATCTCTCGCGAACTTTTTATTAATTCAACCGACTAATTTTCTATAGGATTCCGCCCCAAAGTATTCATTAAGCAATTCCTTTATTTCTTTCCGTGAATAAGTAAACCGCCCTAAGAGTAGGATACCCAGATCAGAGAGATGGTCTTTCATACCTGTATGGGTGCCTCTTCCTCCCTCACCCCTTCTTTGTCTTCTTCCTCTTCTTCTCCCTTCTCGTCCTCCTCTTCCTCTTCCTCTCTGAACAGATCAGCGTAGTAATAAGGCGACGGATGGCGTCTTTGCGGGGGGTTGACCGTCAGAAAGTGTGTCTCCGCCTCGAAGATGTCTTCCCCAACTTCTCCGCTTATAGAGTCGTCATCTTTGAAGCAAACTCCAAGTTGATTCTGCTTTTGGTCTTCGCCGACTGCTTCGTATACTCCCTCGTCCAAGAAAACGCCCTCGTCGACAAGCGAAACTGTAAATAAGGAATCGTTGTACACATCTCGTGAATCGCTTAGTTAGATGAGAAATTTCATTTAGCTGTACATACATTTCAAGAAGATTAAGTATCTCTCAGAAAACAGTGAGCTGTGAAATGATAAACATCGGGATTTTATGATTTGCAAAGTTTGAACGGTGTGCGACCTCTAGATGTTTGAGTTTTACTTGAAAAGGATACATCCGTACTTTGAAGCTAAAATGTATAAATTATTAATTATGCGTTATGATGGAATAATCTGTTTTTTCAAGAAGCTAACACATAAAAAATAGCATGTTATCAAATATCAACTCTTCTTACTGAATACTAGAACTTACCACCACTATTTATCTTCGCGCTCCTTCAAATTCAAGTTTAAAGGCAATTTCATAACTTCCATAAGAGATGAATGTAAAAGATCACGTTTATCGCATATGGCTCCCTCTTCATTGGCAAAATTAAATCGGAAATAATGACCACAATAATTCGAAAAATGATCCTTGGAGAAGGATATCGACCAATCTTTATTTTTCTTACCAACTAAGTTTGTTTCCGATTAAAGTTTTTGAGCAATTTTGCGATATAATTGAACATTTCCTTAAAATTAAGCGCTATTTAGAAAACGTTCCCTTAGTAATACATGACGTTGTTGAAGAATTGAAGGACTAAATACGACAAAAGAAATCGATAGAAAAAAATTATTCCCTTTAAAGAAGGCAATTTTTAAACCCTGTCTTCACTGGAAAATAGCTGTAGGAAGTGCAGCTACTTCGATTGCACGATCACGATGAAAAAAATAAATACACAAATCGCTTCATCGCTTATAAATAAAACAATGTTTTCTTATATTAAAGTAATATTTTTTCTCAATGTCTCTTCATTATTTAGGGAAGCGGTTTGGTCTCAATAAAAAGGCTATGGAAGAAAGTTCTAATTAAATATATAGTCAGATAAATAAGATACACCATATGACAAAACTACTTTCATTTATCCACAAAAATATTAATGAAATCTTCCTTTATGTATGCAGTGGTTCTTGCGACATGCAACCAACATGATTAGCACCCTCATGATGTAATATTAAAAAAATATCTTAAAAGAGAAAATCCCTTTCATGGATCTTTAATCTTTGATTCCCTCCTTGTAACAGCAAGAATCGCTCTACTTTTCACTTTATCTTCAGCGGTGATCTTCCGACATCAAACGCCATGTGTTTTTTATTCATACGAGATGTTTTGCCTTCGGAGGCATAAAGGGGCCTCTTCCATGTTTTTCCCTGATTTTACTCACCGATAAAGACCGTCTCTCTTTTCCCGTTTTCATTGAGTAACGCGGTGTTCTCTAAAGGTACAAAAGGAACTAATGTAAGTATTTTTAGATTCCCTTTTGTGATAAGTGTGTTATAACGTAAATACTATTTATCTGGCAGAGGGTCGTAATTCTGCGTATTTCAATGTGATAGTAATGGGTCATCTATTTGTAAAACTTCAGGAAGGACTACCACTCAGACTGGTGAACGCCACAATAAACTGGAACAAGCCCCGTAATATTCAAAAGGGTATCTTTAATGGCTATAAAGGATACTGATATAGGAATAAAAAAATATTAATTAAAAAAATGAGAAAACTTAGTATCTTCCACAGAAAATGTATTTAATCACGACCGGTTTCGTGACGAAACTATGCGTGATAACCGAAATAAATTTTCTGTGGAAGATACTAAGTTTTCTCATTTTTTGAAATGCCAATTCCATTCCACGAAGTCACGCTTCAGTATATCAATTTTATTTCAAAAATTATTAATATATTTATTTCATAGCACCATTCCACGCCTATTTATCCAAAACCTATATTTCATCTAATAATCCAACGGATTCATTGAAATGAGATATTTGCTACATGCTTTTTGGAGAGCATTTTATGTAAGCATAACATTGTTTCCCTCTTTCAAATTAATAGAAAATATAAAATAAAATTCCTTGATTTAAGAGAGATTTAAAATTATTATTGAAAAGAAACTGAGAGGAAAAAAAACTGATTTTAGTTTATATATTGCATTACAATCGCTATAATAGATGATCTCACAATTATTAATGATAAAATTACATAATTATATCATTAGAATCATTTATTAAATAATAATGATTCCCAGAATACTTCTGCTCCCCTTCATGGGACCAGAAGTATATGGGAAAATAGTACTACAAATACTTACATAATAAGGAAAGTTTTAACAACTTAATTATCTGTGGAGGTGTGTCAGAAATTGAAGTAGATACGAACAAAAACTGCGTACGATTACTGTATAAAAGTGAAAAAATAATCTAGCCTTTAAAAAAGGAAAATGAAATAATTTCATGGAGCTATGAAAAGAAAGTGTCAAATAAAGGAAAGATTAAGTAATTAACTTTGAGGTTATCAATTTACACGGTGAGACAGCATAGATCATAAAGATAGAAATAGAACTAACAAGTCATAACTAAGTAATGGGCAAATAATTGCTATAGTTTCATCTGGGATATTGAATAAACAGTTTAGCTATTTATTCTTGGGGTTGTAAGCGTTTTTGGATCAAGTTAGACTAAAAAATGCTGAAAAATACCGTGCATTTCCAATTGTATTAGGTATTTTGTCGAGCAATATAATTTGGAACTTCTCTGTCAATTTATGATTCTCTCCAAATTATGCTTAGAATTAAATTTTGCTTTAGGCGATGTTTCAATTCTTTGACTGTTTGGTATGCAAAATCGGATCTCGGCCACTCATTGTTAAATCGGCAGTTTAATTTCGTCAAGTGCACAATAGAGTGGCGATTTACCAAGTGGCCAACGCATAAATTACAGTAAGTGACACATATATTCCATAAATCAAAAGGAATAAACGCTCACTTAGCGGGAATTATCTTTCCTTTCGGTTCAATAGCTTGTATCCGCTTCGTTGACGATTGACAGGGCTATATTATATTGGCTATATTTCGTATTATAAAATCAAAATCTTTCTCCATCCATTTCATTCACATTGAGTAATGGATATGAAACGGACGAGTAAGCAGACATTTTCAATTGATTTCGAGCAACTGAGTTGGATAATATTCCGCATCTCAGCTAAGTACAAATGAGACAGAAATATAATATAATTTTATTTGGAATGAAAAAATTGAAAGCCATTCTGTTTTTATGGTACGACAAAATGTGACCGTGGTTTAACATAGACGAATAGAAATGACGTATTTCAGCAGAACAAACGACATTTTATCGCTGATAGATGCTCTTTTTTGTGAGAAACTAACTATTCACAATTTTATTATGTATCCTCTATCCCTGGAGAGAAACGTTATACTAATAGAATAAATATGTACGTAATTCAACTGCTATGATTAAACTATTGAGGTCTAACATGAATGGCATGGAACTTGGAAATCGTTAGAAGATTTATTATTATTATTATTTTTAGTTATACCAATAATTTCTCAATTAATTTAGAGATAATAGTTCCCTGAAAGATTTTCTATATACTACGTATCCTCTCAGATGGATTTAGCGGTAACACTCTGTGACAAATTCAGAAATTACACACACCAGAAATGTGATTTAACTTCAGATAAAGGTGAATTTGGTTATGTAAGTATTATTACCGGTGGATGACCTTTCTGTCAACAATCCTTTCATGACAAATGGGCACTCGGGATCCAACTTGGAATAAGGAGGAACAAAGATATGCTGGAGAACCATAAATTGATAATGGTTGATTGTATAGATCCTACATTATAATCGTCGCTGTGTATTTGTTACACCCCAAACGTGTAATTGCCCATTTCATGAAAACATATATCCGTCCGATGGCAGTTACTTCAGTAAAAGAAATATATGTTAAATTGATTTTCCGTTTCACTTACGAGGTTTTGCTCTTATAAAGTTCAATTAGAAATAATAGCCGTACGAAATCGTGAGAGAAAATACTTCTGCAAAGAAAATTTAATGAAGATTATTAATTTCACATTCGAATATTATGGTTGATTCGATATAACGAAACCCTTGATAAAATATGTCGGTTTCAATTTAATTTACCAAGCGAATTTAGCAAATGTTTACGTTGCTATCAATAAAATTTTGGTTACTACTAGTAGCACCGTCGTTCGAGTCTTGGGTAGCTTATTCGATGTCAATAATGGCGATTGTCAGTGTAATTACCGACAAAAGAGAAATATATCATACATTTCTAAATGCGAGACGAATGAATTCCGTTTACGACCGCTAAACGAAATAAATACGAAAATTATAAAGCGTTAATTTAACAAATGAACGAAGAAAACCTTCCGTTTTGGAAAACGTAAAATCAAGAGTAAGTTCACGTAAATTGTAACTGACCATTGAGCTCAGACCCTCATCTTACTAAAGACTATATTATGTTTCTTTGAGTCTTCTAAAACGTGCGTATACAACTCATTTTACTGTAAAAGGAAAAGGTTTCCATTCTTTATGAAGGCAGATGGTCACATGATAACACTGTCCATGGTGGAATTCAAAATACGGGGGCGTAACTCGGTTTCAGTGGGCATTCCATTAAGTCTCTTCCACGAGGCGACAACAAAACAATTTGAATTCAGTCTCCATAGGTCTACGCTTTCAGAGTCGAGGGAAAAAGGAGTTGGAATTCGTAGATGTCCAAATGCCGAACGTCCCGTGGGAATGGGAAGAGGTCCACGTGGGGTGCTCCTTCCCCATGGAATTCCACAGAGATGGGATTCTGGGCAGAAGATGCGTTTCTCGATTCCATTAGCACCACGGAGCGGCTTTGAAAAGGGAGGCCGTGGTATTAGGGTTGCAAATGGACGCAACGTGGGACTTCTTTAAAGCCGAACCTGTGGTCAACGAGGGCCCTGTTTTCAGAGCAGACCTCCAAAACACTCCGACTGACCAGAAGCCAAAATTATTTTTGAGGCTCCTGCCCATCCATTTCAATGATATTGTATAATTACATTTACCGAGGTTACATAATAAAACCTTTACTTAAAGATTATATATTTGCAAAGTTATATTTACGTTTTTGCTTGTGAATTTCCTCTTTTTTATATGTATAGAATAGGTAATATTGGAAACCACACTGAATGACTAGTGTGGAATGGAATACATTTTTTTTTCAAAACAATGCTTAAAACTACAAGTAATATTTGTAATAGTAAATGGGTGGGCATGACTGTGAAAAAACTCCACTTGTTTAAAAGTTTTTAATATCGCGACCGGTTTTGGACGTTAGTCCATTATCAAGCATTATTCAGGTTGAGTTCTGAGTTTGTCATGATGTCCTGAGATGAGTCATGAGTTATTCAGGAGTACACATATATATGCAGAGAGTACAAAACCAAGCCACCAATCAGAATAGCTATTTGCGGTGTTATGGGGAAGAGGAAGGGGAAGCAGGTTAACAATGGACAGCAAGGGAGAATAATTACGTAAAAGATGGATTTTGGTGAGTGTGTAATTGTTTTTTAAGTGGAGTATTATTTCTATTTGTTCGAGATAATTTAGTTTGCGTCATTTGTGTTCACAATGTAATAGAGTAGAGGAGAAATCTGAGGTGTGATTGTTATCTAAAAGATGTTTTGCGAAATGTGATGCCTGTGTATTGTTACGGAATGAATTAAAGTGTTCTTTGGTTCTTATTTGTAAATTGCGGGACGTCTGACCCAAGTAAATCGCACCACAATCGTTGCAGTGTAATTTTTAAATGCCACTTTTTAGTGTCTCGTTGAAAGTATCTTTATTATTGAGAAGCATTTTACCTAAGTTGTGTGTGACTTGGCTTGACATTGTAAGGAGTGAGGAAGTTAGAAATGTTGTAAGAAAGGGGGCCTACAAATAGGAGTTTCACCCAAATTGAATTTTCCGTGTTTGAGAAAGTGGGGTATATTTTGGATACGTTTAGTTTCCTTAGTTGTGTGAATCGTGTCAATTAATGTATCCGTGTAACCGTTGGCGATGGCTATTTCTTCGATGATATTTAATTCACGTGTGTAATATAATAATAATAATAATAATAATATTTGTAAATTGTTTATAACCAATCAATATCCGTAACATGTATAAGCGGGAACTTAAGAAACTGGACTTTGTCAAGAGTATTGTCGGTAGATAAATTTCCGCGAGTTATGTTACTTTATAATTCAATGGTCTCAGCATTCACTTGGTGGTATTCCATAATTGAAAAACCACTAAAATCAAACACAATTTATTTAGACAATCACCACAGATTTAAAAAACTTCACGATCATGGTTTAGATGTAGTAACATGGTCTTCGGTTGCTTTACAATTTTTAGATCCTATCTGGAGTACTGTACTTGTATAAGACCCATCAGATAAGCGATGAATTCTTGAATTAGAAAACGTTCAACTCAACACCGTGCATTTTTTAAAAGAAACAACGCGAGAGAACGGTAAGATGTACGAAAATGATCCTCGATATAGTCGATTATTTTTGAGAAGATTAAATCTTGGGTTAAACTTAACCAGTAAATTCAGAGATAATACCTACTGGGAGAACGTAGGAGATATGATGTGTTAACTAGGTAGATCAGATACTGAGAGATATATTAGGGAAGCAGATGCTTGAAATAGATAACTAGAATGTTAGTCTTTCTTTTCCACGGACGATACGCGACAGCAATAGAATAGCGAAGGCTCAGGGTGTATACGTAGCTGTAGATACAGATCTATAAACGAGTCATGCATTTGAAAAAGCATGCAGTATCCGATTTACGTTCTCATCTCTGTGAAGCATTTGTCATATTAATGGTTTGCTAAGTTTCTTGATGCACTGTGAAAAATCATGACATTTAAAATCATATCATCAGAGTGATGTAAGAGGTTGGGTGTCCGAGTAAATTTGATAATCATGCATGTGTTATTAAATATTTTCCTCTTATTATCAACTACTAAGACAATCTTTTTCTTTTTTAGGATTTAAAATTTCACTTCTAATGATATTATTTTCAATTAACTAGAAATCGCTCATATCAACCCAAGATAAATATCATAGGAAAAGGCAACCTTAATTATAAAATTTTATATACAATAAAAGGAATTTCAATTCTATAAAAGGATTAAATTGATTTGTATCACTATTACAAACATTTTCACTCTTCCAACTTTAACGGAATTGAATTAAATTGACAGTTATAATAAACCTATGATATAAAATGGCATAGTATAATATGACGATGTCTGGTTGTTAAATGTAAATGTTAGTCATTTACTTTACTTTTGTTGCAGAAGTAATTTTGTTAAAATTTTACTTTTTTGCTTAAGTAAAATTTAGCCACGCCTCTGTTCAGTGGAAGACATTTTTTGCTTAGACTCTCTGGTAGGTTTCGAAAGAAGACAATTTCTTTGCAGTGGTTTCATTTTTAAGATCCCAGTCTTTGAAGGACGCATACGAGGACAAATGGCATTTTATGGCTGCACACTTTGAGAGAAAGCAAAGATTTTATTTCCATCCAATTTCCAGTTTCTCGGTATGTTTCCATTTAGATCGAGATGAGGAACACATTTACACTGCACCACTAAATATTGTATAGCTAAATGCTACGAAGATAATATTGCTACACAACACTGCTAAGTAATTTTGAATCAAGATAATAATCAGACGGTAAGGAACGCCAAAATCCTTATTATAATCCATGTTATTATAAATAGAAAACCCAACTAATGCATTGAGCATGGACCACGGTTGAAAACTTGACGATTTTCCGCAATAACAAGCGATTTTTTCCTATTTAATCAATATTGATATCCGCTGTACTTCTTACATGTTATACTGCATGTTAGATTCTAGCAAAATATCTCTCTTGAAATACAATGTGAAAAAATCACAATATATTCGTTAGATAAATAACGCAAAATCATATTACATACATGACTAGCGTAATATTTGAAATGGAACCATGCTCAGAATTACGAATAGAAGTAATAAACGGACGTCATTGTATATTTTATTACTTTTTACCAATATCTTCTGTGTGTATGCGCATTTCCTATGTACATGTAGCAATATCCTTAAAGAAAATTCACACATTTGTCAGCGATGCTCAGTTTATCACCGATTAAGTAATATTTTTCGGTAAAACCATGAAATAATATTTTAAAATGAGGTTGGCTAGAAATATTTTAAAGAAGTATCAAGTAAAAACATTATTTCTTTCTCTCTTCAGTGAAATTACGCTATTCTTTAAGTATATCTAGTAACGATTATTTTGTAGTGTTGATAAATAATCAGTAAATATTTATAAAATACAAACTGAAGAATTAATAGTTTCTGGGTTCGGTGATTACAGAATTAAAACTTTTCAGGCCTTTGAAACAACAACTTGTTCCATTATTAATTTATTGAATTACTCTCTGTCATACTGAATTAGAATATTTATCAAAAATTACGCCAAATATATACATATTGGAAATTTAAAATGAAAATATGTAAAAATAAATATAGTTTTAAAGACTATCATGAGTATTCATAAGAAATAGACCGAAATTTGACCGAAATATTTAATGGTATTTAGTCTCATTGTGAAGAGTTATAAAATTTTCTGTGCCAATTCAATGATTTAACAATTGAAGAACTACGGTTTTCCCGGTTTAGACTTTCGATACAGTTCCCGGTTTTGTAATCTCAGTCACCTATCAAAAATGCTCATCGGAAACCGGTCAAAGAAGATGAAGAGAATCATTCGGACACGAGCATTTCTCGATTCAGTCTTTCTCATCAGAGGGAAAGATCCAAGAAAGGCCAACGTCTTTCTCATATATCTTTCTTTCCATTCCGACTCTATTTGCATAGAGACGAGTTCCGCCTGCATGTTTATCGGCTGTCCTCTAGGAGGGAAGAATGCGGATGGGAATTGGCGGAAAAAAATGAATGGCAGCGATGCGTGAGGCCGAAGTTACATTGAGAATGGAAGTATCCGAGAATGTGGGGTTATATGCATAGTAGAGAAAGAAATAAGTGGCAGAGGAAAGGTGAAAATCAGGCGGCTATTTCAATAAATACTGCCTTGTCAGAGAATACGATATAATTTTCAGGAAAAGGAAATAATTTTACACATAAAATAGTACTTATTAAAATCCTAGGATAATATTAAGACGACTGGGGCTCGATCTCAAACCACCCACTTACCCGTAGGTTTTCTGTAGTCTAATGAGGGCCTATGGAGATGGCAGGTACCACTTTTTGTTGCCATGCTTTTAAAACTTTCAGCTTTATGTTTGATGGTAGTAGTCCTCGCATGATTCGATATGGTCGTTAAATGATTCCAATACCTTACTGGTAGACCTAGGTTTGAGAGCCAGTCATGTCGATACTTTTCACTGCTGTTTATCACAAAGAAAAGTTTTATTTCCCGAATTCATATTCAAAGGTACAGAAAATAATATCACGCAAGTTGAATCAATTGGTAGTTCAGGTGAGATTTCCAAAGAATGCTCCTGTACCATGCGTATATTATATACTTCTCGTTCAAACAATGTTCAATATAAATATCTATAATGATCAACTAGGCATATCCAGAGAGAGAAAAGCAGATTTAATGACAAAGGAATGCATAATTAAATACGATAATGTGTAGATGAGGACGTGATGGTTAGTCAACTCGGCAAGAGTATCACAGAAAATGGTCAGAACAAATAAAATGTACCTAAGGCAAAACGCGGTAATAACAAGTTGAAGGGAATATGGCCTCACTGTTATAATTCACTGAGCATATTAAAAACTTTCGAAATTGGTAGCATGGCTAAAAGTACGAGAACTACAAAATGGGTCTTACAATTAGAATGGCCAAGGAAGAAGTTTGTATTACATTATGGCGATGACCGCAAGAGAGCTACAGAAGTCCTACGTGAATAGAATTCCCATTTTATGAAGAAAAGAAGTTGAGTCTTCGGAAATAGTGAATGTCGATGAGTAAAACTTTGATGTCCAATTATTAAGGAAGTTTCTCAGATGGTGAAAGACGGTGAGCATTAACGGTTAAGTTTAGGAAAGATTACGTACTGTATAATACAAGAGCACTAGGGAATCTGATTAAAAAGGAGTTAAACAAACTGTATGGGTCCTCTATCTGGAAGTAGAGTGCACGATAAAGCAAAATGGAATTTATATGGTAGATGAGATAGGAGAGGGTCTAACTTATAACTGATATACATATGATATTATAAGAAAGGAAAAGGTAAGGATGTTATTAGATGAGAAAGGAAAAGGTAATTAAATAAAACGGATTATATTTAAATATAAAAATACATGATATGATCAGAAAAATTGATAAGTCAGTAAATTTAACTGTTGACAAAACGTAAGGATAGTTATAAATTATAAATTGATTCAATGGAATGCAGTAAACAATGTTTAGGTGAGAAACTGTTTATAAACAACTCTATGGAAACACATAGAACTAACTTACGATTGAAAAAAGTAATTTTTCTATAACCGATTTAAGTAATGCCGAAAATTTTAAGGAGAGATATATATCAGAACAGATCTCCCATTAAATCCGTATTCCAACTATCGAAATCTTTGATCTGACTTCCAGATGCAGAAGAAGTGCCTGTGGTGGAATTACTTAAGCAACAGTTACTTTTTTGGCGATACTGTCTTCGGGTTTGGCCTCTGAGTTTAGAGGGCGTGTTTAACGACGTCTGTACATCGGAAGGGGAAGAGAAGAGGAATGGTACAGGGTGCAAAGAGGGGAAGGAAGACAGATTGAAATGGAATTGGAAATAGAGAAAGAAAGTGGATGGAATGCAGATGCAGAAGGGGGAGGAATTCAAATGGTCTTGCTTGCTACACAATGGAATAAAAAAACAGAGACGGATAGAAAAAATATAATATAATTGATAAAGAGCAGACATGGAGTTAAATGAAAAAAATCGTCATCAAAAGATAAGAAGAAGTACTATATATCGATAGAACCGGGAATCGAACCCAGGCGTTCAACTTTTAGGTGAGATGTATGTAATCGCACCGAATTTGAGGTAACAAATGGAAGACCTGGAATCGAGTAACTGTTTCACCTATATTTTTTTTCTGGGGATCCTAGTGCTTATATATAATTAAGCTATATACCTACACGTTGAAAGTAAATATCTCGAACAAAAACATCATCGTTTTAAGACGTCTTAAATGCTTCGCGGCCGAGGCTGGATTGTTGATAACGAGTAACGTGACAAAAAACCATTAATTTAAACCATTTTTATTCTGTGACATCAAAGTAATTCCTTAATGCTAAACGAAAAACATTTTTATACTGTCTTAAAAAATGTCCTTTTTCATTACCATTTCACTCGGCTTACTTTCTCTTTTCAGTAATTTATAATTGATTTTAGAGGTTACGAATAAGAAATATCCAATCAGGCTTAATTTTGAAGAATAAAGAGTAAAATAAAAATATGAATTAGGGGTTTTTAATATTTTCCAAACCAATAGGAAGTTTTCCTGACAAATAAATGTTTTTGATTCTAAATCGACAAAAATGGTTAATAACTTCGATTTACCTTCTATATTAACGAAGTAAATTTCTTTCATGTTTACGTTGTCATCAATAAACCTTTGGTTGCTACAACAGTCGTGACGTTTTTCCTGTTCCAGAGTTTATTTACGTTGGTCGTTGAATCACTGTCGATTCGGTTATTAGCGAGAAGTGTAAAAATATAACCGATACTTAACAAATAAAAAAGAATGGAATAATCTACCACAAACTACAAAAACATCGAAAAAATAACATTCATTACGCTTTTAGTTGTCGAATAAGCCAAGTGTGATGGAAATCCGTCGCATTAACTTATTTTAATGGATTGAAGAACAAAACCTTGCCCAGAAGAATGGAAACTCTAGTGTAATGTTGCGGAAACTTATCTTTGACTTCTGGCTTCTCACTTCTTTAAAAAAATAGTCGTAATTTTCCTGGGTCTTTCTACAATGCACTAATCTATCGCAGTATAATGAACAGGAACCAGTGGCATTTTTTACGGCGCGGCTAGCTACGTTGTAATGATATTAATGGCCTCCCTTTTTTAACTTACGAAGGTCTACGGAAGTTAGCACGTTAAGCTTCAGCTATTACTTGGGCCTCGTGGTATGAAATAAAGGAAGTGCGGCTGTTAAATTGCCTCGACTGCTTTTTACCCAGAGTTTTACCTTTGTTACTTATATTTTACAGGCAGGGTCGACTTGCAGTCTTTAATTTCTGATAAAGGTCGCAAGATGAGCCATATGTGGGGGATTGAACCCAAGCCATCTACTTTGCAGGCGTGTTTATGATTGATATGCAATATTGGCCATACATAATGTGTGTCACTTAAGATTTATTTTATTTTTTATTTAAGATTTAAAATCGCTTTATTCTTACTATGACGCTTGATTAAATGCAGTGAGATGTGGACAAACGTTTAAAGACTCTGTATATATCAAATTTTCAATCAATAGTAAATGCTTGCAAGTTTATTTTACTGACTTATAAGATGAGCATCATCTTTTCACAGTCGAAGCTTGGTTCTATTTCTTACCGATTTCTGCGTTGTTATTTACGTGACATATGCTGAGGTTCTTGTAACACCCTTTTATCTTTTGAAGCTCTTCCATTAGCTAATACCTTTCCCTGAATATTTTCCGAATCAATATAATATCCCATCAACTTTTATATCATACATTTTCTTCAGATTTAATGAAACATTATTTGAGGTGCATATTGAGATTGCTTTACCATTTCAAATCTTTCTCATAACTTTTCTAAACTTCTCGAATCCTTGTATCTTCTCATTCTCCATCTTGTCTTTATTCAGATCTAAATCTCGGAATTATACACATGCAAATATTGTCTACGATATTATGGTTTGAATCCATGCAAAATTAGATAACATATACCCAGATTTCGTCATAATGAATAACTTCAAAATGCCATTTGTGGCTAAAATTTATGTCTATATACGTCGTATATAGACGTAACCCGAATATAACGCGATATTTTCCGACCGTTTGTTTTCCGTTAAAAAATCGACTTGCGTTAAATTCGGGGTTTAAGTAATGGAATGTGATATAAACATTTTCCTACAGAGATTGAAACGCGACTTAATGTCCGACCGAATTTACTTAATTTTATTGACATGAATGTGACCTGTGTTATTAACTATAATTACCTAAATAAATGCTTATCTGATTGAATTTTACTTTCTTTGAATTCTTTCATGAGTATATTTTTTTCTGAATATCTTTATGAAAATTTCGGAGTCGCGTTAAATTCGGGGTCGCGCTATATTCTAGCGAATACGGTCATATGCGTAAACTGCATACATATGCATACAAATTACGCATAAGCGTACATATCCGCACATATAACGCAGATGCGTGTGCCTACGTGCGAATGCTTCCTCGTGTGTTAGTGTGTGTTGGCGGATGTAGGTTGGAGAGTAGGGCACATAAGAGGATTGGGGAAAGCGCGTCTTCTGGTCAAAGATGGGGTGAGCGTGAGCAGAATGTAGATGGCGTTGTTTTATCGAGGGGGAGAGCGTCGAGAGATGCTCTCGCCCAAAGTATCATTAATGCTGAGCGTTTTACTCCTTCCCCGCAACCACTCTTCCCCCTGCGCCACCTGTAATAATTTCTCTCTCTTCACTTCGCCGATTGAAATTAGTGTAAAAGTAGTGGGCTGGCAAGTGCTCGAGTAGCATTGCTGAGGTGAAAGTTTATACGCTAAACAAACTAAACTCTACGTATTCAGGTGTGATTTCGTGTAACGCCATCTAAAAATGCTTTACTAACACCAGCTTAACAATAAAATGCTGCGCAATTAAAAGAGTGAACAAATTTAAATACATTGGAACGTGGCTCGGTGAGGAATGGAGATCGGACATGATGATAAAATGACGCATAGAAATTGCCCGTAATGCATTCATAAAATTCAAGGAAGTTCTTGCATCTACAGATCTAGACCTGAACCTTAGGATTCGCTTTGTCAAGAGCTACATATGGTCAATACTTTTATACGGCTCTAAAGGATGGACTTAAAAGAAGGCAATAACAAAAAAGATCGAGGCATTTGAAATGTGGACCTACCGCAGGAAGCTTAAAATATCACGGACGGAAAGAGTGAGTAATGGAGAATTACTCAAAAGAATAGGAAAACAGCAATAACTGTTATGAACAATTAATAAGAGGAAACCGGCATATCTAGGGCACATCCTGCGGAATACTAAATATTATCCCCTACAGTTGATAATTGAAGGAAAAATAGAAAGAGGACAGAGAAGAACATTTTGGATGGACAATATAAAACAAATGGCTAAATTAACAAATTCTGAGAGACTATTACACACAGCAACCAGCATGAACAAGATGCTAAATGTGATCGCCAACATCCAGTAATGGATAGGCAGAAGAAGAAGAAGGTCTAAAAATTCACGAAACAGTACTTCGGATTTAAAAAAAACGTTTATTTACTAAACCTAGATTGTATCCTCATCCTATTTTTGGGTACACTAAATAGAAAAATGGTACATATTACACACTACCCTTTCCTTCTCTGTCCTATCAGTATTAAATATATAATGAAACAAGTTATAGATTCTTATATAAGAATCTATAACTTGTTTCATTTTCACGTTTGATGTTTCTCATATGAATGAATCTTTCAGTCGATGTCGATTGCTGCTAATACACGCTTTGTGGAATATTCATAGAAAATGTTTTTAATCTCCACATTTACATCTCTCTCCCACTCTGAGGGTAGCTGGGGGCCACTCGTGAACATTGGAATATCTCTAAGATAATAATACGGTTAAACTCCTCAAATTTGAAGAAAATTGCCTCCTAAACACTCGAGAAAAATTAACTATACATGCTAAAGCAAGAAAGATAAACAAAATAAACGAAAAACTAGTTAGCGTCTTTTTCTCAGTATAGATTGAGCCTGGAAAGTATAATCTTCTATTAAATCCATGTCTTTGCCATATTACATAACGGGAGATTAATTTTAAAATGAAATAGCTTGAGGAAAATACGTATCAAAATTATATACTTGGCTGAAAAACAACTACAGTGACATTTGCACAAAATATTTCGCAAACTTATATTTAGAAATTAATGGCTTATAGTTGTGAAAGAAAACTAAAAATTGTGAAATAACGTGCATGGAAAGTGTACAAAGTCATATTGAATCACAGGATTGAAGTAGCTATATATTAAAAAGTATTCCACAGCTCGTCGTGCAGCTTACAGGATGAGATAAAAGTACGCAAAATAGTCATTTCTAGGTTAAATTCAAAATGTTGCGAATTACTACTTCTAAACCCCGAAAAATCCATTAAAAGTATTTACATATAATATTTGCATGCATTATTTAGTCGTTAGGTAAATACTAGATATGTATGTGGGGATGCAGCAATTCTATGGGAATTGTCTATTTATAATGTATGAATTGTGTATTTATTATGTTTGTAACTGGTATGTATATGTAGAAAGAAAAAAACTGCCAACAGGCTTACAGCCTACCAGCAGTTTATTGCTATGATAATGATAATGGTTTACAATTGATTTAACGAGAAATTTTCTTCTAACTGAGAATCTTTTTCCAACGACCAGTTTCGTCAACGAGATGACAATTGACGAGTTGTCAACAATCTGACAACGAGCAGACATCATCACCTGAAGATATCAACTCGTTGACGAAACCGGTCGTTGGAAATATATTTATGGAAGTTACGAAGTGATTTATTTACGATGGTTTATACTGCATTCCACGAAGTGAGGATAGAACATATTAATTTTAATATATGAGAATGTTAAAATGAAATACTGAGTGAGGTTGAAATTATACGTCATTCTATGACTGCAAATATCAAATAACACTTTTGATGCAATGTATCAAAGATTATTAAAATTCGGCATGTGAGTCTTGCGAAGAGTTCATTGCACTTATGAAACTGCATTAAATTTTATGCATATGGCAATTGCCTTGTGAAAAATATTATTTTTCACCTCACTATACAACTTTGAAATCGTTAGTGAAAGGAATATAAACGTTTCAAAAGGTACGATCTGATATATCTTAGGATGATTTTAAGGAAAGGTGTTCTGCTTTCCAATGTTTGACAGTTATCAAACGATTATTCTTAGATTTATGCTTGTCGTGCTTTTACAATGATCTCTCCCTGCAACTTTACTCTTTTGTGAAATATTCGAAAATAACCCTAGCCATCCATGGCTCAATAAATATTACCAAAGTTTAACGAAGCACGTTTCATCTATAAACTATGCTCAATAACTTAGGCCGCTTAGAGAGAAACTAAGATCCAATTCTTTCCAACATAAGCCTCGTAAGAGCAGCAGAGCTTTGAGAAAACCACTTTCAAAATGGCGTACTCGGAAACGGTTATTACGTTACCATTACAAAGATTCCGTGGAGTCATCTTCCAGAGCGAAAAACGCCTCTAATGATAAAGTGCATTCGCGACTTGTTATAATTCGAAAATCTCCTCCCAGAGGACAGCACTCCGCGAGGCGACGCAAATAAGCAAATGCAATTGCGGTTTCCAACGCGAAACGTAAACAGCGCGCCATTTTTTTCTTCGCGTCAGTCTTTTTTCTTTCACTAAACGCTCCGGCGGGGAGTTTTGCAGCAATCCTCGCTTCCGGTGCAACCGAGGGGGAAATTATGATGACCTCCCCGCGGAGCGTTCGTCACTTTTTTCAGAACGCCACAAACATTTACTTCCCCGCGAAAGATACCAACTAAGGGCTTCGTATCGATTCCGGCCTTTTTTTCGAGATAACTAAAATAGGTGACCCCGTTTTCAAACACCTCATCCACGCCACTCACCTTTCCGACTCGTTCGGGATGCTGCGAAAAAAAACCTCCCATTCCGTTCCACCCTTCCGCTTTCTCGCTCCAAAAGAAAAAAGCGCCTCTTTTTCCTTTTTGGGGAAATTCCGAACTCTTCCTCCGCCTTTCGTTTGAATGCTGACGGATTCTGACGCGCGACGTACAAATGGAAGATGCCAAAGCGTTTGCAACTCACTGCTGAAGCGATCAAAAAGCTATTTCGCGCTTAGGTGCCGTGAAAAAAGATTCCAGTTTGTGTTACGAAAGACAGCAGCCGCGTTGACACTGTTTAGAACCTGACCTTTAGAGTAAACAAGCTAAAGTGCCCATTTTGAACGGGGAAAGTGGAAGCAGGATTAAACAAATGTCTTATTTGAGCAGAAGAGAACTTATTATCATCATCAACCTCAGTTTAGCTCAATTGGACAATTAATCTAAAACACACTTGAATCTTTCCAAATTTCTCATAAATTATGGCCAAAATCTTTATTGAATGGCAAAGAATAACAATCTTTATCGTTTTTATTGTATCCGAAACTCGTCTCAAGCTTGTACTTCTGTTTAGTGTAACTTTGAAACATATATAAAACACGAAAAATATAATTTCCATGGATTTCTAATAGAAGCTATTTAACTCGTCGGGGATAAAACCAGAAACGATAGATAACTAAAGAGAACGTCTTAACTGAGTATCTTCGTAGGTTATCTTAATTTAAAAAATTGCGTCGAAAATGTAAGGAATTAATAAATATTGACGGTAACTTTATTACATACTAAAGCTCTTTCAGCAATAGTTTCGGGGTATTTTACTAGTTTGGATAGAAAATATGTGTCTATAGGTTAAGTAGAGAGGAATAATTCCTTTGATGGTGATACTCGTAATTGCTATCTAATAAAGAAGTGAGCTTTAAATATTTAGAGTTTACCAAGTAAAACAAGACATCTTGCTTAACTTCGCAATCATGATCTCTTCACTATTGGGTTACTTCAATCTAAATAGATAATTAAACTAGAAACTAGTAAAACAGAAAATACAGTTACCCCTTATAAGTTAGCATATACAAGCAAGAATCCGCTGACATAAATTCGGACTTGTGACCTTAACGTAACTGGACTGGAAGTCTTAACCCTTTCTCCAACAAAGCCCCAGCAAGGGTTATAAATGGTCCTCAGCGTTTATTTTAATGGTAGACCTTTTTAAAGATAGATGACGATTCTCTATTTGCGTATTTTATCAAATGCAGATTACTATAAACGGATAATGGAAATTTAGAACAGTTAAAAGTTATTCATCCGTTGGATTACAATTTTTCAAATTCACCCAACCCACATACCCTAACAAACCGTAGCTTACTGATGGAAAGGGTTAAATGGAAAGTAGTAACTGTACTATAAACTGTATTGAAGTAACTAACTAGAAAGTAGCAAACTGATGGAAAGGGTTGATATTATAATTCAGCCCATAGATAACCCAGATCTGCAGATGGTACAGACACCGACTCTCAGTTTGTGTAGAGAATACATCTACGTTCCATCACACTTTCCTCTCTGATGATTCCACCAAGGAAATCTTTACCTCAGCTTGCATTGAATTAACATGACTTGCATGCAGCTAGGGTTACGTCGATCTCAGGGTTGCTCTAGGACCCCTTCAGGGATTCCAAATTAGTTTTGGGTAACAGAAGCTGTTCGGATCAATTACGTCAAAAAGCCAAGGGGTCGTTTACGATAAAAGGTATGAGTCCCAGCTGTCCTCATGACTGGGGAGTCATTACCATATATTACTTATGGAAATTATATATACACTCTGTGAGGTTCTTTATTTAATGGGTCGTACGCCACACTCGGGAAATGTAATAAAATTAAGTCAATACATCACCACGACTCATCGTGTTTTGCTATCAATCGTTAAAAGTTGTTTGCGCTTGATGAAATTAATTCCAAACGTTTCGGTATTGTATTAATTAAACATTTAAATGGGCTGCACCATTTTATTGCAGTTTTTATGCAGATTATGTTCTCTAGTATAGTTTCTGTATAATTTTAATATTTTAAAATTGACATTTCTATAGTATGTTAGCATATTATGTTACATTGTTTACCATCAGGTCTTTATTACCATTTTTAGGTGAATGATACAATTTTTCCAGTATTTTTTGCCTCTTTAAACAGACACGTTTTTGGTATAATTTTTATGTTGTTTCAATAAATGTATTTGAATGTTTTTTTCATCTCAGATGATTATTCTATATTTCTATAGTTTGACTATAATTTCCATTGTGAGCACTTTGCATTTGCAAAATTTCTCTGATGCTTATGTTATTTCGTCTCTCACAACAGTCTCGTTGGTTACCTTGAGCGTAGATAAATTCCAGAATGTTTTAGTTCAATTAATGAGCAAGTTGATTTACTATGTTTCAATTTTGAGCAATCTGAAAGTTAGAAACTACTTAAGAGATGCATTTCTTGGAAATAGCTGAGTAGTTGTTTACATACAGAAATGTATGTACAAAAAAATTTCATGTGATTAATATTACTTATTCATTTCATTTTGAAGACGAGGGCAGATAGACACTAAGGGACTGCTATAAAAATATTATTTTCACTAGTTATTATTCACTAAATATTTTTCACTAGTATATATTTAGTATGTAACAGATTATTCATAAATCCACAAAACTCACCCTAACCTCTTAAAACTACTCGTTACGACATTTCCACCTTTTCATAACCTCTCCATGTTTCATTTGATTCAAAAACTCTCTTCCACCCTCTGCATTTTTCCACACGACCTCAATTCAACGCAAACCCCATAAATGCCAACAACTCGAGATTTCGAGGGGGAGCCATTGCTTGGCACTTAAATTACGTGATATATATTCGTCCCTTGATTTTCGAGTGTGTCACTGCTTATTTCACTTCTTCATTCAATTCCCTCTTATCATAAGATTTGCTCCTTACATTTCACCCTCTAATATTCACATTTTCTTCAATGAATTCCCCCTTTTCTCTTATTGTATTTCGCTCCTTGTTCCCATATATACACTGTTCTCGGTAACTCTTAATGTCTTTTTATTTTCAGGAGTATACTCATAAACAATGCCGCCCTCCAGAGCAGGTGAGCTCAAGCTTACTCCAAGTGGAACCACATTGATTCCAGTAGTAATAGTAGATGGTTATCTGCTCTGTATTTTATACATCAAGTGGTGATAAATATTTGATCTTTCACTTTTAACAGTAGTTAAAACTTAAAATAAGTCAACCATTCTAAAATATATATCTCCTAACTTTTCTCTTAGCCCTCTTTCATGACATCTAGCAATAACGCATCAGCTCTAGTATTTGCTTAGCTATTAAGTTAAATCGCGATAATTAATAAAAATTTCTTATGTATGCACGAAAAAGGCTAATTTAAAGGAACATTTTGATAAAATTAGAGCATAATTTTAAAAATAGTGACCGAAATTTATTTTCATTTTATGATTTCGCCTTTGTACCTGATGTACCTGTACTGATGTACTGATTGTACCAATTACTCCTTGAAACTTTGTGGAAGATTTAAATAGCTGTCCAAATTTTTCCAATAGGCGTTGAAAAACTACCAAATTCTAAATTGGTATTTGAATTATCCACATCTAACTGAAGCTGGAAAGTCTAATTATTTAGATGAGACAACCAAATTATACAATTATGGGAAACAGAGTAAAAATACGGATGGGTCCCGGGGAATGGTCAAACGGTACGTTAAGTATCAGACATCCTTGACACGTCGAAGGAGATGATACAATAAACTTTTAGTAAAGGCTTGCTAGTATGATCTGTTACTGCTCGCGCAATTTGATGTTTAACTTTAGAAAAACGTTAGGTCATTTAACATATTAAAACTTAATTAATTTACCATTTTCTTTCATGAATTAATGAATTTTTAAAAATAAATTTGTTTACGGTTATCATGGAGTTTCAGTAAGTAAATGATGCTATATGGTGACAGTACTCTGGACTTATAACTATTTCGAAAAACTAAATAACTTTTATGCCACTTTCAGTTAATCAATCCTTTATGTTTTCAGGCAGCAGATAATGTTTCTGGTAATATTAGCGACTGAAGGATACTTCACTTCCAAATTCTGTGCTGTGAGAGGCCCCTGTAAGCTGTATCGAATATCAGTAAATCCTAACACAGGGAGAAAATTAAACAAAAATTTCCAACTATACAGACTCACTTATTATTTGATGCGGAATTTCAGAAGGATTAAAATAGCCCGGACGTGATTAAGGTTTACAATGGATTTATAACTAATCCTAATTTAAAGATGGTTTGATCTGATTTTAAGTACTACTGTAGATATGTACGTCTATTTTCCGATTGGAGGCTTTAGTTCTAGAAAAAAGATTCAAAGGAACTTTTAGCGTGGTAAGGAAATCCCTTGGAATGAATGAGGAGCACATATTTCGAAACGATTAAACTATCACGGAATATAGCGGTAGAATTAGCCACATCTCCATTAAATCCATTCCATAATCACTAACTGATGTGTATCTACGATGTTATGGGTGCTCTCAATTACTTCAAAACATTAATACGGATCACTGATTCATTGTTCGATTATAGAGGAGGAAAATTTTAAAATTATAATCTTACATATTAAGGTTGCGTTTAATCACAGCATTAATATATTAGATTACATCATATTTTCCTTCTCTTCACAACTTAACGAATGTTTAAAAGTAAAGCTTCAAAGGGAAAGGCAAGAGGAATGTTTTCTTTATATTCGCAGTTTACTTTGAAATTTACTTCGCCAACGTTGTAAACAAGCTTCTTTCACTTTGAGAGGTAAGACTTTAAAAGAAATTCTTCTCCGTCTGGAGAAAAGATTGAGTGTGCCTTCACGTATTAAATATGTTTTAGAATTTACAAGATATGCTTAAGGTTTTCCAACCACTCTCAGATATTAACTCAGAAGATGTGAAATTTCAACAAGAAAATTCAAAATATTCTTCAAATTATGACGTATATGTGAATGATTAAAAAACAAACGCGATAATAAGAAATTAGCTAAAATTAAAAGTAAGAGGTACAGATAGCACGATGAATATTACAGGAGATTTTTTTCAAGGCAATCGACTGAATCATTACACATGATGTTTTCAACTAAACAATTATCACATTTCTAAATTTGAATAGTTTATTGGTATATTCACCAAAATGGAGCGACAGCTTTCATAGAGTAGAATGAACACTTTATTCTTAAAAGCATTTAATTATCAATCAGGAACACTCTTGAATATAAATTTTAGCAATCATGTTTATACAATATAGTTTGATAAGATCAGTTCAAAAGAAACTGTACATGAAATGAGGTATTTTAATTTACCATCAATACCATGATCCACCTCTTGGTGTAAGGAAGAGGGAGCTAACAACCTAAGGTTTCTCTTTTGTTATCAAACATTTCCTATGTCTTCTGCGTTAGAGAAAAACCTTAGTAAATTTAATATTTTAAAACATTTTAGTACATAACGAACAAGACAACCAGTCACGGTAAAATTTAAACAGTTTACGAATTTTATTTTCTTCTTTTGCAGTTGACAATTATTAATTTTTTGGGAATCAAATTCGCTATTTTTTTAATCATAAAATTAACTATGCAACAGAAATTCTGACAATATATTGGGACCCAAACGTCTCACTAGACGGGGCAGATAGCTCTTTACTCGGGGGTGGGCCTGGTCAAAGTTTTGTCCCTTATTTCAAGAAAATTGCATATTAAATTTTTCGACGGTCATCCTTTCCTCCGACTCGCTTATTTCTACCCTAAGAGTTAGACTTAAAATGAGGGAATGCTTGATGAGTAGTAATACTGGTAAATTCTAGAATCATCATCGTAAAATGTTCGTAAATGATTTAGGATACAAATATCTCCCGGTTGAAAGCGCGTGGCCGAAGTCGAATTTGGCCCGTGTGCCTTTGTTAGGGCACTTTCGGGCTAATCCATCCAACCCTTCCGTGATATTCTCATCTGAGCATCTTATATTGTCACAATTTACGATAGAGTGTTTTTACCCCAACGCTGAGAGGCTGGAACTACACGTAGGCAAATTAAGGAGGGTTAGGGATGAGGAGATGAAAGAGGGGGAGGGGAGATTAGGGGGCGAGGGTGGATTGAAAAGGGGGAGAGGGTGAAGTATTGGAGAAAAAACGGGAGAGGTGTTCGAGAGAGGGGTCGGAAGAAGGACAAGGGGGGGCGTTACTAAGGCAACCGATGGCAGCGGCCTCCTGTCTTTTCTGATGAGGGAGGAGGCAATTAAATTCCGCCGCTCGCTTCCTCACCGTGACGACAGAGGGCGTCGAATTACTGCTACACGATCTTCGACTCGCTCGGACTAATATTTGGAGCGATCTTTTGGTTTCAGCGACATCTACTACGAGAGGGAGATTGTTTTTAAAGACAGAACACTCGTCTAGAATCCACTTCATAGAAGCAGATTTATCTTTTCACTTAAAGATGACCAAAGTGAAAATTTCGAATAGGCATGCTACTTTAGTGCTTATAACATCTTTCTGGAAAGAAGGAGACTTGGGTTCGTATAACTAACAAGTCTATATTTATTACTTTCTCCTTATACGTAGTATAGAGAAAGTATTGTATTCGCAAAATAATTCCACCTCCAGATTTCAACGGAAATAGATGTTTTGGGGCTTACAGAGCTCGTTTTCGCTATTGTCCCGAACATGTCTGTCTGTGTGTGTGTGTCTGTCTGCGGTAAAAAAGTTTGTGGGTGCTCTACCGAAATAGGAACTATCCGATCATTTCCAAAATTCATATTTAGTATTTTCGTAACAATGCTAAGAGTTGATTAGTTTTTGATGAATATCGCTGAAACGGAAGTTGCGGTTTATCCGGAACAAAATTTTGTTTCTTAAATATCTCTGTCAGAATGCAATGTAGGTATATACAATTATGCACAAAAGTTATAGATATACTTTACTATAACTTTTGACTGAAACATTTTTCTGTAACACTCATTGTTTATGAGTTATTCATATATTAATGGCATAGGCTTCTGTTTACAATAATATATGAAGAAAGTCATGTGTTGGCTAAATCAGATTTTTTCTTTTGTATATCCTTGGGTTTCGATTCTAAAACCTCTACAGCTGTAAAATTTTTATCTTTCCTTTGACCAACTTTAAATAATCAGTATTAAGGTAGAAGTAAAAAGGCAAATATTCTTTCTTTCTTCTCTGCAAAAAAGGACAATAATCCGCTATTCTCTCTGTTTGCCCGAACTATATACTGGAGATAAAAAAGACCCCATTGAGAGAATATGGGGTTTTTTTAGAATGATAACAGCACTATCATGATCCACCGAGGAGAAAGAAAAGCATTACTTCGAAATATACAAACCAACACTGCTAGTCACTTAAAGATCTATGGCAGGAGTTGTTCGTATTGCATAATCTATCTCCTAAGTTGTTTACTGTCGAGCATAATTCGCAAAGAAACGAAGTTTTAGAGCAGAAAGTTCTAATATCTATTTCTTTGATATATCTTGTAGTAAGAAATCAGTCAATCCAACAGGGAGAAGGCACAATATGTATATTTTTAACTCGTTATCTTTATTATATCTACTAAGAATCTTACAGAAAAGATTTGGGGTGTTCAAAACCAAATATATAGTTGGATCACAGTTAATATCATTTAAAAACGCTTGAGATATTCGGAAACTTCTAATTGGTTAACGTAGGAAAGGAAGATATGAGCTAAATTAGTCCATTCGGATGCTCACGCCGATCCGGTAGTGAAAATATTCACAAAGACAAGAGATGGGATCAATCGCTTGAAAAATCATTTTTCAGTGAACGATATGTGACAAAAACCGACCAAAGAAAATGGAATGGTCACCCCCTGGAAGGGGATGTTAAAAGTAGCACATAAGTCGATGGAATCAGTACTCACCAGCGACGGGTTCTCCCAAGGGGCACTCAGCCTCTTCGGGTTCTTCTTCTTCTGCACGTGGATCTGCAGAGGGCAAAGGCGGGGGCGACGGAGGAGGAGGTGGTGCCACTGGATAAGGCTGAGAGTAGTCTCTGTCGGGACTTGTGTAGAGTTTGGCCCCACTGGGCTCGTCCCCCGGACGAAGGTAAGCCTTGGAGTCACGTGGGTCGCTGTAGGTCTCTATCACCTCTACCTGTTGACAGTAAAAATTCAAAACATAAGCACCGATCTTCTACATTTGGATAGTTTATCATCTCCTCCCTACTTGATATTATGTTATTTACTTCTTAATAACCCATTATTACATGCACTCTAATAGCATTTGTCTCTGTTTTTCTTTTTCTATCAACCTAAAGTCACACCGTTGTTTAATCCAGCAAATAAAACTTCTTTATGATGTTAGATACTCCAGTTTATTCTTTTCTGCTTCTTCTCTTAAATATTTTTAATCTCCAATTATATTCAGCACTTATTCTTTTTTAAGCAATCCAACTTACTTTTTCATTCTAAACCAATATTATGAAATTCTCCTATCTTTTGATGTTATCCTTTCTTAAGATTCTTGTTTTCACATCGTCGCAGTAAACCACACCTGGAATTAGGCATTCTTTTCTCGGCTCTCTTATGAATACCTTTCGTCTTCTGTTACCTTCAATTCACGAAGGCTTCCTCGGCTAGTGCTATACTTCTACAGTAGTATATATACATTTCATCCAAACAGAACGATTTCCAAGAAAGGATATTGAACCACTAAAATGACTTTTATAACTTCAATAGTGTCCATATCTATATATATATCTATAATAGTTTTTTTTGGTATAATTTTTATTAGATTTGAACTTTTTATAAGGATATATTATATTAGTTTTCTTTTTCATTTTGTTATATTGATATATAGCTGTATTTTTTAAAATATTTTTTATAGACTTGTATCTTATTTTGTTATATGATTTGAATTTTTTATATACTATGTCATATGTACTGTAAATGTTTTTCATTAAATGGGACTAAAAAGTCCCAATTTCGCCTAATAAAGTCCTTTGTATGTATGTATATCGCTTTATATTTTATTAACTCTCGTTTTACGCAGAAATGAACAAAGCAGAATAAGGAATAAAAATTACATTCTCTTCTACTGTGTATCAAATATTCCATTCATCGAGATTTGAATACTGTTGATGGAAGTTCTCCCTTGATAAATAGCCCATCCTTCGATTCAGCGTTATTTTAACAACACCGAGAGGATTGAATTATTCGACAATATTTAGATGTAATAGATTTTCAAAAAGAAATGGCGGCAGAAACCATATGCAATACAGAAATCAAACCTATTAATAAACACGCCTTTACTAAAACAGAGACTAAGTTGTTATTTTTTGTGCATTATTCTTCAACACTCATAGTTTTGATATTGGTAAATCAACGCCATGCGGGAATACTAATACTGTTATCCCTGTACTGCTATACAGAATGACTACGGCACATGAGTTTGGTATATCACATTACTTAGGAAATAGAAATTATAATAAATCGATAGAAAGCCGTTTTTAAAAGAAAAATTAAATACACTAATTTAGTGTTGTAACAGCGAGTAAATATTGCTTCTGAATTAATCTTTCCAATGAAATTAAACGCTCCATAGTCAGTTTCTTCAGAAGGAAACAGTTGCGTCCGTATCACCCGTATAAAATTAATGGAATAATTATAAAAGTAGTAGATTCAGTTGAATATCTCGGGTTCACCCTAACTTGTAATTTAAGTCGAAGCACGTATATTCGAAATAGCTGCGGAAAAGCAATTTAAGGACTCCACTTTGTAAAGCGCCTAGTTGGTAAATGCGATGAAAAGGTGAGAGATGTTATTTTACCTCAGTAAGACCCCTTCTGGAATATGCGGCAAGTATAAGGGATTCGGAGGATGATTCATGAAACTGCAAACTCGAGAAAGGGCAGTACAAAGTAATCGATCAATCCGATAATGAGCGATATAAATCGATTCTAGAACAAATCGTTTCTAAAAATGCCTTCTTTTCGCGAACGATACGCGATAAAAACATGGTAAAGAAGTAGTTCAGATTACTATTGTTGACAGCCCCTACCACTTATCAAAGGGTGGCTTACAGGATATTAAAAAAGGTGTAGAATCTTTGGGCGGATTTTTTCCGTCTTTAATACTTGCGTACTACGAAGCTTCGGAAGAAAGGTTAGTTAGCTAGTTTGACCCTTTATTGGCGAGGTTAGGCCTCTTCCACCTAACCTCGTATGTCGTCAGAATAGAAACAAGTATAAATTAAATTAAAACAAAAAGACAGAGTGTGGGGATAAATCTTTTCAACAGAAGATTGCCAAAGAAAAACGCACGTTGCGGGAAAACACCCACAGAGAAGGGGGGTGGAACAAAAAAAAACCGCGAAAACACGCTAAAAAATAACAGATTGGTGTTGAAAATTACATATAAAATATACATAAATCAATACATTTAAAGATAAATAAGAAGTAATATTAATTAGGTAGGCTATGTCACTCGCAAGCTGTAATAAGTGCGAGCGTTAAGTACGTCAGTTGGTCTTTGCGTTGTTAAGAATGGATGAAACAGTTTTTACTGAAGAAGTAATTTATTTCGCCAACTTAAAGGTAACTCCGACTTGCATACATAATACTCAATCGCTGCGTAATTACCTCGCGTACATTTTTGTTGCAATTATTTTTGATTGCCCTGAAAAGGTTGCAGTTCCATTCTGAGAATTATTAGCTCGAATATAACGCGACCTCAAATTTTGCGTGACTCTGAAATGTTCATAAAGATATTTAGGGAAAAAATACTCATTAAAGAATTCAAAGAAGGTAAAATTCAATCAGATAAGCATTTATTTAGGTAATCATAGCTAATAACACAGGTTACATTCATGTCAATAAAATTAAGTAATGTAAAACAAAATTACCCGATTTCAACCTCTGTAGGAAAATGTCCTTGTTTATATGACTCTCCATTACTTAAACCCCGAATTTAGCGCGAGTAGATTTTTTAACGGAAAATAAACGGTTGAAAAATATCGCGTTATATTCGGGCTAATGCGGTCAAATAAGGTGCCTTGTATTGATAACATTCTCTCTGCCTTGAAATCTGACCGAACTTCCGAATTCCCCTGTTTCTGAAAACTTCGCAACTTGTTACGCTTTCCAGGGCGATGCGTTAACGAGGAAATGATACGGAAACAATTACGGCTCCAGAGAAGGCTTTCCTATCCATCGCTTTAAATTAAAAGAGGAAAACAGAACGAATGGTAATCAGCCGCGACGTCCGAGATGAATATTTAAATCCCAAAACTTTATCGCGGAGGAAACCGAAATTCATTTTCCGAGGGTGTAAAATATACGTGGGTGGAGTACGTACTTCCAACTCGCGTTATTTATGATAATGGCGGCGATGAAATACAAGTCATCCGATACGGAAGCCCTTTTTTGGCGAGGGATACAGGGGGGAAGGGGAACTTTTTAGCGGAGGTGAAGCGAAAAGGGCGAATGGAAATTGAAAAGCATTTGAAGGTCTTCGCGGGGGAAAATGGGAGGATGCGGAGAAGGACGGGAAGTTGACGAGATGAGGAAATTGAAAGGGATCAGGTCCATCTCGGTGACGGTCTACTAGGCAAGAGGACATTTCGTCAAAAGTATATTCCGTTTATACGGGAGTATAGGCCAACCCAAATATAAGCCGAGGAACCTCGTTTTATCACAAAAAATTAGAAAAACAGACTCGAGTATGAGCCTAGGACGGGAAATGCAGCCGCCACTAGCAAATTCCAAATAAAAATACCATTAAAATGACTGTAATTGAGGCATAAGTAGATTGAAAGGAGATATTGACATAGAATTGTTTATCGAGCAAGTGAGGAATTTACATTCTTAATACCGGCTACAGCAGACCTTTCCCAGCGGAGGACAGATAAGTGAGGGGGAGGCGTTTTTCCAGCATAAAAAAATCTGATGTGGCCAACACATGACTTTCTCCATATTTATTGAAAACAGAAGCCTATGCCGGTAATATATAAATAACTCCAAAACAAAGAGTGTTACAGAAATATATTTCAAACAAAAGTTGTGATAAAATACATTATCTATAACTTTTGTACAAATTCTATATAAATACATCACATTCTGTCAGAGATATTAAAAAAAAGACTACAATTTTTGGATAAAAAGCAACTTACTGTTAGCGAGTATTCACTAATAACTCCTAAAAAATCAGTGTTACGAAACAAGGTTTCAAACAAAAGTTGTAGCAATTTACATTATCTATAACTTTTGTATGTTATTGTATATACCTACATTGCATTCTGACAGAGATATGTAAGAAAAACTTCCATTTCTGGATAAACAACTTCCGGTTAACCATTATTCAAGAATAACTCCTAAACAATCAGTGTTACGAAAAACTGTTTCAAAAAAAGTTGTAGTAAAGTAAATTATCTATAACGTTTGTATATAATTGTATATACATAACTACATTGCATTCTGACAGAGATATTTAAGAAACAAAATTTTGTTCCGGATAAACCGCAACTTCCGGTTAAGCGATATTCATAAAAAACTAATCAACATTTGGAATTGTTAGGAAAATACTAAATATGAATTTTGGAAATGATCGGATAATTACTTTTTAAGACAGAGCGCCCACAAACATTTACACAGACACACAGACAGACATGTTCGGGAAAATAGCAAAAACGAGCTCTATTTCCGTCGAAATCTGGAGGTCGAATTTTTTGCGAATACAATAATTTCTCTATACTCCGTATAAGGAGAAAGTAAAAATGAGTTGAAGAACTCTGCTTATACAGTAGCATATACAGTATAAATAATCAGAAGTGCGTAGTTAATAGCACAATCCGTCGAATTGACAGCTCGAGGAGCTTTCATTCTCAAAGAGAACACCTTCAGGTGACAAGTGAATGGACAAAAATCTAAAACAGGGCCATTGCGGTCTTCTTTTAAACTAATTTTAGATGGTTTTTAAAATTTTTTTTACCGATTATAACAAATGATACGTTCTGAGAAGGAATTTAAACCAGGTTTACTACGCTAAATCTTGATTTCGTCTACTTTGTGAGTGGCAGTTTGAAGCAAAATATGAATCCAAATGATATGGATGATATTTATATCTCATCACCAAGGAAAGTATTGCGATAATTTTACCAAGTCTGTGAACGACCGTAGATGGTTGATAAGGTGTTGGTAAAGAAGAGAGAGACAACGCAAGGGGGAAAAGAGCTCGAACGTGCAGATGAAGCGAAATGGTATAAAATGCATTAGATAACATGAAGAAGGAAAAAGCAATTTTTTTTCCCAAAATTATGTTATTTAAAATCGAAGCAAATATGGTGTTCAATGTACGAAAAGTATTTTGACACTTTATTGAAAGATCAAACCCATTACATGCATAAAGAATATCTCACCTCAATAGAGTAAGACGCATGAAAGAAATAATTTTTAAATCGCAAAGTTGCATATGAAAACAACTTTTAATAGCATTTGGCCACACTTGAGTATTGTTTAAATAATGTGAATATGAAAAGTGTACGGAGAAAAGGTATTTTATCGCTTTGCAAGGGAAGGAATTTTCATTTGTATTTTCACTTGACATAAAAACCAAGCTGTGAAGCAAAATTGTTTGTGCATTTATTCAGAGCGTAATGTTAAAGGCACATTGGACACTCAAAGATGGCGTATGAGATTCCGCTGTTTCCCAATCTTTGCAAAAGAGAGCAGAACTAAATTAAGTAAAGTTTGTAAAAATGTAGTCTAAAATGGAAAACGGGGTAGTAAAGTAGTGATACTACATAGCTCTATCCTTAGATTAAAATGCAAACATGAATTCTGGTGAGAATATACAGCGCACTTATTTTTATACTTTCGTGATTTCATGCAAGTTTAACTCTTGAAGATAATGCCAAAGCCTGAAGAAATTCTAAAGATTTAAGTAAATTAAGGACGGAGTGTACTTACCGTATCTCCATTGGGACTTGGAGTGGTCCAGTTGGCTAAGCCACCGCCTATGCTGCGAGGTCTCTTGTTCACAAAATCGACCGGGATCGCGTAGTCATCGCAAAGGGATATCTGAAATTAAATCAGAAAGGAAAAGTTAGGAACTTCCACAAAATTGAGGATCTAGTTCATTCTGGTGCATTGTTCTTATAGGGTGATAAGATAAGATGCTTCTTTTCATCTTACTTACGTAGAAGGCTCAAAGGAGATAGCGAATGCTGCTTTACTTTCTAAATTCCTAATTCTGATGAGATTATTGTAAGATAAAGAAGTTTCGAACAGTAATTAGAATTCAGAAAATTCAGTAATGATTATCACTTCAAAATTTATACCAATTAAAGTTGGATCTTATTAATAAAAACCAACATTTTATAAGAAAAAGAAACATTTCAAAGAAGACCAGTAATACTATAGCACTCAATCAAAGCAGTATCAATACATAAGAGTAAGAATAAATATTAACAATCAATATATTTATGCATATGTAATTATAAAAACACAACACTGATACGATTCTATTTAAATATTTACATCACAAAGTAATTTATTTACGTAAAGTAGCTAACTCGATTACTTTTTCTTTGTAAAATGAAAATTGTGTTTAGACTAGACTTAGACTATATAACTCTTTGATTTTTTCTTACATTTTACTTAAACGGTAAATTTTGCTTCTCGTAATCCTTGAACTAAATAATAATAAGTACTTTGTGGTTTTTTATCTTGCACTAATGATATATCAAGTAATAATCAGTAGAAGTGATGAAAAATATTTATAAAATCATAACACTATCTTTACGGAACAATTCCCGAAAAACTTACTTATGTAAAAATAATTCATAGTACGTTTCAGATTTCTGATAACTTTCGTTAAATCTGGATAGGGATGAAATACTTGGGAATATTTCAAATGTTACAGAAATCCCTTCTTTATTCTATAGCCGATTTTTGCAATGCATTTAGCCCGAGGGCTGATATGGACCTCAAAAATCAGCTATTGGAGAAGGAATGAGGGGCAATTGTTAAAATAAGAACTGAGGTAGTTGGAGCTTTATTTCCTCTATTAGTTAAAACGCTATGTGAATCATTGCATACTAAACGACCTGAAACCCTGAAAAAAACTTAAATAATATTAAAGGGATGTGAACTAGGGAGCCAATGTTCAAATACATACATTGGTTAGGAGTAACGTAGCTTTTAAGACAGATAAATAGAATAGAATGAAGTCTACTGCCACTTAGTGCTGATTGCTGCTCGAGCTCATTTCCGCATCCCAGGGTGTGGAGAAATTTATCAGTAGAGAATTAGAAGCACGATTGTTTGGAAGAAATTTCTCGAGAAGGCGAAAAATGATCCTTAATTACGGGTACCCGAGACTCGAACTCGGTTTCCCTAGGTGTGATGGAGTTTTGTGTGAGAAGACTTTGTGATAATAGATAAAGTGGAGGAGATGGAAGGCGATAAGGGAACGGTGTGTGCACAGAGGGCGGAGTGGGAATTAAAATAATCGACCGCTGACGAAAAAAGTGCCAATGTGTGTGGAAAAAGGGCGAGTCGACGGAATCCGAGGGAATGAAATTTGTGGAGGATGTTGGTTCGCCAGGGGTGCACCGTCTCATTGTCGGGCTGTTTGCGCAAATGGAGATTCTGCAGACAGATCGCCTTTTTTTAGGCGCCGATCTTTTTAATGGACGAGGAAACAAAAAATGCTGCATTGGCGCCTCGTCCGCACTTGAGTAACTTTGACGCATCAAGCACAAAGATGTCTCGTCAGCAAAAGAGAAGAGAAGCGTTACCTATTACAGTAATCACCGTCAAGTACATATATATGAACTCGATGTCGGTAACTTCCGTAAGAATTGGTCGTAGTGTTGAATTTTAGTTTCGCTGCAGAGCTTTCACCTTTTGTAAAATCAAATTAGGAATAATGATCGTTCTAAATGGGACGTAGTTCCACATGAATGAACATTCAATGGGGATTCTTTTTATCATCGGATATTTACGACTAGAGATTGAGAATAAAATTGGATAAGATATAATGAATTTAGAAAGTAAACTTATCAAATGTTTACGTTACTATCAATAATTCTTAGTAGCTCCAAAAGTTTCTCTGTCAAATTGTTTTCACGCGTCAACAAAATACTTTACCAAAAATTATTTTAAATTTATGTAACGAGGTCTGTATTTTCATAAGAAGGCCACAGACTTACAATACAAAATTTGCAATAAAATTAAAATGCTTATCCGGATAAGAATATTGTCAAAATGTTAGGTAGGCAGATATTATGATATCTTTACCATCGTAATACCTTGAATGTTTTAAATCGCATTTAAATTTGAAAAAGTTAAATTAAAGGTGAAAAGCTATATTGAAAAGACCAAGCCAATATCATCTATACATAACTATAAAACTATCTTCTCTAATATTCTCTATCACTATTCTCCATCGCTATTTAAAACAATGCATTTTAAATTGAGATGGGTGATACATACGGAAAACTTCGTTGTAACTAGAATTGAGGGACAAATATACTTGCACTGAGATGCATTACTATGAGTAATTCATGAAAAGTAAATAAATAGAGCTAAATAATAAAAAGAGCACAAAATATAAGCTAGAGATAGTAGTGTTATTTCAAGGAAAAATGTTGAATTTGCATTTTCGAAAGCCTTGTTGGAATCAAAACAGAAACTTCTTAACGACGAGAGTCATGCTCTTTTGATTCCAAATGGAAGTGCTCCCGACGGAGGCTTTTAACGCAGCAACTGGATAAATTAAGGAGAGGAATTCGATTACCACAATTTTATCCCTCGTTTCTTGTTCAATTGCCGTGTGTTTCTGCTTGGCGTGTCAAGGTAAGTCGAAGATGAGTCAGGAGGGAAAGAATATATTATCCCTTTCCAGAGATAAACTTAGATTCGAGGGGAAAATGAAGAGATACAACCGATTAACCCAAAGGAATACAGAAATTTGGAATAAGGGTTGCAGTAGTAAATAAATTATCAATACATCATGGGTCTTCAAACTTTTTCAACTAATATTTAATTAATAAATAATAGTGATTTTTATACGGTTTCCGATTTCAATATTTTATCCCAATTGCTTCGTTTCTTTTTTGATGATGATCTGCTAATATAATTCAAAATAATTGTTCAAATAAAGTTGGTATATTGTAGATTTATAAATAATAATAGCATACTCTTAACCTTGTATCATACTCTTGTTACGGAGTCAAATGTAATCTCTCAGATTCGATTAGTTTGGGATCACTTAATAATAATGCATACATACATTTCCTAAGTAATTGAATGAGTAATAAATGCAGAAGCGAAATCATTAGCAACAAATAAGACGAAATCCGTATCAACATAGAAATTCTGATAGAAAAATAGTACAGAATTACATAAATAAGTACAAGTTCATTTTTAAAAGTAATAAAATTAATACCTGGTTTGCGTCTAAACTTGCGCACTTATATTATATTCACTCATTTGATAAAGCCTCCAAGCTTAAATTCTTGTCTTTTTCACATTGCATTTAATGTTTGCTTTTGTAATTAATTATTACTCTTAAACTTCCATAAAATCCACACTTGGAATACAAGAGGGAGCATTTCTTATTCATCTTCTAGTGCATCAGCATATCTTTTTACTTATTTTTGGTTAATAAAAGAAGATTTACAATGAAGTTGTACTATTTGTTCTTCGAGTACATGTATCAGGCACTATATTTTTTCACATATTTCTAGAGCAATTGATGGAAGGCAAAATTTACCTTCCGTTGGATTTCAACCTTTCGTTCAACAATTTGCGTTCTGTAAATGAATATTTCCCTTCGTATTATGATCATGTTCACGTTTTCAAAAAAGTGCCATACTTGTAAGAAGATTGTAATTTCCACAGAAATATATTTGTTATGCGGCAAGTTTGGTCTTACTGACATCATCAGGTGCCCGAATATCGAAAATTCTTTCCTTTCTAATTATTTCTCTATGTATGTAACAATGAAACAAAATAGTACCAATGAATAATATTTCCATTCTAGAAGCAAATCCAGGAGAGAATCCCGATAGAAAGCAAATGGGAATTCAATTCTTGTTTAAATCCGAGCGTTTTCCAATGCCTTACTTCTTCCTATATCGCTCTCAAACTCAAGAAATAGACCGTTACATGAGTTTCCCAACCAAGCAACCTCTTATCCTTTTGAAGTGGAATTTCAAGCAGCATAATCACTACTCATACCAGAGCTCCTTAAAATTTCCGCTCATTTGGCCTCCGAACCAAAACACCGGTCTCCATGACAACGATCTCCGGGGGAACACCAGGTGGGTGAACGCTCTCAGACACTCTATACGGGCGCTCTGAATTTTCGCCGAACAGCGTTTTAACGACCTCGCCGCGAAACCACTTCTAATATATCTTCATCAATTCCTCCTCTTTACAGCCTCTTTTGCCATTTTTAGTTTTCCCCGCTTTTCCCTGAGATATTTAATCCTGGCCGTTTCTCATTCCCCTCTTATAAATCTAATTATCGCATATTTTGTTTCCTCGACAACGGTGTTCATTTTTTATATAAATATTTTCCTCTTTCTTAAGAAATCCTATTTTATTATAATTTTGAGACTTCGCCGAGGTTCTCCCACTTTTAAATAAGACCACGGAGAAAGTATGAAATCATTATTATTATTATTATAAAACACTCGAAAATTTGACCTCCAGTACATTCTTGTTGAGCTTCGCTTATTTCGCAGAAAAATCTTCGCTTATTTAAAATTTGAATTGTTTTTACGAGATAGCTAAGTTATGATACCTTGGTAGCATCATTTAATATAAAAAGAACTATCTCAGGCAATTTTTCACTTATCTTTGGTCTTCTAAGTATTAGGCACGATTTCCAACGTCTTAATGTACAGTCCTGGCCAAAATTAACGCAGCACCGGCCGTAAGGATCGCTAGGGAGGTGCTGCGTTAATTTTGGCCAGGAGTGTACGTAGACTGAATATGCAAAGAATAAAAATGACGATAATTACAGTAGGGAAAAAATTCCGACGACGAAGCTGTAACTTCAGGGAAAAGTATTTCAGGTAGCAGGAGAGAAAAAGTCTTTCTCTGAAGTTTCACAAGAAATATTAAAATAGTACGAGCGGTTCATTGACATGTAGAAGATTCCGAAAACACATCACTTGAGAAAAATAAAGTCCTTACCTAACTCAAAACTTGGGGAAACTATTCCAAAATAATAGAGATGTCATAACCGAAGCTGTAGTTTACTACTTACAATGCAACGATCGTGGAGGTAGTTATACAAAACTCTTAGAAAGTTACTGACTAGAACCAAAACTCGCTGTCTTTGCTTAATATTTCTCATCCACCACATTTTAAATTGTTAACTAAAACATTTTCTATGAAAATTTACTCGAGCTAGGATTTTTTTCCGTACTACACTGCCAGTAAAATTTGTCTCTAATAAAATCTTTAGCAGATAGAAAAATGATAAATAAGGTAATATCATATATTAATTTCACATTTTCTCAATTCTTTCCTCCTTGCTGTCCATTGTTAACTATTTCTTCTAATCTACCCCTTACTTTCTAAAACTCTCCATCCTCTCCTGGAAACAAAATATTTCTCTTTATTAATGATTGCTTAACTGTTAGTCTTTCTCTGGAATTTAATCGTTGCAGTAGTAGCTCACTTGATGGCAAACATGTTGGTCAAAACTGATCGTGATTCTCTAACACTGTTTGAGAAGTTATTTTCTTCCCTGCGCCCTGAATCTGTTATCAACAATATTCAAAAGATAATAATAATAATGGTTTATTCACGGGCAGGAACTGCCCTTTCTTGAGGTAAAAAATACATTTGTATGATGTTATAATACGACACAACAATTGCATATCAAAGTACAAAAATTATTTAGAAATCAGCTACATAAAAACATATGTATCTACAAAAGAAACTACAAATATCAGTGTAAGTACATTAATAAGAATTGGTCACATGCCAAAATACAAAATATTTGCAAAACAAAGATTAAAAATTATTCATTTACAGAAGGTATTATTAGTCAATTATCTTGTTGCAATCTCAGTTTTGCTCTGACCCCTTTTTTGAAAGAATCTGTGGATATGTTAAATATATCCATGTTATTGTAGGTGCTGTTACAGGAGCGCAAGATTCGGTAAATTGGTAAATAATATAGATAATTTTTGGAGAGGTAGGGAACTTCAAATAGGTTAGAATTACGAGTAGGTATAAGGGGAATTTTTAATGTTATTATTGATAAAATGTCAGGACAGAATACTAAATTATTTAAGACTTTATACATATAAAGTATACAAATATACTCTCTACGTGCTTGAAGGGAAAGTAGGTTAAGTAGATTTAGTAATGTTTCAATAGTGCCCCATTTCTCTTTCAATGTTAAATGTATATTACATCATCCTAAGAAATTTATTTTGCACTCTTTCAAAGGGAATGAATATATTTGTAGTAGAAAGGGTTCCAGATAACTGAACAGTACTAAAGTGGAATCTTACAAGGGAAGTATACAGTAATTTATAGCAAGTAATGTTATTTAAGTCCTTACAAACTCTCCCAATGAAGCCCAGCATCCTATAAGCCTTGGCGGTAATGAGATGTATATGTAAGTCAAACATTAGCTTGGAGTTGAACACCACTTCCAAGCCAGTTATATGATTTACTCTCTTTAAACTCTTTTCAGAGATAAAATATTCTGAATAGATGGGAGCTTTGGATTTATAATATGTAATGACATTACACTTTTGGATGTTCAGCTCCATAAAATTCTTATGACACCAATAATTCACCTTTTTGAGTGAGTTTTGTAAGAGTTGAACATCATAGACAGAATTGATATGATTATATAACTTTAAGTCATCAGCATACATAAGAAATTTGACAGTATTTTGCGGTATATCAATATCATTTATGGTTGAAAAGTTATTGTTAAAAATTGATACACTGCAAAGAATTTATTATTAAACTATCATCTTAAAATAATCGGAAAACGTCGAAAATCAAAAGAATGATTATCAGAGAAGATTGTGGAGAAAAAACAGAAAAGGATATTGAGATTCCTAAAAACAGAACACTATTTCCATTTGGTTAAAAAGTACATTTAGCTGGGATGGAATATAAGTAGCTATGGAGACGGGGTGGTGTCAGAATGTAAATTGAATTGTGGGAAATGGCATCAACGAAAACCACGATCGCTGGAGAGGACAGTTTTTGGAAACGCGGCATGCCTTCAAATCAACGTTTTGACGAATGCGCTCCACTCGGCGGGGGTTCTAATTTCGGCGAATATTCTGCACATGCAAATGGGTGGAGTAAAAGAGTGCCTGACTTTGAAAATGTCCACGTAGTCGAAGAGGCTGCAGCTTTGTAGCGATTTCCAGCCAAAATAAACTCTCCCCTTAAACAATTTACGTGTGCGATGGAAACTTCCCCTCATTTGGACACCGCGATAATTCGTCTGGAAAGTAATTCTTCCTTGAATTTTTACGGCAAAGGTGGCGTTTGGTACGTCATTTCTTAAAGAAAGGATTCAGTTTTTCTTCACTGAAAGCAAAAGTTGAGACTTCTTCCACCGGTGTTTTTATTTTCGATTATTATATCACACAAGATATACCAAAATCAGTGTGAAATTTTGCATTGCTCCTAAGGATGACAATTTTAAGATATAATTGCATTTTTCAGGTGAAATGGATTTAAGTCAAGTTTGTTGCTATAATTAAGCTGTCCTAGCCTGTCCTACTGTCCTTGCTGTTATTGGTCTTCCCATTGGGAACAGCCAGGACTTTATAGAACTTACTGAATTATATGGCATAATTATGGAATTTCCAAACCACTTAAACCTAAAAATTAAATAAAGATAACTATGTCACCAAAATTAGTGTAAATGGTGTATATTTAATAAGAGAATTATACAATTTAGCTTTCAAATAAAAATGAAAGTCTTTCATTTCTACGAATAGCACACAATAACTCAACAAATATTTTTTGTAAAGAAAATGGTGTTAAATTTTAGTGTGTTGAAGTTCGTTCTAACTTTCTTAGGTTTATTTTAATTTTATCTCACTTCTGAGTTGGAAATAAAGTAATCTCACCATAGTGGTTAAGGTAGAGGGAGTTCTAAGTTAAAGTTGCTGAAGTAACTAGTACAGAGTAAGAGCGTGTGGTACGGAAACGAGCTTCCGAAGACCCTCAACGTCATACGTTCCCGTGATACTTAACTTATGCTTTTGTTGTTGATTCGAAACTTCGAGTATGATTCCCTAGGAGCAATTAGGGAATTAATTTCCCTTGGAAATTATTAACAGAGAACGAATTAGACGGCTTCTAGAAGTACCATCTGAGACTCTTGCCCGAAGAATATCTTCATCATGTGGGCTTTCACTATCATTGTGGCCGCAGAAAATATTGTACCTTTTATTTAACAAACAATGGCTTGTCAGTGATAATAAATATATTAAAAATTTAATTGTACGTAATAACAGAGATATAGATATATTTATTGCATATATGATGTTATCATCTCCTACTGTTTACAATTATCGTAATTTTTTTGAATATTATTAGCGACAGTACCGTTTATTAAGAAGACATCAAGTTTTCGGTACATGTTATGATTTAAAAAATAAAGTAGTTAGAAATATGCATGATGGGTATATTGCTGCTGTTTTGCCTAATTTAAGAGAACAAATGAGATTTTATCTTCCTATTATATTTCGTAACGGAATTCCAATTTGCTTCCGCCGATGATGACGTAATACTTTTTGAAAACAGATAACGGACGCGGACACTAGAATAACTTGTCCGCGTCCGCTGTAAGCATCTTTCACCACATTCTACGTATTCTGACGTAAGCAATCAATTTCGGAAAAAATAATTATCAAACATGTTTTCGTTTCAATGTATTTCTCTGGCGACCGTGTTCCTATTCCTTACATATACAAGATTTCATGTAGATATAATTAGTTGATCTACAAGAAAAATTTTTAAACAAAGATAAAGGTGGGGAAATGAGCGCTGCTTGCGGTCAACCCCAGCCAAACCCCAATGATCCCAATTACTAACCAATCGATCTTTCTATTGATCCCTTAAACCCTTGCGTCCCTAACCCTACCTCTCCCTTCATTTTATCACACTCTCCAATTATCTCCGCTTCTTTTCATTCCATTTCCTTTCTTCTTTCCTCGAATCTCCTCCAATCGAAAGCTAAGATAATTAAGCTCCTCATCGCTCCTTTTGCCCTCGGAGAGTAGCCCTCCGGCCAATCGCAGCCTCTTACCTTCGGTTCCATTTTCAAGTCGTCTTCAACTCAGGACCCTCTTATTCGCACCAGAATTATAAAAAGAATTTTTCACTTCGAGATCGTAATGAAGTTTGAAAATTTCATTTTCCCTGCCTAATGAATGAGACGAAATGATAAAATGCAAGAATATTTGAATGTTTATTTTGATATGCAATTTAGTGTTTAATTAGCTTTTACGGGCTCCGACTCATTGTCAGACGTAGAACTTTGGACCAACTAATATAATTTTGCGGACACAGGTTGGGTCGATCTATTTTGACTGGCTGACGACTCGATTTACCGACATTACACCTGACCTAGGTTATAATACTGTGACCCGTTTAGCCGACAAGTCCTTGCTTACGTATCTTTCAACGATACATCTTGTAAAGTTTCCACAATTAACAATATCAATAAGTTAATTTTATGCTTTTTATTATTGCAATAAAACGTTAATGGCATACATTTAATATGGAAAAATAAACATTTAATATGAATCTAGCATTCGCTTCTTTAAGCTAGTCATAGTCTCTTGAACATAAAATAGGAGACCGTGACTAAGTAAGTAGTTGATAATACCAATCATCAGCAATTCCCTTCCCCAATGAGTATCAACATGCATTTGTAATAAAATATAAATAAAATTTTAAGAGCATACATTGCCAATTCATATATTTACTGGCATTAAAATAAATTATTAAAATGAAAAGTCATGAAAAGGATTTATGTTAATATTTGTTAATGTATTACTTACTATTTACTCCTTTTTTGGGTAAGATTAACCATGAGCATTTTTCCTAATTAGTTCTCTAGAATTACAAGTTTTCTCTAGCACATATCATAAAGAGACAATCCACAAGATATTTAATGAGTGAAAGAAGTATCCACCACTGCAGATTGATTGAAAAAAGGCGCACATTTGAGAAAATGTTAATGACAAACACCTAAACTTTTAGGCAAGTGGTACGATATACTCTCGTACCGGCCCTCTTTAAAAAAATCAGTATATAATCGTGTCTATTATCAGGGCCAGCTGCAGACTGAACGTAAATAAATCCCTTAATGGCGCGCAAACTAATAGAATTTGAAGAAAATGAATTTTAGAGTAACTAAAAACACAATCAAAAACAACAATTGAGCAATCATCAATTAACATAAGCTCAACTAACAGGGTACCCAAGAAAAGTTATATTTTACGGCATTTAAGGAATGTGACTCACTCAACTATGACACTTTAAAGTAAGTCACCTATTTGTGACTGCCACAAAGAATAAATTGTTGCATGAAAATCACCGTCGCATTAGTAGAGAATTAAATCGCTGCAGATAAGTAAACAATCGACAGTCATTAAGCGCAGCTTCACAACTGTAGTCGGCAATGCCTGCGACTTAATTGACGACGGGTGCAAAAGAGCGGAATCCTTCAAATACAAAAACCGGTTGAGATTAATCGGGAAAGAAAGGGAATTCAAAGTTCCATCCGAGAGAAGGCGATCAAATAAGCCAAAGAGAACTCAAATGTCTCCGAACAAAAGAGCTGACGAATCATTGTACTGTTTGATTCATCCCGCCCGTGTCAGCAGCAGTTTCATTTATTCCCCGGTGATTAAAGCATTATTCACGGTAATTAAACGCTTATTTATCATTTGCCTCAATTGCGGAATCCCTCTTAATGCAGCTGTCCATAAATAACGTCACACCTAACAGGAACTGGAGGCCTTCCCTCAGTAATGTATTCCCTTGATTAAAATGTGGTGATAAACGTGATTCAGTTTTAAAATAGCATTAGTATGTTCCCTTCTAGCGGCCTTCCGGAGTGTGGCAGGGGGTGCAAACACCGTTCACTCTATTTCCCCACACGGTCGTCTCCGCGTATCGTCATAGAGAAGAAATCAGCGTTTGAATAGACAAGACAGAAAATCTATTTTCCAATTTTATGCAGTATCTGATTAAAATATATCACATGATGGATGCATAATTTTTGCTACGAATTCTGGGGTCATAATATTATTGAATATATTGAATAGTTCAGCCTGCGTTGCGTATATATATATACATTTATAAACATCGTATCGTAATAAATTAGAAATCAAACTTCGCTTTTTTATGTCTCAATTATCTAGCGACTCAATAAAGCTCAAGTAAGTGTGGAACACTATATGCTTTGTCTCAAAAGAAGCGACGGAAAGAGCTACACACGTGTGACAGGAAGGACAGACGTTGTGGGCCATATAGATATAAAAGTAGATCACCGAAATGAATGTGAGCCATGTGGCGGAAATAAATGACAACAGCTACCAACTGGACACCTGAACATAAGCCTACCAAGAAGAAGACAAGAGAATGTAGTATATTAGTACTCTTACACCCCTGATGATGATAGCGTCGCTATTGAAATGTAAAATGGGTGTTTTCTAGAAGTCCGGTATTCTAGGGCTTCCTTTTGGCAATGATGTTGCGGAGCGCCAACAAAGACGGCTGTTGGAGGTTTGAAGCCTCTAATCCAAAGGATATAGATATATTAATTTCATCATCATTTCATATCATCTTTTTTTGATTTGACGTCGGATGTAGGCCTGCCCAAGAGCATTCCAATTGTCTCTACTATGAGCATATCGCGTGTATGTGACGGAAGGGTACGGAGTAGTGCCGAAGAGCAAAGCAATTTGACGCTACAGAATCGTCCGTGGATCAGGAGCCCTCCAATCCCTTCCCATTCTCCCAGGCGGAAAGCATTGTGGGGAGGACAATCCTCTTTTCCTATTTCGTGTGAATCTCGTATATGAGGCCACCGCTGAGGGGTTCCCACCCTAACGACCCCTTCTGTAGCACTTCTTGCCAACTTCTTCGCTTTGCCCTTATGGGGTGCTAGGATATTGTCGCCCCGAGGGGCATGCTGGGAAAGATGCCAAGCGCGTGTCTTGAGCATCCGATGATGGATCCTCCCTCCGCTCCATTTGCTCTTCCCACGGATCGAAGCTAAGACGCTCTTCTTTTTTTCCTGTGACGCTCGCTTGGATGTTTTTGCGATGGATCCTTCACCTTTGATGCCGAACACAAGTCCAAGGGATTGATGAAAGACGACAGGAGATGCATATTTCTCCGATACAAAGCAACCCTTTGCGTTTCACACACTATGTATTTTCCTTTCTTTTGGGAAGTCACTCATTCGACTCGGTATTTCTTTCCGTTTCACACGATTCGGATTTTCCTACTTAGATGCACTCAGAGGCGGATCTTTACCAAGATGAACTGTGATTTAATACAATTTCATTATATCATAACCGATCTATCTTTCTATAGATTCATGTGCCATAATATTCGACTTTGTATCGTCCTATTATTTTATAAGAAATTTATTAGAATATTTTAGAATTTAATAGAATGACCTTTATTTCGTAAGAAATTGTTTTAAAATATTAATGGATCGGATATTGTTTTGATAAAATCGATTCTGCCTTCTTAGTTTGTTTAACTCATTTTAGTCGTTCTATGAAGGGAATACCCGTCCTAATATCCTTTATTTAATTTCTTGGTGACTTACCCAGTCCTTCATATCCTCTAACATCCTCTGCCTTTGTCTTTCCCTTTGCATTCTACCTCCAGCCTCAAACAAATCCTACCTTTCTTTGGCTCTCCTCTCAATATTCCCGCCAAACAATTCCTCTGCAGTCGCTTAATTACTCCCATTAAACCCATCTCTGGCACATGATATTCTCCTATCAACCCAACTCACTCTTTCCATTCTTCACCGCAACCACATTTCGAGGTCCTCCAATATTCTTATGCCCTTACTGAAAGATCCACATTTCACATCCATAATTTCTCTCTTATTGCCATCTTAAAGTAAGAATAATCGCTACTCTTCCAGCATGTAACCTATCGGCCAGTACATGATACACCACCATGAAAGAATCACAAGTTTATTTGAGTTGGGTTGTCTATAGTGTAATAATAGCCTAACTTGGATTGTATAGGCTAATGAAACTGTCTTTCTAGTTAAATAAAACAGTCTGAAGGTCTGAAAAATTATTACAGTACATGCTTGAGGAAAGCATTACACTTGTTCTACACAAGAGAATTGCGGGATATAAATTATATGTTGGAAGAGTATGTAATTGTCTCAGTGGTTTAATTCACAGCCAAACGCGTCAACGCTAATTGAAGTGCTAAATGCATTATTAGTAATAGAGGTAGAGTGTCGTAGAATCACTTCCCTGTCAGTTTCTAGTAACTTTTCCACTTCATATCCAAGGAAAATCACCGGTCGACCAAGTCATCCGGGGAGGGCATCGACCCCTCTGCCGATGGGCTTCCCATATTTTCCGTTAGATGTTCGGAAGTTCCACCCAAAGTGTTTCACGCGAAACATGTTTTACCCAGGAGACCCTTTACCAAAAAGGAAGGTTCACCCAAGAGTCTTTTTGACTAGAGAAATCACGTCCTAGAATTTTTTCCAAGTGGTATCAAATACAAAAGATAATTCAGTCAGTGTTTCTTCCAAATGCTTTAAAAAATCAATTGGTTTGGGCGGTCAATTTTTGTAATACATTTCTACAAAAGGATCTGAAGGAAAATACAGTAGAACTCCAACTATCCGATCTCCGACTATCCGAATCGCTGATTATCCGAATCGCTTTAGGACACCATCTCATATAGCAGTTGTCTGCCCGGAAAGGGGTAAAAGCAGCCAAACAGCTAACTTTGACGGAGATGTTTATTAAGCAATAACTGTTATTTAGCAAAGTATGCAAATTTTTAAGCATTAATAAGTATGCATTTAAAAATGTTTTATAAAAAATATTTAATAATGTAAATACTACATTAGTTTGATTTAGTTAAAGTATTTTCATTAGTATTTAGAAGTGATGTACGCTCAACATGCCAAAGTGTTACCATTTTTCAAATTAATGAATACATAGCTCTTTTTAATTAACTATCCGAATTTTTGATCATCCGAATGGAGTCCGGTCCCAATTGATTCGGATACTTGGATTTCTACTGTAGTTTTAAAAGTAAATTAATAAAAGATAAAATTAATAAAATTAATAAAAGAATAAATTAACTAAGTCTATATTCCACAGTATTAAAACATTCAACACACGACCGGGTTCAACGCCTAAGCGTCATCATCTGGTGTGAGAGAATATCGGAAGCACAGAGTATATATTGAGATGTCCAAGGTTAAGAGGTGGGGAAAAAGAAGGGAGTTTTGGAGTTGTTTACTGGAATTCTGTAGAGGATGGTGAATAAGAATATGTTTTAATACTGTGAAATATAGACTTAGTTAATTTATTCTTTTATTAATTTATTATGGAATTCCACGAAGTGAAGGCCGAGCTGATTGAATTACTTTAAAAAGTATATCTTATGGAGATCTCCAGGAATGATCTGATATCATACGTAGAGATTTGACAGTATAAGTAGCTTTAATTGTGGGGAAATCGGAGTAGCTAGCTTACCATATAAAGAGATTTGGGATTTAAAAATTAAAAGTAGCCGAAATTTAAGGGTTTCCATGGAGCGTTTCGCAAAAAAATACAAACAAAAAACCCTATTTAAAATACCATTTTTAAAAAATCGTAAAAATATCTCGAGTAAAGCGACTCTTGACTGCCTTGGGATTAATATATTTGGGTAAAAAGTCATGTTCGCGAACTTTCCATGTGTTTTGACGTAAGCACACCTCCCTCTTCCTTCCAAAATTGTTGTATTTGCTTCGTTAGCAATTAATTATAACAGCAGAGGATACATTTAAAAAAGCTTACAACGGTTTGTAATGAATTACTAAAATAAAACAGGGATTCCAAAGAAAATTTTGTCGCTGTTAGTAGTTTTGTTATGAAACTGTACAACGAGCAATGGTAACAATTTTGTCGGTCATATTTATAGAGGAAAACGAAAAAAACAAATCCAAGGTTGCTAGATTGGTCTCCCTCTCCTTAGGAAAAAATGACGAATCAAAAATGACTAATTGTTTTACATTATTTCTCCATTGAAGTAAAGATAACACCATTTGAAAATAAGGCGTACAAAATCTCAAACCAATGCTTAATTCAGCAAATTAAATAAACTCTGTCCCTTCAATCATCTGTAAATAAGATGAATTTATCATCAATAAACTATAAATTAAAATCTCAACCTCAACTAATACAATTCTTGGGCTCCTTTCATTAGAATCAGTCAGATTCCTTATTTTCTAATTTCATACGACTGTATTTTTTACTCTCACAATCTCCTCCTTATATTCCATTTAATGCTGCTTTTGCATATATTCTTCCAGAAACAAATAACATTAACTGATTTTTCTTTTATTCTCATTCTGTATAAATATACTTACTAGGTCCTGAATTTTCTCCATTGTATTATATTTTTATGCAATTTCTTTGTGTATTTCATTGGTAGATAATTTAGAAAACAATGTTGGTCCTGTCATCTCTATCTCCATTTTCATAGTCCTTTCCTTTCTCATATCATCGCAATGACCATAACTAATCTTACAGTAATTGGTAAACTGATGAGAACGAGACACTTCTTCCTAACTGAATGCATTATACTGATGTATAGTAGGCTTCCGAAGTAAAACATAGTGAATAATAAAAACGTAAAGGCTAAAAAAATAAGAGTTATGCACGGTAGTTAGAATAGAGTAAATTAGAAAGTAGAGTAAAAAGTCATAGTTAGAATAATCTGCGAAAGAGTACAATATGACATTTCACCACGTTTCCGCAGCTTGAACTTCAGCCGAGTTGTATTTCTTGTCTCGGCAAAGACAAAGGGACAGTGTCAAATACAAGATTATTCAAAGAAAGAGGTCAGGAAGTAATAAAGTTTCTTTTGATAGCTCATTACGTAAAAGAAATATCTCCCGGAAGCACAAAAGCGAGGAGTTAAAAAGGAAAGTCCGAGACAGCTTCGAGATACGTCAGCAAAGTTGGGGAGAAATGCAAGTCCTCGAGAAGGAGCCGCAGGTAGAAAAGAGAGCGTTATTAGCACCTCAGCCGTGCATGCAGTTCCTGTATTCCTCTTCGGACGGCCTTTGTGGGAAGAAAGTTCAAGTGGGCGCAGTTGATAACGCTTTTGGGAAGTTCTCATCGCGACGTCACCGAGAATAAAAAGTGCAGTTGAAGAGAGAATCCTAGAAATGTGTCGTAATATGAAAGGAGATTAGAGGAGGAGGGAATCACGTGATTTTGTTCCGAATAACATCTCCTATTCCTGATTTTTAAATATTTATTTGATTTGGGAAATGGTATGGCTGTAAAATATGGACAAAAAACTGTGATGCGGATAGTGGCTATGAATGCAAGTTTAGGAATCACGAAACACATCTAAATCTATGAACAAGTACATCTATCCAACAAGATGCCTTTTAGCGTAAGGCAGGGGATGTATGAAGCATGACTCTACATCCCTAATCGAAAACTTTTGCCTACTGTTCGCGGAGAAAATAATTTTTGGACTCCTTCTAGGAATTATTTCTCTGCTCTTTCTCACAGTATCTAAACGATCTATATAACAGGAATGCATAATCGGCTACATCCTCTGAGAGGGTACTTCCTCTTAATTATTTAGTAAAGTCTTTGTTTACATCTTATATCTTATGAAAATTCCCATCATGCATCCTGAAGTATCAGAGTACCCCTCGCGACTTTTCGTAGCAATTCCTTACGAAGCGTATAGCCCTTCGTTATTCCTTTTCTAATTCATAATACAACACTTTTTAGCAGGATCCGATATACTACACGCATACTATAGATGTGGCCTAACTAACACAAATTAACATCGCTCGCGGACGTACTCTTTGCTCCTACCGACTATTCTCTGGACGATTCCGAACACCTCCTAAAGAAATCTATGATTGGTGTCCTGCTATAATATGGCTGTGAAACATCGAATGTAAATGTAACAAAAGTGTGAAAGTGGACTGTGATTTCTGTTCTATGTTGCACTTAATTGGTAAGTAAAGCAAATGTTATTCGCAAATATGATAAGTATAAAAAACATTGTTGTGTGATGTGGTTGTGCAGGAAAATGATGACCGAGTTCATAAAGGTTTGTAAGCTGAACCTCGGAAAATAATTAATAACGGGAAATTTATTTAGGTACGCACTATTGCACGAAAGCTTCTAAAAAGTTATGGTTTTATTGCTTAAGTTAGGTATTGTGAGGGAATATAGTGATTAGAAGGATGGTTTGGTGATATATAAATGCCAATACCGGAGTTGATGATGGTGAACGAAGAAAAGTTGAATGTTGATGTGAGTAAATTTTGTTATGAGCAAGCGACCGAAGGTTGTGAAGGTGTTTCACAAAACTTCGTTATGATGCACTTCCCTGGACGCGCTTATATGTTCCTCCCTCACTAGACAAGAAAGATAGTTGCAACCCACTCCTCATCCAACTTCGTCGCATTATCTTCTCTCATAAACTTCTGGCTGATGGAGTTGAGTAATCTACCAGACTCTGGGTCGCTGACTTTACGACTATCATACAAAACAAAACCTCAATATTAATGCGGTGTATAAACTTCTTGAACAGGGCGTAAATGACTCCAAATGTGCAGCTCTGCATCTCCCAAGCAATACTCGGAGCAATAGGGAATGATACCGCTCCCAAAAAATGAACTATTCTTCAAAGTGCGGCAGGAATTTGCGTACTTCTGCAGCGGGTGATTAAAGGGCTGCAGTTTTTCCTTTTATCGGAACGCACATAAATAAAGAGGCACAAAAGAGCTCTTTTTTCTTCGCCTCATTATGGAGAGTTTTGGAGTGCGGCACTCCGGACGGGGGGAGTTTCTATAGAAGTTGTCGAAGAATAGGGGAAAGTCGAATTTGAATGCTGAGGAGCGATCGCAGGGAAATGGATAAAGAGCACGGAAGCGGAATGGAGGAATTAATGAGGGACTCCGTAGGAAGATGGCGATCCCAAAGAACATACCGAGGAGGAGAAATTGTGCGCAACAAATGCAATTTGGAAGAATAAGAGGCAGCATCATCTACTGCGTACGATAACGAAAGATCACCTGGGTTGCTACGTTCAAATGTCAACAACTTGAGACGACCCGAATTTTTAAGATTGTTACACAATTTCCTTTAGGTCTTCCTAACTTTTTAAATTGGAATTTTTTTATTTATTTATTTCATGTACCCCACAAATATCCAATTTCTGGACTTTTACAGTGGTAGGTATTAACAACAGCAATCACACGTTGGTTGGAGCGATACTGTGCGAGCACGCTAACCACTCGGCCACCACGGCCGGCTATTCGCCTTGTTTTTGTATTCTTGTTACCATATAAGCCGGACCTCCGTTAAGACATCCTCACGTCTTTGTCTTAAGTACTCAGAGTGCTGGTTGTTACCTCAATCCCTCCACCATTAAATACCTCAAATAGTTATCATTTAAAAGGTGCTATCGTAAATATTCTTATTTTATTAACACGCTTTCATTATGGACATGCTCCATTACGATGAATCACTTTCAAACACCTTGGTTCTGATAACTATCGTCGTAGTTAACTTAGTTAATGGTTTTTTTAATATTACATCATCTATATTGTACCGAGTCGTTTAATTGTTATATTTATTCTGTTCAATATGCAATGTCTCTTTGTTTGTATGATTATTACTTTTGCATTTGGCGCCTATTGCGTCATGCGTTTGCCTCTTGTTCTGCTGTTATTACGATACTTCGACACGCTTATTACGTGGCGTCGAGGTAAGGAGGGGCGGAAGAATCCACGAGGACGGAGAGGAAGAAGAGGATTTGTAGGAGTCGGAAGGTGGACTATTGAGGAGACGGTCGGGAGGAGATCCTCGTTGGGAGTGTGGATCGTCGCTACATGACCCACCGACTAGGCCTCGTGTTCAAGGAAATTAGAGATTGGAACTGGACGCCAATCATCGTGTCAATTTCTTACTGTTTAATTTCTGCTATTTTTGACCACGTATATTCTTTTTCTCGTGGTCGAACCCAACGAAGATTTTGCCGTTAATTTTGTTTATTGGCAATTTATTCTTGTTTTGACAAAATATATTCAGCTTTATCCTCGCATTTATTTATGTATTTATTTTATGTGCGTTCCAAAACCGTGAGCTATCTGGGAGGAGCGTTACATATTTGGCGCCCGAACAGGGACTTGATGCCGTAAGTTGTTGGTTGTAGGTCTGTATTTTGTATAATCTTGTTTTCGCTATCTCAATCCCTCGTTTACCTTGTCCATGACCCAACCTGTACCTGTAGCTAAATCTTCCTGGTGGGTCTCAGTGAAGAGAAGATGTAGTAACCTATTTCCTTTCCAAACTTTATTGTTAGGTCATTAGAATTGTTTAAAATTCGGCGCTTAAACTCTGTGTTTAAAAAAAAAAATTGATTTGGTTTATCTAAATTAGAAAAGGAAATTGATATATGTGAATGTTTCTGCTTGTAATTTGTTGCTTTTTTTTAGTGAAATCTTCCAGATTGTGGTTTGCCCGTATTTAGCGTCAAACGGAGAGGTGATCCCTTTTGATTCCCGTGTGCCGCATGGTCGCATGGAAAGACTCTCTTCCTTCCTTCACGTTTATCCGTTTTGGGTAATTTGACTGTCCTGTGATCAAGGTATTCAATTGTGCTAGTGTCGTTGATTTAGTATTCCCGTTGTAAGTTTATTTCGTTTGTTTGCGATGGATTATTCTTCAAAATCGTTTACTGAGTATCGTGAGTCAAAGGATTCTCCCGATATTGACGATAGTTTAAGAAAAATTCCCGCACTTTTTGAGAAAACATTAGTTATCGACCCCGAAGTAAAAGATAAAACGAGTTCGGAAACCGATGGATTTACTCCTTCTAAACCGGAAAGTCCTAAATCCCCTGTAACTATAGATGATCTTATGAAATTAATAATTAGTGACAAGGAGGACAGAGAAAGGAAAGAATTAGAACGGGACGAAAGATTAATTGCAATGATTCGTCAATCATTTGACGTTCAGCATTTAGCGCAGCAACAGCGCATTGAAAATTTAGAATCTGTAAATGAAAAGGTTCGCACTGATTTTGGGAATTTAAAGAAAGAAACTTGTGAGACTGTAACCGAAGTTAGACATCAAATTGGGCAGTTGGAAGGCGAATTGTTGAGGACCTCGTTAGATAGGGAACAAGTCACCTGTCGTTTGAGCGTGGTAGAGGAAAAGATAAAGACATTAGGTAAAGTTAATTCTACTCATGTAAATAATTATAATGTGCCATTTGAATTAGTGTCTAAACCTCGTTTTAAAGGTAGCCAATATCAAAATCCGGTGATATTTCTTAAAGAAGTAGAAGACTATTTTGAAATTTTGAATATTCCGCATTCTTTTCGATCTCGAGCGTTTGAGAGTTTTCTTTCTGGTTATGCCAAACTTTGGATTGATGCGTTAATCCCATTGCCAGACGATTTCTCTGATTTAAAAAAAAGGTTCTCGGACCATTTCTGGGATGAGAATGTTCGACATGAGCAGCGAGTTAAGGTTATGACGGGTACCTATCCCCGCCATGTAAACGATAAAATGCAAGTCTATGTCCTAGAGAAGATAATGTTGGCTAAAACTTGTGTTCCACCAGTCGACGATAAGGAACTCATTTATACTTTAATTCGACAAATGCCTATAAATATCCAAGGACTGTTAATCAGTTCCAACCCTTCATCTTTAGACATACTTGTGAAATTATTGGAGTCATTTGACGAACTTAAGCAGGGAGTTAATTTTTCGCAAAATTCACTTGGTCAAATCGCAACTGTAGGGACGAGAAATAGGAGTCAGCGTTGGTATAATTCTCGTGTTCACGCACCTAACGATCAAATACCCTCGTCTACTTTGCCTTCGCTATCATCGATACCTCCCCTTGTTTCATCTCCACCTCCTCACTGTAATCAGGCTTCTTTCAATCAACCTATTTCTATTCAAAATCCACCTCAACAATCTAATTTAATTCCCATTCGAAATGATAATCCGTCTGTTGTAGAAAGACCCGCGCATTTAAACTAAATGCGTCGAAACGAAAAGGTCCCGTTCGTTTCGACACATCTGAGGAAGGGATCATAAGCACCATTGCTACTTATGTTGTGGATGGTTATTCTTTAATTGACTTGTTAGAAGAAAAGGAGACGTCATTTCCCAAGAAAGAGAGACGTAAAGTTCCCGAAATTTCTGTTCAAATTTGTAATTCTAAACTAAATGCACTAATTGATTCTGGGAGTGAAGTTTCTGCTATTGATGAGGAAGTTTTTCAAGAACTTTTCGCAAATTTTTCGAATATTCCTGTTTTGCCAATGCGCAAGTCATATATTGTTTGTGCGAATAAACGCCGGTCAACTCCTATTACTGCTCAAGCTTTGCTTACAATTCGGATTGATGATCGTGAATTTGATGTGCCTTGTCTGATTGTTAAAAATTTACTTAAACCTCTTATTCTCGGAATGAATTGGCTTTCAGATAATGGTATCATATTAAATTTTCAAAATTATAGTTTGTCTATTCCGCCATCTAATTCTACCGTAAGTGAATCAAATTATCCTTTGAATTCTATTACATGTAGTGAAGGAGATCACGATAAATCCTTTTTTGTGTCTGATGAGGAATTGCGGAAGGCAATTGAACCTTCTGTATCTCTTTCATTAAGGGAGAGGGAGAAATTATTTAATCTTTTGAAGGAATATCGTCAAGTTTTTCCTGATACGCCCGGACTTGTACAAAATTTTCAGTTTCGTATTCATTTGTCTGAACATATCCCATTTCGACAACGATCTTATCCTATTCCGTTTGCCTGGAAGGCAAAGGTTGATGAACAGATCAAATCCATGATCAAAGCTGGAATAATAGAGAAGGCTACTAGTCCCTATCTAAATCCTATCGTCATTGTTAAAAAAAAGGATGGTCAACCTCGTCTTTGTTTGGACGCACGGAAGTTAAATAGCTTTACTATACCTGAGCGAGAGGAACCACCAAAAATTGACATGTTAATGAATAAATTTTCTGGTATGAAATATTTCTCTACTACCGACTTGTCTTCCGCGTTTTGGCAAATGGCTATTCACCCGGATGATAAGAAATATACTGCTTTTTTGTACGATTCTATTGTCTATGTTTTTAATAGAGTGCCGTATGGACTAAAAAATAGTGGGGCAGCTCTTATAAGATGTCTTGATTTGATATTGGGTCCTGAAGTTTCTTCTTTCGCAACTGCTCACGTTGATGATTTATTGATAACCTCTGTTACTTTTGACCAGCATTTAAACCATCTTCAACTTGTCTTTCGTAAATTAATTGAAGCTAATATTAAACTTAAATTGTCTAAATCCGAATTTTGTTGTGCGCAGGTGAAATTCCTTGGGCACATCCTGTCTGCTGAGGGCATGAAGATGGATCCCGCGCGTACATGTGCTATCCAAGAAATTAAGGCTCCTAGTAATATCAAACAATTACGGGGATTTCTGGGGGTGTGTAATTACTACTCCCGATTCTGTCGTAATTTTTCTAAATTAACTTATCCCTTATTGCAATTACTTAAGAAAGGAGTTAAATGGAAGTGGACTCCGGAGTTACAAACGGCTTTTGAGAAAATTAAGGCTGCATTTCTGGACGAAATTGTTTTGACTTATCCGGACTTTAATAAACCTATCTACTTACAGACCGATAGTTCTGATTTTGGCTTGGGAGCGGTTTTGTTCCAGCACGATGAAGTGGGTGACCAACTGGTACTTGCTTTTGTAAGTAGAACCTTGCGGGGGGCTGAAATTTCGTATACGACCACCGAAAAGGAGGCATTGGCCATCATCTGGGCTCTCCAGAAACTTCGTCATTTCGTTTTGGACCATCATATTACTATAATTACCGATCATAAAGCTTTGACTTTTCTTAAAACCTGTAAGCTAAATCATAGTCGCTTATCCAGATGGATTTTGGCACTTCAAGGTTTCACTTTTTCTGTTGAACATTCTCCTGGTCATAAGAATATTGTTGCGGACTGGCTTAGTCGTTATATTAATAATTCTGAAATTACTAAACCTTCGACTGAATTTTGTGTTGCTACTATTGATTTGGATATTTCTGATTCTCCATTTCAATCTTGTGAAAACTTAATTGATTTACAATGTCAAGATTTGTATTTAAATAACATTCGTCTTTATCTTAACGGTCTCTTGCCTAATGACCACCCCGATTTTGTAAAGATTTCTTCGATAGCGTATAAGTATATTTTGTATCATGGTTTGTTACTATTTAATGTCGGGAGGGAGAGTGTGGTGTATAAAGTCTGTGTACCTGCCGATGTGCGTTCTTCTTTGGTTTGGTTTGCTCATACCGTTAATGGTCATGCTGGGATTACCAAAACAATATTTTGGATTCGTGATAAATATTATTGGAAAGGTATTAATCGTTTTGTTCGTGTGCTTTTACGCACGTGTGATGCTTGTCAGCGTAATAAATTTCCTAATCGTTATTTTGAAGGCCCTATGGCAAATATAATACCATCCAAACCTAGTCAGTTATGTGCCGTGGATATATATGGTCCATTACCTAAGGCAAAATTTAAAAATCAATATATTCTGGTTTGTGTCGATGTGTTTTCAAAATTTGTCCAAATTTATCCTTTGAACAAAACTTCAGCAAAAAATTGTCTCAGAGTGCTTATTACTAAATATTTTCAAAAATGTGGGAAACCTCAGCGGTTACTCACTGATCACGGAACTCAGTTCACCTCGGCTCTTTGGAGGAATACGTTAGCCGATTTGGGTGTTAGAACTGTCTATTCATCTGTCCGTAGACCTCAGACTAATCCCAGTGAGCGTATAATGCGTGAGCTGTCTCGATTGTTCCGAACCTATTGCCACCGTGAACATACTAGTTGGTTCGAACTAATTCCTTTTGTAAACCATTGGCTTAACTGTTTGACTCATGAAAGTACTGGTTTTTCCCCTTTTCATCTTCATTTTGGCCGGAAACCTACCCGTGAATTTGACGACTTTATCGGATTTCCACCTGCGGAAATTCCTCCTCATGATGATATAATAGTGATCGCTCATAGAAATTTAAAAAAATCTGGGAACTCCCGTAAGGAGCGCCAAAAGGCAAAACATAGAGTATTTAGAGTGGGTGATCAGGTACTTTTGAGAACGCCCAAGCCCTCTGATGCCAAAGCTGGCTTGTTTCATAAATTCTTTCCATTGTACTCAGGACCTTACCGTGTGTTAAAATTATCTGGTCAAAATTCCTGTAATTTGGTTAATTTAGAAAAGAAAGATATTGGTATATTTAATTTTGCACATCTAAAACCTTATATTGTTAAACAGTAGTTTCATTTTGGTTGAAATTTGTTTAAAAAAAAAAAAAATTGGAAAAGAGATTTTTTTTGTGATGTAAGTTTAATTATGTATGAAGCGCTCGGTAATTATTATTTCTTTATGAATGAATGTTTTGCTTCATTATGATATTTATCTATTTCAGAATAACCTTCATTCAGTGGGGGGCATATGTACCGAGTCGTTTAATTGTTATATTTATTCTGTTCAATATGCAATGTCTCTTTGTTTGTATGATTATTACTTTTGCATTTGGCGCCTATTGCGTCATGCGTTTGCCTCTTGTTCTGCTGTTATTACGATACTTCGACACGCTTATTACGTGGCGTCGAGGTAAGGAGGGGCGGAAGAATCCACGAGGACGGAGAGGAAGAAGAGGATTTGTAGGAGTCGGAAGGTGGACTATTGAGGAGACGGTCGGGAGGAGATCCTCGTTGGGAGTGTGGATCGTCGCTACATGACCCACCGACTAGGCCTCGTGTTCAAGGAAATTAGAGATTGGAACTGGACGCCAATCATCGTGTCAATTTCTTACTGTTTAATTTCTGCTATTTTTGACCACGTATATTCTTTTTCTCGTGGTCGAACCCAACGAAGATTTTGCCGTTAATTTTGTTTATTGGCAATTTATTCTTGTTTTGACAAAATATATTCAGCTTTATCCTCGCATTTATTTATGTATTTATTTTATGTGCGTTCCAAAACCGTGAGCTATCTGGGAGGAGCGTTACAATATAAATTACACTATGTATGCATTAATGTACAGTGGAGAATGGGTCACACGAAAACAGATAACATATCAAGTATCGCTTAGTGCAGTATTAATCAATTCGTTATCTCATGCATTACACAGTATCCGTTTTACGGGAAACCGTCAACATGAAACAACGGTGAACATCAAAACAATTAATGGTCTACAGGGATAAAACTTCCACTATATTCTTCGGATTTTTGAGAAAATTCTATATGGAATGTCTGGTTAGATTAAATCGACGTAAATTATCATTCTGAATTTTAAGTTGCGTAGGAAATTAAAGCATACATTTTTCCATTATATTATAAAATACTGTCAACAAAATTCAACTTTTTGAGTTTAGTGGCTGTTATTTTATTTGTTTAATCAATGTAAACATACATTTTACGGCAATGCAAACTTATGACGTTGTTCAATGTAAGAGACGACTCAATGACATTCATCTTTGTCACTCTTTACTAAATGCCATGAAATAACATTACACTCATTTTATTCTTAATTAAGAAATGTAATTGTCTATGTAAGAATCCTGCAAGCCGCCTTTCGGCGTGTGGCGGGGGTGCTAGCACCTTGACTCTATTGTCCTAAACGGTTGCTTTCACGTATACAGTAATTTATGATGAGGTACCTTATCGAAAGCCTTCCGAAAATCTAAAAATATCGCATCGACTTGCATATGTTTTTCAGCAGAGTTTAGAATATCGTGTACTAATAATGCCAGCTGAGACTCGCAAGAACGAGTTTTACGAAAACTGTTGTAAAGACAAACTACCTCACTCCTCACTTTGCTTAATCAGCCTCTTTCTATCTCTAGTACTCTAGGTTGCCGTTGGAGGGGTTGAGGTTTCAACCAGCCTTCAGTAGATACTCAATAGACAGATATAGGCATGAAAAGATACAGTTCTCTCACCAGTCAATTTTCCATTCTGGAATAGTACAAGTAGAACTGCTCCGAAATTTTGATGAAAACGATCTCATTAAATGATTCGGGGAATCTGGTGGCTAGTGAGACTGAAACAGAATCTCCCGTGGTAATTGCGAGTGTGTCACGACCAAAAATACTCGGTTTTGTCACCGGGGATCTCAGGTGGAGTTGTGCTGCATTACTCCAAAATAAAAGGGAAGACACCAACTGCGGTCATAGAGCATGAGTTTCCCGCAGTTAGATGACTACCACACCTACGAGTAATTGGACAGGTCGACTAGTAAGGACGGGAAAGAAGGTCACGTCATCACGAGCACCGAGATTCGTGAATTAACGAGGGAGGCCATCCTTTTCGCGTGCCAAATGAAGACTTAGATTAAGCTAGCGATTGATTGGTTGATGTATCAAAGCGCACCATTAGAGTGACCCAATTAACGATTTTGAATCGGAGCCAAATTAACCAAACGCGAGGTGTGGAGGACCAGTTGATTGGATCGGCAATTAAACTGCAAGGCGTGCTCGAAACTGCCCTTTTTTATGTGTTTTGCTTCCGCCGTTTGCCCCAACTGAACGAGTGCCTTCCGAGGACCCTCTGCCCAAAGGTATTGCGATCGGGAGGGGGCGGACTAATTAGATACTAGATCACATTCTGCACCACCTCATATTGACAGATTTTCAAATAGGCTCATCTCAGAACATGTAAACATTTTTGAAGAGAAGTGGTATCAAATATGAGCGCAGAAGCTTCTGCGTGAGTTTTTTACTTTCTCCATATTCGTAGTATAGAGAAAGTATTGTTTTCATGAAAAAAATCGACTTTGAGATTTCAACGGAAATACATGTTTTGGGGTCCCTAGAACACGTTTTGACCATTTTCGGAATGATATATGTGTGTATGTGTGTTTGTGTGTGATAGTGGGCGCTCTAACGTGAAAACTATTAGTCGTATCAATACCAAACTTCATACATAGCACTTAAGTTGGCGCTGTCAGAGTTGATTAGTTTTTGGAGTAAATCGGTTAACCGGAAGTCGAGCTTTATTCTTCGGAGCAAATTTCCGGTTTTGCAAAATATCTCCATTAGTATGATGTTTAGGTATATACTATTATTTATGGTTTTTCTTATATTAACTGCGAATTTTCTGACCTTGAAGGTCGAATTTTTACGTACGAACGCCAAGGATTACATTCCCGCCCAACCGATTTCTTATTGATTAGTTTTCAATATTTAAAATCTGCGTTCGTGCATCACTGCTAAGATCTTTCTATGAACGAATATTTTCGATGGTATTAAAAACAAAGAAATATTTAATGCTTATTTATCTGCTCAGCCAAATTTTATGGTCACACTTCCCGTGTAACAAACTGTGTCAGATTTGTACTCAGTAGAGAGTCATAGGATAATTTATCATAATCAGAGAAAAGCAGGTTCAAATCCAGGCTCTATCGACAAGTTTCCGTCATATTAAATACAATTTTCCCTTTCCATATTGTTAGGTTACATTCCTCGAATCATCAAAATTGATGATTTGGGACAAATATCCATAGCGTTTAATTCATCTTACTACCATTTTTTTTTTCCTATTTATGGTCAAAAATGTCATCAATTTGTCCTATATTTCTAAATTTATCAGGTAATCGAGGTAGTCATCAATTTCGCCGACAAAGCAACCTATGTGAGTAAATTGAGGAATAGTTTAAATATCGTACTACCATTATATAGCAGTCAAAACTTTATAGATGGACAAGTAAAAATTTTCTAAGTTTGCTTCTTTAATAAGAAAAATCGCCGTATTTGATAAAAATTTTCTTGAAATCTAATCATAAACAACATTTAGTAATATAATTATAAATCCTTGTTAACGTTTCCCCGTACCTCATTTAATTACGTAGTACTATTTAAGAATAATTTTTTTATAAAAAGTTTTCGCTAAGGAAATGAACGTCAACTTTACATTTATCTGTCGTGGAAGTTATTGACATAAGTTACAATATCAGTTAGTTGTAGTAATATAGTTAAATAGTTTATATATATTCCTCAAATGCATAAATAAATTATAACTGGCCTCAATAAAAATTTACGTCCCAATTTATTATAGTTTTTAATAATTGTAGCTTTATGGACAAAATACTACAATTTCCGCATATTATCGCTATAAACAAATCCATCACGCAGTGGTCATCTCACAATGGAAAAGGCACTAAGATCACGAACCTTAACTTCATATAGATTTTACGCAATAAATTTGTTCAATCATCAAATTTATCGAGTCTCTTCTGTTTATTTACAACCGTTAGATTGGAAAGACGCTGTTCACGGGAATTCCCTTGGCTTTGGGTCCACTCTTCTTTCGCTGATGAACACTCGCTTCATCTCACTCAGACCTCCCTTCATTGCGACCACTTTTCACCCAATTTCATCTCCGAGTACGCCTAGAACATCGCAGTCGAGGATCATGGGAGTGGTCAGGGGACAGACAGATAATAATGAAGGGATTCAAGTGGACGAGGGGAACAAACAAATGAAGTACTATATCACGGAGGGAAAAGGTGCCCATACTTTCACTCGAGGAGAGCTGAAAAAAATGGAGGATGGCCAACAATGAGGTAAACAGCTGCATGGATACCGCAATGCTTTCGTTTACGATGAAAATTGACGCGTTAATTCTATAACAGAAATAAAAAAATGGAATAAAATCAAGTAATTTCACAGATGTAGTAAAAATTGTAGACCAAAGATTTCATTTTTTCATTTTATACATTTTTATTAAAAAAGTATATATATTTAACCATACTTAACATTTATCTTGATGACGTAGCACCACAAAGAGAACTCTGATACCCTGAAGTTTATCTTACACCAAAATTTGCAATTATTTGCTAAGACTACGAAGTAATTACAGAAAAATCCTACTCGAGAAAGGGGAAATAAAGGGAGAATTAAGAAATCAGAGAATGAATAAAGAAACGGGTAAAAATAAAGAAACGCTACGACAATAAAGGTTCTTAAAGCTGCGAGTAAAACATTTTGTTACATCATATTGTATTTGATGGTTCCGTTCCGTTATACTCTCAAATCATCAAAAATATTTAAACACAAATTCAGAAAATTATTGCAATAATATGTGAGAAATTTCATATAATTTTATAAAGTCACCAAATAATGCGTTTTTATTGAAGTTAAGCTTAAGATATGGTAAGAATAATTGAAAAGAGAAAAAGCGAAAAGCTTTGCTACTACAAAGCATTGTATATAAATATCATATTCAATGCAATTCACTGCACAGTTTATGCAGTAAAGTTACGCGGGACATTCTCTGTGGCAATTACATTTAGACATCATAATCAGGATCAAATTAATTATACAATGAGTACATCAAAATAGTTCAACCAAACAAGAAACGGTAGAGAAATAAGGATGGCGGACGGGAAAGGAAAAATGAGAGTGAGAGAGGAATAAATGATAGAACAATTGAGGAACGATGGATGAGCAACCCGTATGATATAATTATTTCAGGTTAGTTCGGAAACCCGATAATGATTGGATGCAGAATAATTGCAATAGTGTCAGAGGAGAGTGTGGTAGGCTCTTTTAAAGTAGTACTGAATCGACAAGATATAATTAGAACTAGTGATCGCACAGTGGTAGAAATTCGACCATAATTCATTGAATTTTTAAGTCAAAGAATCTACCTATATAATCATTGCTCATAATTTATTTCATTATTTTTCTATTACGTCAGCTGTGACAAATAATTCATTGTCATTTTTAATTTTAAAGATTGATTTCCATAAAAAATTCCGTAAATTCGCCGTAATTATATCCCTGTTATTTATTAATCAGTTAGCGACTGTTGGCATCTCGGTTAATTGCCCTCTTTTCATAATTTCTGACGTGAGTCCCTACCGTTAATTAAGTACGAAGATAAAATCCCCGTGTATTTTAATGAGAAAACGCATAAGCTCTGATACAACAATCGCCTTGGTCGCCAGGGGGACTGGTTTGTTTACTAGGAAGACATTTCCCAAAGTTTTCGTACATTTTGCCAGAGTTCTCGTGATTTAGACTCGAATACGATATTCTACGACCAAAATAAGAATTTTCGATCAATTTCCTTTCTTTTGATATCCATCTCGATTTCGCACGACCATTAATTCTCATTTAATTCCGCAAAAGAAAAAACGTCTGCAATCGATGAAAACGAACTTTACGTGCATTTCTTATGATATACCATTCGAACCGTCCAGAGTCGAACCAAGGATACTCTGGACAAAGATTTTAGCTTTCTGCACTCTTTCTTTATATAAACTTTACCTATACCAAATCTCAAACTCCTCCGTTCGCGCAATATCCCTAAAAAGGGATCCAAAATTTTATATTCACGTATAAATATATAGATAGGAATAAAAGGCAATGAATGAAAATTTGAGTGGATTTGAATGAAACAGGAGATGTACATGACAATAAGGAAGATAATATGCTCGCAAATAAAGAAAATAGCGTGTTATATTTGCATATATGTATGCAGTTTGGGAATAATGGGAGAAAGGTTGAGACGAATATCAATGAATAGCAAAGAAAAGAACAAGGAAGGATTGTCTAAAATAGAAACCAAAAGGAATAGAAGAATGAAGATGAAGAAGAAGGAAAATGGAAAGATTACGGAGGAAATGGAAAGGTAGGCACGAAGATAGTTCATTGGAAGGGGAATAAAGGAGAAAGAAGGGGAAAGAAGGAGAATGAGCGGAGGGAGCGGAAAATGAAAATAATCCCCGAAGCAGAACCGTCAGTCCGACAAATTGCGCCGTAGTAAGACGTGAGGGGTTTAATCCAGATTAGGAAGGAGGGGCGGTCCATCGGAGGGGAGGGAATTAGGAGAACAAGGGGAGAGATGTGTGTGTGCAGAGAGAGGCTGCTGGAGAGATTTAATGAAAGCGGAAAAGAGCAAATGGAGAAAATGAGTGCAATGGCTGCGGTACGAATCCCGGATTTAAGAGATGTCGTTGCAAATTCTTCGACGGATGGAGAAATTATGGTTCCAAAATAAGGTTACGGGAAAGAGCATTCCACATATACATGAGAGTATATACACGATTATAGACAGAACCGGTACCAACCTTTGTTGCTCAGAGACACTTCAATTAACCATAATAATGCTGTTTAAAAAAACATGTGGACTTCCATCAGTTAAAATTCCTTATTTTTAAGCTGATTTTACAGCGAAACTAATGATTTCCTTTCCTTTCATGTTAAATACTGTAATAGGTAGAATATTTTCCTTCTAATTGCAAGCAGCTTTGAGATAATGGCTCTAAGTGTACAATATGGTGTATTGAAGGATACTAATGGTACACTTGTAGGGAAACGATGATTTTTACGGTAAATTGATTCTGTTTTCGGTCAATCATTATTTTTTTTCTCATAAGATTATTTTGAAATATGTATACTTTTTAATCATTCTTTGCCTTTCATAACGGTTTTTAAAATTTTGTTTTTTTGTATCATCTAACTCCAATATAATCCTTATATTTACAGAAGAATTATCTTAAAAAGGTATTTTCCTGATCGCTGATTGGGAAATGGCCACGCAAAACAGCGATAAAGAACCTTCCTTGTTTTATCTCCAAAATAGTAGGGATTACTCGTAACAACCAACTCTTCCAGAGCAGTTGCATCAAACGCTCTTTATGTCTTCCTAGCAACTGAACTCACCGAACGGCATTTGCGAAAGAATTGAGGAATACTTAAGGAAAGAATTCCATATTGATTTTTATCGCATCTCTACTCTCCTCACTGCCGGACTCTGATTGGCATTCAACCTCGTATCTCTGACCTCAAATCAAAAAGCGAGCCGCTGTAACCACTAACTTTGCGCTTCTTAAGGCGGTGTTAAATTTCTTGGTGATAATAAGGATGACCCCTCAAGAGTGAAGTTTCACGGGCTTAATATCCCACCAAAAATTACTTGAGATTGTGTTCAGGGAGTTCATTTTCATTTTTATTGCGGAGATTTGTCGTCCCTCCACTTGACTTAGCACCTCGGAATATCATAATCCCCTGGATCTGACGGCTCCCCGAACCCTGTTATGAAAGGCACCTCTATTAAGTCCTTGGGCTCTCAACAACTGACTGAAGATCTTTTAACCGCAAGAAATACGATTTCTTTGAGCAACATTATCTTTAGTAGGTAAGTGTAGGCAAATGATCATCTAAGATAGATCATCTTATGATTCTCACAACACTTGCTAAATTACCGGTCCTAATTCGGTTGTAGAATGAACTTTATTTCTGAGTTAAAATATGAGCTTCAAATAATCAAAATAAAAATGTATGATTAACAAACAATGAGGTTGTTTATTTTTTTTTGGGAAAATGGAATCCTTCTATTTTTTCGGTTATTTGATCGGTAAGTTTGGAATTATATAAACTCTTAAAATTCAGAGTATCAATAAATAAATTACGTGACGAAAACAGTATTACAGCTGATAATTGAAATTCCAATTTTTTCTAGTGATTCCTATAAACACGAAGAGAAAATTAACGCATTAACAAACTTCAATAACTATTGAACTAAATGAGCAATTTTATATTAATAACAATGTAAATGAATGTTTCTTTCGAGCGAAAATGCTAAAAGTGTAACAGGCAAACGTAATAACGTATGTGCTTATGCTTATTATATTTTCTATGTATGTATTTTCTTCGAAATATACCTTATAACTCATCCCAAACTACGCCTCATAATACCGGTAGTAAATTACCTCGGGTTATTTCCAATTCTCCACTTAATAAAAATTGGAAAGGGATTGCAAACACAGGGTATATCGGGTGGTCCAATTTGGTCCCACTTCCTTCTGGTAAAACGTTTCCTCCGCAGATTCAAAACTCGAATCTCGCAGTCGTAATTAAGCCTCGACATTGATGAGCACCCTGATTTCAATTCCTCTACCATTTCTGCATTTCCTCGTGCTTAGGTCACGAAATTCTCTGCGGTAAATATTGACTAATTCGCCGTGTAGTCGAGGTGTCTGATTGGAGCTAATGCGTCGCAGTAGGCGGCGCTTGATCCATTCATTGTTTTTTTTTCTTCCGGATCTGTTCCAGGCTAATTTGGGGAGCAGAATAACGGAGGATCTCCGAGACCACCATCAAGTACGTGACATGCGACGCAGTGCGCTCTGGGTATTCTGTGCATCTAGATGCAGATAATAAATCTTCCAAAACTTGCTCCCCACGTCACAAAAGGATGCAAATACTAGTTTCATCTCGGTGATGCATACATTTACATATTTAGAAACATTTTCGCATTGTTAAAATGCAGGTCTTAGAAAGGAAGACATACAAGAAGACGATAAGTTATTTTTCAAGGAAGAATCAAAAAAAAATTTTCTAAAAGCATAAATTTTTCAAAAATAAACTAAACAGAAAATAAAATCACCGTAAATAATCCTAAAAACATAAGATAGATAATCATTCTAGCCATGACTATGTGTATCAGTAACTTCTTAGCTCTTACTCGCATGTAACAAAGAAAGCTGCTTAATTTGTTCGAAGTAGTTGCAACAAAACTCCTAAGTTGCTGGCACCTCTCTAATTCTGAAGATATTTTCTCACTTTAATTCAATTTCAGCCGGAAGACGGAATCCGAGCTTTTTGCGACGAAACATATCAACCCTTTTTGTTGAAAAATAACAACATCTTGGAGATATAAGAAATGTTATACAGATCTGTTTGGATGTACTGTATTTTTTAGATAGCAAACCGAAGAATTTCAGCGTAAGTTTGTTGCTTTCAACTCAAAAATGTCTGTGAATGGAGAATATTTTGAAGATATCGATACATTGTAACTTCCAGATGTGAGAGAAAAATAACATTTCGACTGCTATTAACATCAACTCTATGATGAACTATATATTTGAAATAATCAGCCAGAACCTTGCATGTCTCAATCTCTATGGCATCATCTAAGTTTTGTAAGACTAATGAAAGAAAGGTTACTTAATAGATATGATTCAGAGTGAGCTATTAAGCTTCTCCTCCTGGATTTAGAAAGCTGAGATGGAAAAAAGTCCACGTAATTGCAGAAAGACAATCCTAGGAAAAACACTTTAATTGTAAATAATTAGGAATGGCCAAAATGAATACAAACACAAGGGAATGCTTATGACTCAGAAGCTTCCATTCTTCAGGGCTATTAGCGAAACTGTGCCAGAATTAAATGAAAGATACTTCCAATATAAAAGAGGTCAAATTTACAATTTGTTAGTTAATTATCTCACAAATCGTCAAATTAACGTGAAGCTATGTGAAAATATGAATAAACAGAAAAGAACGCTTTGTTGAGTTCCACAGGGCTCCTTGTTAGGACCTATTCTCTTTTCAATTTATATAAATAGTATATTTAGCTGTTTAGTGAATATATTTACAAACTACATACTACTTTTTGAAGTGAAATAAAAGGTTTATTCCTATTAACTAATAATAAGCAAGATATGCTTTTTCCGGGATTAATTCAACATTTTCAGCCAAAACCAACTTGCACCTCCAGGGATTTATTTTCTTCTAGTTTAATCATCACTGGTTTAAGGATTTACTTCATCCTTCATTTCTCATTATCATTTATCTCTCTCTTATTCAAAATATCCAATTCATGTGATATTCACTCTTAAATCGAAACTAATCCTCGCCTCGGCAATTCATTATGTCCTCCACAGCAAATCTTAAGACCAGAAGATAATTACGATGCAACAAGAAATAATTTCGCGAGACGAAAACATTCGGACGATAACATTTGCATTAAGCGATTAATTAGTCCTTATGAAAATGCCCTTTCTCTCTGTTGCAGGCAAGAGAAAGAGAGAAGAAAATAAGAGGCCTTAATTACAGTCTTTTGTTCCCTTCCAATCCGTTGGCGCAGGAAGCATTAAGTTTGAATGCAAAGAAAAGGGTTTCAGCGGACGTTTTCTTTTATAAAAGGTTTAAACTACGAACGCGGTGGAAACTTCTTTCGAAACGAGTCGCAATTGTATCTTTCGCTCAACTGAAAGCGTAGCTAATATTCGAAACTCGAGACGTTCTTTCGAAGTGGCGCGTTTTCGTTACCTAATAAACGCAAGACATTGCCTCTTTTATTTGAGAATGCGAGATAAGCTGCAATGAGCGCCCATTTGCGTCATCAAGCGGAGTGAGACGAAAAGCTTGGCTGGGATTGGAGGAAATTAGATGCAAAGTGCCAGAAATGAGGAATTGTTGAAAAGGCAGAGAAGTGTGGAATATTGGACTCTATAAAGACGAGATCTCGATCGATTTCGATTTCAAAAGGTAGCGGAAACCAGAAGACTAAGTTGAACTGCGAAACGAAAGACCGGAGCAAATAAATGCTTTTGGAACTGAGTTGGGGAATACGTTGCCAATTCCTCACTTTCTTAAGCAAATGCACGTATATTAAATATTTACAACCCTCTTTATTAATTATAATAAAATTAAATAAAAATACTCTACCTAAAATAATTGTAATACTCTAATACGTGTCTTTTTCCTAGACTTACACCTCTTTTTCAAAAACTATCATAGGACATCGTTGTATTACTCAAATCCACCATCATCTTGAAAAAAAGAAACAATTTGTACTTTTTCCAGTACACAGTAAATACTGTGGAAAAATTACAAATTGTTGTTTTTCATCATGACGTATTTCCACAAGACATCGCCAGGGACTGTGGATTTAATTTTTTTCCACCATCGTCTTTTAATCTTATCTTATCTTATATATATATAAAAATGCCTGTATGTGTGTATGTATATACCACGTAATCTCGAAAACCAGACGTTGCACGATGTTCTAACTTTAAACATCATTAAATGTCTTCCCGGGGATGATCAAGTGGTACTTTAAATTTGCCTAAAGTCCACGGTTCGAGCCCAGAAGACTAAAACAGTTTTTCATAAGAAATACATGCAAAGATCATTTTTTTCGTTGCAGGCTTCAATTCTATTGAAAAACTAAATTAGAAAGAACGGTCGTAAGGAGTCGAAACGAGCATCAAAAGAAGGGAAATAGAATAAAGATTCTTATTTTGGTCAAGAAATATCGTTTTCGATTCGAAATTGCGAGAATTTCGATAAAATATACGAAAATTTTGACTAAATTACCATGTGTAAACAAACCCATTCCCTTGACGATATAAATCTTTAAAAATTCGAATTTTGTTGACGAGTCTGTAGCAACCAAGTTTTATTTACATCAACTTAATTGTTTACCGTCTTTTTTGTAAAATGAAATGAGTTTTATGCAGTGGTTTAATGTAAATGGATTTCTATCGATCAATTCAACTATTGCGTATAAATATCCTGGTAAGTTGAGGATGTTCAGAATATATTCTTCTGAATTAAGTATTAAATCTAATCTATTTGCTTTGATGTATATTTAGCAAATTACGGAAATGGAGTTTGCGAAGAAAGAAAAGAATTCCCAGATTCGTAGTTTGTAATCCTTGAAGAGTTGAACGGCAAGTTGTTAAGTTGTAGCAGACCTCCAGCATCCTATAATAGATCAAAAAGGTTAAGCAATTTTAATTTTGTTAAACGCAGGATGCAAAAATTGATTTATTCCTTGTTTTTAAGTGCTTCCACTCCATACTCATTTACTATCCTTCTGTTATTGGTGTTTAATTTTTGTTTCTATTTCGACATTGCGATTACTTTTGTGGTTCGTGTTTATGTTACACATTTTAAGATTGAGATACCAGTCAGTTCCAAAATACATTTACTTTCCGTGTAGAATATTCATCGTTGGTTATTTGAGTGAAATGTAATTTATTTCTGTCATTTACGTTTAATGCTTGATTCATTTATGCCCTTTTTACTAGTATGAAAATGTAACTTTAAACGTGGTACTGCTTATCCTAATGTGATCTTAGAATATATATATATATATATATATATATATATATATATATATATATATATATATATATATATATATATATATATATATATATATATATATATATATATATATTTCAAAACAAGGGAAATAGAATAAAGATTCTTACTTTGGCTGAGAAATATCGTATGCGATTTGAAATTGAGAGTATTTTGATAAAATATACGAAAATTTCGTCTAAATGTTCATGCTGTAAACAAACCCATTCCCTTGACGATCAAGGCGATTATTGATTCCGAACTCATGTGTAATTCTATAAGAAGACATGGCGGATCAATGGCCAGTTAAAATAAATTTTGAAAATAAGAGTTGAAGATTTTATGATGAAGAAAAAATTAAATGGCATTTTAAAATTTGTTGTGACAAACCTGTGAAGAAACGCACCTTGAAAGGTACGGACATTCTTCCATTGATTTTTTCAATTTTCTTTAAGCGTCTGTGAAAACCGTGTGTGAGTTTTGTTTTTGGTAACGTGATTGTTAACTGAATATTCAGTGAAATAAATCGATTTTGAAATTCGTACGTTGATAGAATTTGCATTCTAGCTGTCAATTCCACTGGTTCAAAATAATAACGTGGTAAGTTGTGGACATCTCTCATATTATTTTTGAGTTTTGACGGAAATTACGGACGTCCTTATTTCTTATGTTTAATCAGTCTTTGTTTTCTTTTAAGTTTTGAGCGACGAGTGGTCAGGAGCGAATAAGTAACATTTCAAAGCCTAAAAAGATAAAGCGATTTCAGTTATCTGTAGACCGCAAAAAATCTAAGATAATGTAATAGAATGGGTAATTCCTTACTTCAATCCAAATCCAAACTACTGCCCGCGGGCCGCATCTGCTGTTTGACAGTTAATAAAGCTGAAACGTTTGGAGACCCCTGGAGACGTTTAAAAAACTTATGTAACATTAATGGCCGGTATCGTAATGTATATTTTGTGTTGTTTATAACTTTAATCTTCGTATAAATGGCTTTGCCTTTTCATCATATTGTTTATCAGTTTACATATTATGAAATTGCATGATTTTATGTATTGTTAATTGTTTAAAGTGAAAAATTCTGTTTTTTTTTCGGAACCGTATAGAAATATCTAATGCTGCGTAAATAATGCACTTATCATATAATGAATTTCGTCTTACGAGCATATCTCCACAGACTGATTTCGGTAATGTTGTCGCCCTATTGTCATGGCTTTTATCGTTCCATCCTAATCTGGCGTTGTGTCTTGCACTTAATCAATCCCAAGATCTACGACTACTTTCCTGGGCATTAATTAACATACCACTACATTTTATACGAGTCACGAATTCTCACTAACAACCTCATGTTATAAGTATAGCCAAGATAAAACAATGAAATATACCCTCTGGTTCCATGATACACCTTTTCTTATTTAATGTCTATAGTTTTTTCTTCACGTAAGAAATACAACAATGACGTATTTGTCCATTCTCGGAATCACACTTATTTAGTTACTGAAGATATCCTCTCAATGATGACCAGTCGAAAGTTTGTGGCTTCAGTCGGCGTAGAAAGAAGAAAAATGCTCCTTTAGGAGATAAGTTAGAGGGGAAGAAGCTATTATGTATGACTCTTTTCATACGTAGATACATTTTGATACATTGTTACCGAAAAAATCATTCAGCTACTAGAACCTTCCTTTAGAAGATATAAGCCAAGAGAGAAGAAGCTATATGTAAGCCTCACTTTCATATGTAGATACATTTTGACACATTGTCACGGAAAAGGTCATCAACCTGCGTTAAATTGAATATTGAGTTAGAGTGGATTTGTACACTTAATTGTAACTTACATTTCTTGATATATTGGTTTGGAAAGTCTGGTATTCGCTATTTACCAACATTTATGAAGAATTTGTTACGATCAAGGTTATAACACTGATATTTATGAAATTAAATATCCCCGTTGAGAATCAACGGGTACTTCTGCTAGTCTATTATATAAAACATAGTGTGGGTGTGTGTGTATGTTCGCTAAAAACTCGAGAACCGAGAGTCGCACAACTTTAAAATTTTCAACATTATTAAAAGTCGACCCCGCGCAGAGTATAGGCTACTTTTTATTTCCATAAGTTCCACGGTTCGAACCCAGACGGGTCAAAACGTTTCCATAAGAAATACACGTAGAGGTCAGTTTTCTGTAGCAGGATTCATTTCTTTTTCAAAATTAAATTAGAAATAATGGTCCTAGAAAGTCGAATCTAGCACCAAAAGAAGGAGAATAGAATAAAAATCCTTTTTTGGTCGTGGAATATCGTTTTCGATTCGAAATTGTGCACAATTAGATAAAGTACGTCAACATTTTATCGAAATTTTGAGGTCGTAAGCAACCCATCCCCCTGACGATCAAGGCGATTGTTGATTTCGAGCTCATGCGTAATTCCATAAGAAGACGTGGAAAATGAATACCCAGATACAATTAATGCTGTAAGATATCTATTATATATAATACCCTCTCCGGATTCATTCATATCTATCTATTATATATATAGACGTTTCTCCGGATATACCTATATATAGGGGATCGAAATTCTACCCATGTTCCCCAAGTACCACTGACTTGAAATATTTGTGACGCGGTGATCATAACGTGTACCCTCCAGAAAAAGGGCGACTTTGAACCTCAGTGTCATGCGTTCGATTCCAGAAGGCCCCAAAGTCATGATTTTCTCCATAAAGATACATGGCGGGGACTTTCGAAATTTTTTGAGGCACTTTCTGGCTAAGTACAGAGTTGAAATTCGAGGTATCGCTGGAGGCCGTGCGTGTCCGACAAAAACCATTAAGACATCATCGAAGATTATCCTTGGTTCGACGCTAGGACATGGCAAATGTTCTCCCGTTTAATTTACATCGCGATTTTTAAGATTTATTTTGAATCACTTCCCGATAAGATAGAAACTTGAAACTCGGCAAGTGGATAGAGACTGTAAATATATTTTATATACGTTGTAATAATCAATTGTGATTTCCCCGTTGAGAATCAACGAGCACTTCTGCTAGCGTTAAATATAATCTTAAAATTACCTGAATATGCGGTTTTTCTTAGCTGATAGGAAAAGATGTCAGAGCATCACACCTTTTTTATGGATATGGAGTGAATGATGCACATTTAAGGAAACTAACGTATTACTTTGGATATTAATTTACTAGTAATTTCCAACCACAGCTCACTGAAGTTCTTCGCAGTGAGCCAAACAGAGCAACGCTTTAAAGTGCAGAATAGTGGTAGAGATGTAATCAACGGTAATAAGGATGGGATCAGGCATTAAATGTAGTAAATGTGTTTGGACGACATGTTTCTCCAAGTTCATAATCTGATATTTCGATGCTACATGTAAGTGCAGAAATGCACGCTGAAATTTTTCGCCGAATTTACTCCCACGCAATATTCGCTCAGCGTTTCATCAAACGCATTAAACGCCAGAACTAAACTTCCAGTTGCTCGCAGGAGCCGCGGGAAAATAGAGCGCAGGAAAACTAGAAGGCGGGAAAACTAGAGGCGGGAAAACCAGAGGCGGGAAAACTAGAAGGCGGGAAAAATAGAGGCGGGAAAAGTAAAAGGCGGGAAAAGTAAAAGGCGGGAAAACTAGAAGGCGGGAAAACTAGAGGCGGGAAAACTAGAAGGCGGGAAAATAGAGGCGGGAAAACTTGAGGCGGGAAAAGTAAAAGGCGGGAAAACTAGAAGGCGGGAAAACTAGAGGCGGGAAAACTAGAGGCGGGAAAGCTAGAGCGCGGGAAAAATAGAGAGCGGGAAAAGAGAGCGCGGGAGAATTAGAGTTCCGTTCTACTGGAAGTCCTTATGCATTTCTTATGAAGATATCAGATAAAAAATTTTAATTTCTTCCCGGCATGATATCGACTTCAAACTTTGCATCAAATAAATTCAAGTCTTAATAAGTCTTTCGGTCTATTCACAACTAACAATAAGTCCTGGGTTCAGGGGTCTCTAAAATTAATAATTGTTACGATGTTTAAGAATTTTTTGAACCTCTTCCCGATAATATAAAAACTTTAAACTTGTCATATAAATAAATATCATAGATACATTTCAAATACGTGTTTTAAGATTCCTTGATCGTCCTTGGTTCGATTCCAGAAAGCCATTTACATTGCCCTATGCATTTCAGACGGGGATAATGGAGTCTTATTTCAGGACCTTCCCGGTATGATATGGACTTCGAACTTAGCATTTACGAAGATCAGGTCCTATCAAGTTATAATAGCCCATTTGCATCCGCTAATAAGTCCTGGGTTCGACACCAGGCCTCTACAAAATTAGAAATGCTATGATTTAAAAAAATATTTTAATCTCTTCCCAATGACATTGAAACTCAAAATGTGCAATGTGAATGAAGATTATAAATACATTTCATATTCTTGCAATATGCAAGCAACTTTCACTCGTATATAGATACCCAGATAGGATACTAATTCACAGGCTAAACCACAAACGTCAATGATTTGAAATTTTTCAGCGTATTATATGTGAAAATTCAAGCAGACATATTGGCCGCAACTGCCTAAAACGTCGCGACGTTCTGCTTTTCACATATATTCCTTATGTGAGAAATAATAATGTGCTCTGGCATCGAGACCAGGAAGTCTATGGTTTTATTAAAATTGTTTTCTTAAACCGTGACTTAATATACATCTTCCAGGTAAGAGAGAACTTCCTATCGTTTCAATAAATGCACCAAAAAATATTAAAAATTACCCCATGTATTTTTAATTGGAGATGTTTGCATCGTCCTCGCATCGAACCCAGGACATTTTCTATAAAAGCAATTTATGGTTTTGATAGATAATGTCAATATCTGTGAGCTCCTTGAATTTTGATTCTCTACCTATCCGGGAGATATTTTTTAGAAATTTCCGAACATCATTTAAATGGAAAAAATCGGGATATTGTAACCTTCTGGCATCGAACCCATGACACTGACGTTCAAAGTCACCTTTTTTTCTGGGGGTTTCACGTTAGGGCCTATTAGAATATATTTCTGTTATTTGAGTTTAATTATCGTTTCCGAGAACCATTTTTCCCTTTCAGAAAATGTCTACGAGAAGGTGGTGCTGCTTATCCTAATGTGATCATCGAATATATTTTATAATCTTTAAATCATTTTTGTCATCATCGAAGAAAGTGTTCATTTAAAGAATATGAGATTAAATCTTTAGGTGACATTGTAGACATAATTATAATTTTATTTGCTTTGTTAATTGGTTTGGAAAATATTATAGCCTGGAATCAGCCATCCACCTAAAATTATGAGGCAAGTGTTACGATCAAGACTGTACCAAGAGTAATTATTAATTGGGATTTCCTCGTTGAGAATCAACGGGCACTTCTGCTAGTTTCTATATAAATGGATAAAACAAATGCCTATATTGATTGTCTTTATAATTAATAATATACTTTTCTTTTAGCTTATATAAACAACAAATTTTTGCCAGGGTGATCCGTATAAATATTAATTAAATAATCATAAACGCTGTCTACTAATTTGAATATATATGGATCATTTATAAGAATGTTTAAAAATGGAATTCTTGAAACTTGTCGACTTGCATAGTCGAAAAAAATGCAGAAGAGCTTATTATCAGTATATTATATATTTATTTACATAATAAATGGGTGTGTGGAACTCCATCCTAGTAAATGGGTAGGAAATAACTTTACACAAATCTACTGTTTAAAAATTTAATATATGCGACCGGTTTCGGACGTTAGTCCATTATCAAGCACATTTTCATATTGATTTTACATAATAAATCTTACAAATAGAACAAAATTCAGGTGGTAAGATTTAAACAGACACAACGATATTATAATACTTTATAGTAATTTAAAACATATATTCTTAAAGTCTTTTTTGATTTTCGGGTAGGGTTTGAGAGCCGCTTCATCTAACATATTCCAATCTTTCATCCCCCTATTTATAAAGGAATACTTCGCTATATCCGTTCGATGTTTCCTAAGCTTAAACTTATGTTTATGGTCGCCTCGAGCTATATGATGTGGTTCCTCTATTCTGTCCTTCAATTCTGCCCATGCCTCCGATTCTAACTTGGAAGATTCCTACTAATCGGTTTATCCTTCTTTTTTCAAGTGAATCCCAGCCGAGCTTCTCTAACATCTCTGTAAGGCTGTCTTCTTTCTCATGTCTTCCTAATGTTTACCTTTTGCTCTCCGTTGCTTTTTCTCTATCTTTTTAATGTTGGGATTATCATGAGTATCCCATAAGTTGGTCGCATATTCTAATATCGTTATTACTATTGTTTTATATACTAATTTTTTCGCGTTCCTACTACTACCCCTTGGATTTCTCATCTAGAAATTTAAATTTTTAAATATTTTAGAAACACTTTTGCTTATACGAAAAGTTCAGTCGAAATTGTTCGTGGGTATGACTCTTACGTATCTACATTTATTTACTATCGGAATTTTCTCACCATTTAACTCATATCAAATCTCTTCTCTTTCCTTTTATTTGTGAATGTAATATGATTATTTTTCTTCGTATTTATCATCATTCTATTCATTGAAGCGCACATTTCGACTCTTAGAATGCCGTCTTGTAGTATTTTACTATCTTCCTCACTATTTATTTTCTGTAAATTATGCAATCGTCAGCAACTAGCTTGATTTTCGATTTCATCTTGGTCTTGGTTATCTTCCAATTGGGATTATCGGCAAATGTATGAGATCCAACCGATTAAACGTGCTCTGTCATCCTCAATAAGGCGCAGCGCAAGGCGATACGTGTCTTAAGAGCACCGCGATTAAACGGCAAGCGATAGGAAAATGCTCTCAGACGCAGGTTGGGAATCCTGCAAAGAAATTAGATCAGCGGCTATACTCGTTCTTTTGGGTGAACGCAGAGAAAATACGTTTGCGGAAGATGTAATCGGTTCTATGTGAACCTCGTCGTACTTCTGCCGATCCCACAATCAGAGTAAAACAAGAGAAATGGACCCAAAGGCTTATCGTCTTAAGAGCTAATTTTTTTCCGAACCGCGATGGTAACGAGCAAAAGAAATAGGTCGGTCGGTTTAAACTTCCTGCCGCACGCCGATAAGCGGATTTCAGGCCATAAGAGTAGATGTAGATATCGTGAAGGGTACGAGATGGTAAAAGAAAAAGAGATGCGATTCTTTGGTCAAAGCATCTCGGATGGATGTCTGCGCAATCTAAGATGAAAAGACGCTCTCTTCTTCTTCGCTGAGAGAACGCTCCCTCTTGCAGCCAATCGAAGATTTAAAACCTCCTCTTTTGCATACACAACCCTTCCATTCTGTTCACGCCCTTCCCAGTCCGAATGGAAGGCTTTTATTCTTTTCCGAGAAGAAGACAACTCGGATCCACCTTCATCCCCCCTACCGGCGTCCCCCCTCTGAATAAATCTCCGAAAGACTTTATGCTCTATGATTTAGTGGATCGTTAGGGAAGACAAGGAAGGCGAAGGGATCAAAACGCGGAGGAGAACGCGTTGCCAAGGAGATCATTGTTTTCCTCTCCACGTCTTTTCCCTCCCCCCTCCCCTCCTTCTTTCTCTGCCCCTCCCTTTCTCCTCCCACCCGTCATTTCAAACTCGAGGGACGCTGCTATCCCTTACAGCTAACCCAAGGAGACAGACGGAAATCAAAAAGACTTCCGCGAAGTTTCGACTTTTTTCTTGTCGGGACTGGAATTGCTCAAAATGACAGAATGATCGCGCGACGGTTTAAACGATCTCGAAGAAGATGAATGAATCGAGTGGACTGAGTTTCGAACGGGATTTTGGATTCTTGGTTTCGCATTCGGATTCATTTTCCTATCGCATCCAATCAAATAGTCCTCAACATCTGCGAACGAAACAGTCACTATATTTTTGTGATACAGCGTGGAATATGAATACTTCGATAACCAAAAAGTAATGTATCAACAAATATAAACTCTAGCTGATAGCTAATGTTAGAGAGGATGAGGTTACAATAAGCCATCCGGCTGAGTAGGTACTTTACAGACAGCTCCTTTTATAGACAGCCACTTTTAACATATATACTTTAAATTCATACACCAATATATAAATAATACATTAATATATTTTCTACATTCTATTTTTCTAATTTTATATAACTAACATAAGTTCTCTCCTAACTTGATGATGATGCAGATACATGTGAGTTAGTTGCCATCAAATAAAAGGCAGTGATTACATTATTAGTGGTTACATTATTACTGTAAAGTTGAGAACTGCATTGGAAATAAAAACCTGCGCTTTGAATTTGCTACGTTCGAATTTCTTAAGAGTCAAATGTTAATAAAACGCACAAAGGCAGAGGAAACTATCATTTTGTCAGATGAACAAGCAGTTCATCATAAGAAGCAAGTAGCAGGATGAAACACTTATTCTGAAGTTTTTGGGAATCCATCTACCAAGTCGATGTGCTGGAATGAAGCAATTAGTTATTTGTCCACATGGACTTAGTTAAAGTTAGGTTTCTCTTTTTTAAATGAATGTAGCTGGAATGGTTGTATCATAATTTCTAATGTTATTCTTACATCCTCTAAGTTCTCAAGAACATACTGAATAACTTTCCGTCGTTAGTGGACACTTTTCAAAGCAATAGCTATCAATTTACTTCTTAACTTAAAATGATAACCAATTTATCTCAAATTGAAGATGGCAGGTAAACAGATATAAAAATACGGAGCCTCCATTTAGGAAAACAGTAATAATGCTATTCTGATAGTTTTTAACAGAATGGTGACGGTAAAAATGTAAGGAGAGCATAAAAAAATCTTCGCAGCTCTGGTAATGTATAGACACTAATAATTTTATTACATGTCTATATACGTGACTAAGTGGAATATCCTAAAGTAATTGTTCCGAGGTCATTCACATTTATTATGAAAATCTTCCAAAATATTTCGAAATCCTCTGAAATTTAACTACAATCTAATTGGATTTTTTCTCATCAAGTGAGAAGATTTTTCCCACCAATCTTCTATTATTTCTTTTTATTTTTACCTCGTAATTATTAATTTGTACCTAGATGCTAGGTGTTGGAGAAGCGCACCTCGCCAAATAAAGGGTTTGTCTAACGTAATCTAATTCAAGATGGGAGTGACAAGATTCAGGGTTTCCGTCTACGTAAGCTCTCCAAACGTTGATAAGACGATTCAATAATCTACTCCCAAATCAAACGTCTGAACGATATCTCACGGAGGAATGCCTCTTCAATCTCTAACGTAAGAGTTGATGAATTCGCACAATCAATTACGACTGAGAGACACTTCTCGCGGAACAAGTACGTGAGCGAGGGGAAATGTTAAGTAAATTAAAGTTCCCTTGATTGGGGACATAATTTACTTGTTTTAAAGCAACGCGATAACACTACCATTATTATGGTTTATGCAAATTATGCACAATAATTATAATCTCCGGCAATTATGTCTGCTCCTATTGTATTCAATCCAAAGAATGGTTTTAACTTCATCCCTACCACCAATAGTCATAAAAATATTAGTTTTGGAGAAGGGTGTAAGTCGATGAGGAGTGAGGTAGTTTGCTTAATTTCTGAGAAGCACAATAATCCTAAGATTGACATGTTTGGTCTGCAAACACATACAAAAGTTTAAATGAGAATGATTCAAATAAATACAGAGAAAATAAAATGGTTGAGTTTTTAGTCTTTCTTCGCGAAATTTTGCAGAATTGGGTAAATTTTTAACCTCATGATATATTCAAAGACAAATTCAATCGATTATCACTGCAGAAGATTGATTTCAAAATAAAATAGTCTAGCTTTAAATTGTAGCACAAGGATTAACGAAGTTAGTTTAAGACACGATAACGGACGCAGTTTAAATATCAATGAGAAGTCGCCAAACCCTCGATCAAGTTTTAGCTTTATATTTCCTAAGGTCGTATTTCTGTAGTACATTCGCAAATTATGATACAGTTGGGAGCACTGAAGATATGATTCCGTTATGTTCAAAAGGTACCTCAAGTTACTTCCCGGGCAATAAAAGATTTAGTGCAACACCTGAATCGTAAAAGCATGAATTCAAATCATCAAAAGGCCTCCTTCCTTCACATCAACCCATCCGCATTCATAAAGTGTAAATTTCTGGGACATTGTAAAGTGAATTTCTCCTTATTTTGGAGTAATGCATCCCATACGGTCTCTCTTCATGCATCTAAAATTCTGGAAAAATTTCCTCAATAAAATTTTTCATTGTCATATTTTTATTGGGGGGCGAAGGAAAACAATTGAAGGAAATCTTGTTTTTAAGAGACTTGGGACTTCGGAGGGCCCTGACAACCACGTGGAAAGGTTTATTGTTTGGTGTTCGTAGAATTATGTCTACCCGACATCTCCGTCTTCCCCTCCCTCTATCCCCGTTCCATTCAAATTCCCCTGATTTCCCATAGGAATACATACAGAAACTCCGCCCACCTCCGCAGCTTCGCTGGTTCGCCGCTCGAACCAAGCGGCGCCACCTTCGCCGATCCCTTTTTCCCAAGGACTTTTTCCTTCCGGTTTCCTGTTGCGTCCCTTCATATTTCAACGGAAGCGAATAATTTAGATTTATTTCCGTTTTTATTGTTTAAACGCGATCCCGGAGGCTGATTTACAACCACGGAGAATTGCTGCAACGGCGGTGAAAAAAATCAGAAAACAAATAAAAATCGTTACCTCGGAGACAGGTTTTAAAAATTTGCCATTGTTGATTTTATGATACATGGAGCGATGCTTTATGTTTGTGTTTGATGAGAAATTGCGCCGTTCGCAGTAAAAATATACAGTTGCAAAAAGATTTAATGCTAATGAATGGAAATTATGATTGCAATAAAGTACGAATACACAAGTGAGCATTCACACAAATGACGAATTACACCATTTATACAAGATCGACGTTTATTTCTTATTATTTATTGTAAGCATAATTCATACAAAGTGTTGGATGATCTTTCCGAATTTGTATTGGTCATTTTTCGGCCATAAATTTGTTTCTGTGATCGATTTTTATAAAGAAATTTGAAATCAATACCTAAATGTAAACATATGATTCTCGACTATAATTCACTTCATTGGTCTCTGCAAAAGATATGATGAGCGTTCAACTACAGTCACAGTGGGGGGAGCAGGGAAATCTAAAAACAAAGCTGTATCTCTGAATAAACGTTGTATCAAATAAATAATTAAAAGTTTTACTTTTACAATTTCCACCGTTTATTAGAAAACACGACCGGTTTCGGCTGGAACAACCATCAAAATGAAGCCATCGACCATAGATTTGTTTTTAAGACCTGAAGATGGCTGTTCCAGCCGAAACCGGTCGTGTTTTCTAATAAACGGTGGAAATTGAAAAAGTGAATCTATTAATTATTAATATGTTATGGATTTCCACAAAGTGAAGCCTTCGACCATAGATTTTTAAACGTTTTAATATCAAATGCTGTTGTGTTTAATACAATAAAGAATGCGGAATAATGAAATAGTAAATGCTGTTATCTTTTTACATCAAAATCTTTTGCGTATACATTTTATATTGCAATTATTCCTGCAATACGCTAGATAAATAAATGGATTGGAATATTGTGACCAAGGCATACATCACTTGAACATTGACTTGGTGTATGATCTCATTCACTTGGGAAGAATTGTTTAAAATAATGTGAGACTAAATAAATGGAAGGAATGAATATTGAAACTTTGGAAAAATTTTGGTATTAGATGTTTACAGATGCAGCAAAGAAAAAATGTCAAAGAATCAAAAATATAGTATTGATAGGATTCTGCCAATGAATATCTTATTGCATAAATGCAAAACTTGGGTTTGAAGCAGATTTTTTGTAGATTTAGCGCAGAATGAAAAAAATGAGATGAGAAGAATGCGCTGAGAAAGCTGTAGAGATATAGTTTGTAATGAGAGAGTAATACAGGAATAGTGACTGAAAGATCCCATACACATAGTTATGGTTATTTTGTTTTTTTTTCACGCAAATTTCTTCGAAAGTTTCTTCCATTTCTTACATAAAAAACTTCAAATATAATCTTAAAGTGTCTATTGTAAATTAATCTCCAATTGCGATCCTTCTGAAAATCGGAAGTTCATATATATTTTCCTCGCAAATTATCTTAAGTCCCTTTATTTAAATGTTAGATGTATTTGCGTGATGTGTTGCCAATAATTAAACATATTAAAATAAAAGGAAGAAAAACGAATCTGAACACATCATTTGTAAGTAAAATGTTTTTCATCTCACTTTCGCTCGATGAGATAAACGAGACTTGGAAACGAAATTAGTTTCAGGGATTGACGTATGTGGTCTGAAGAGTACTTACCTTTTGTTTAAATTTAAGAGGAAACTTTTTAGCCTCAAATTCAACCAAACAAAGGCGTTATATATTTAATTAAAGATTCAAGCGGGTGGGTTACCTGCAGAATGACTTGAAAATGGCGTGTTTGGATTTATTTTCAAATTCCATTAACTTGGAATTCATTAATAGCCAGCGGCGGTGTGAAACGAGTGTCTTCAAAACCAGCCTTAATTAAGTTCTTGTGGGGAGACATGAGATTTAGAAGAAATAACAGTCTTAGCTTCTGGAGACTTGTGGGCACCTCAAAGTTCCAAAGTAAACACTGCAGCGCTGTGGTGGAGGGGTCCGCTTCTTAGGATCCTCTCGTTTAACAAAGAAAACAGACTCTGAAGGAGATGAGTCTTGGGAGGCAGCTTCCTAAGATACATAGGAGAACTTGATGAACGCTATCTTCACGCAAAGGCTAAATCCTCCAAGCGGAAGCCTCTAAAGAATTCGAATATTTGTGTTTCGAAAGGTTGGATAATTACAAATTGCGCTTTCCTTAATTCCAATTCATTCCTCCCATTGGAAAGAAGAATGCCTTAGTCTCCACTCCGCTTTTCTGATTCTAATCCATTTGAGTGGAGAACTGCTCTTCAAGAACGTTTTGCTTTGCTGTTCCGATATCTTAGAGTGTTACTGCTTAACAATCACATCATTTTAAAAATTATTCTGATTTAAAGAATTAAAACGTATTCCATGAGTCAAATCGGTGTTTTTTTATTAAAACTTACTGGAAATTCAAAAATCATTTCAATAGCATACAATATAAATCTAATATCAATATAAATCTAAGAATCACCTGAACCACCAAAAAACGGAATCGGTATAAGGTCTATGACCATTTCGGGAACGATGTTCCCATCTTCAGGACTAACCACGGAGTGAGAAAGGAAGAAAGAAAATAAATATCTCATATATCAAATAGCATACAAGAATCAAAAGTTCCCAAAATGACATTCCTTTAGCGATAATACTTTTTCCATCATTCAAATGAATCGATTTGATAACTTGACGTAATTATAATAATCTAAAGAGTCTAGTTTAGTTTACATTTAAATTTTGGATTATAACCATTGCACACTAAGAGATAACTGGTAATATACATAAGTAAATGGAATAAAATGTTTATGTAACTCATATCTAAAACGACCTCCCATAACTAGACCCGATAGAAAATAACAATAGATCAACTGGAGTTTGTACCAATATTATTTCGCAAGATTATGATGTATTTACTTGCTTTGAACGCATATTTACATGCGCTAATACCATTTCACAAACTTCTGTGTAACAAGCCTAGTCGAAAATGTTATTTTAAACTAAGCTATGGAAGCTACTTTTCCCTAAAGATACCTTCAAAACGTCATCGATATATAATCGTAAGAGTTTTGGGAACATTTAAGAAATACTAATCACTCACTAATAGTAAGTATAAACAAGTTGATTTATTGTAGAACTAAGTAGTTTCTCAAAGGATCCTTGTATTTATGTATGTACACAGAAGTTTCCAGTCTTTCAATAGGTACTGGTGTATTTAATCGAAATAATTGGGAAATACACCGAGATACTCATTAAAACCACCCTAGGAATGCTGGCAGACGAATGTAACATCGTGTTGTAATTTGTTCTAACTGATTACGTAAACAATCCAATGTCTCCTATCCTACCAAAGTAATTACATAAATGCAATTTACAACTACTGCGGTACATGAACAAAATATCCCATGTTTGCTCCAGTAACAGACAGCATTGGCATCAATTCCAGATTCGCTCAAATATTTTTCCAAAGTCCACTCTCGTTTCCAATCAACTTATTTGATCGCTCGCATTTAGTCCACCGTTTGGGTTCCTAAACTCGGGTCGTTAGTAACGGCAGACAGTGGGCTCTCTTTCCTCGATGACATTCGAGATTTAATACGGACGTCCGCATTGTGGACACGGTATAGTCAGCTTCCGTATCGGCAGAATAAACTGCGGACCCTCGTCAAATACGGGGCTGTATTGAGAGGCGTCAAAAAGCTGAGAAAACAGAGGGAGGAAATGCAATAAAAGAACGGGATATGTATTTGCCTTTGGGAGTCTTGCGGCGTCGGATGACGCGACGTCCGTACGTCCGCTTTAAATGCGTTTAAAGTTATCGGATTTCGTGAAGATGAAAGCGGCGCGAAAACAGGAAATTGTAACCGACGTGATTCGGACAGCTCGGAGCCGATTCAAGTGTTACGGACTATAAATTTAAAGGTCGATGTTTTGAATTTAAATTCTCGTGGTTTAATTATATAACATACGTTATAGTATTTATAAATATACATATAAAACGTGTGTGAAACATGTATTTCAATCACAGTAGAATAGAAATTATTCAAGTCCAGAAGTTCTTTATACTGATACCAAGTATTCTATATTATTATATTAGTAGTATATAGTAGCAGTAGTACAATTATTAGCAATCAATTATATTATTATATATTGTATTATATAAAAATATTATTATGATTTATTAGGAGAAGCTATAAACCATCGTAAATGAAACACTAAGCGTCGAAATAATCCGCTAGTTACATTTTAAACAAGGGGTCCCACATCACTAGCGATAACTATTTTATTTAGTTACATTGTATGCCAATAGAGCCTTAGCAGCGCCAAGTCAAAATCTATGAATACGGAATTTGGAAAAAGTCACACGTTAGCTGTAGCTAAGGGTTGCTAAACAATCTATGAATACGGCCGTAAGTAACTTCCACAAAAATAAAATTACTTAGTGTTTTATTTCCGATGGTTTATGCTGCATTCCACGAAGTGAGGATATAACACATTAATTTTATTTAATATTATTATAGAAGAAGCTATGATTAAACCATTTCATAATACATTAATACGAGCAATGTGTTAGTACAGAACCCAATCTAAGGTCCGATCTGAGCCTCATTCCTTCCAGTATTACCTCCCTAAAGCTCAGAAGAGTTTATGGGCATACAAGACAATACAAGAAATCTACTGTTGAATCGAACCATACTTTTGCTGAACTCCTTTAATTTCTGAAATTCATAAATATTTACCTAAGAGAATATATGAAACTTTCGGGAAAATATTTTTCAAAGGATATATAAACGTATTTGCGACCTCTACATGAACGTTTAAAACATGTGTAGGGAAGCAAGGCAAATAATAAATATCAATTTAGTTGGCCTTTAAATACTCTATGTTGTAACATGCACAGAAAAATCATTAATATAGAATTGAAATTATATGATTTAAAACACAAATAAAACCAAACGACAGAGGAGACATAGATATCGAAAAGCACAGTTGCAGGTATCTGAATATCCGAATTTACGACTGCGTGACGTGACAATAGGGCTTTATGCAAGACAATGAGTATCTTTCGGGAAATTTACGAGCATGCCAAATGCAATGGCTTCACTTAGATTTCCTGCAAAGAAATCATTTATTTACAGCATCATTGCAAAACAACACAATAGATCGATAGAAATTTTAAAATATTTAGCCTCTGGAATTCATGAGAGAGAAATAAGCCAGGTTTGGCGCTAAATAATTCCACCCCGACGTATCCGTGAGGTGAATCAGGGTCTGTGCATCGCATTAAGAGAAAAAGCACGTTTGGAGCATTCCGTGACAATCGCTAAACATCCTCATTAAGCGCCCCAAAGCCATTCTCGAAATCAAAGCGTTCCGATAAACAACACAGTCGCTAAGGCAACCGAAGCGAAGACGAAAATCTTTGAGGGAAGCCATCTTTATTTCGGCAAAGAAACCCTGTTTCTTGCGTTGAATTGGAAGCAAGAGATTGAAAAGAAGAACAAAAGCCCGCCTTTTTCGAATGCAAAGCCTTTTCTCTGAGCCGAACATTAAACGTGAACGTGAAGCAGAATGGGAGTGCACGGAGTAGTGGCAGGGGGTGCAGTCTCGCCTCTCTCAGATTCCAAGCCATCTCTCTCCATCCCTATTTCTTCTTCTCTGATAATCTTCCATCCACGAAAGTACATATTATTCGTTACGCTACAAGTCGTTTCCCTGTACATTGCTACAAACTTGGGGCAATTTTCCCTCTTCTTGTGGTAAAAAGCTTTGTATTTCACTCAGTCGACATTCTAAGGCTTAGCGCAGTACTTTATCGCGTGCGCTTTCAGTCATTCATTTGTTTCTTTGGTGACTTATGATGATATTACCCTCTTCTTAAGTCAAAGTCTAATCTCTCATGTGAGAGAATTGTAGACATATAAAACAGGGGTGTGCACCTTTCATAATCATACGACAAATATCTTCATCTTCTTTAAAGAAATTTTCTCCATTTCCCTATAGCCCAAAAAGGAGTACGATACACTTAATATCTTTAGATAAATATGGAAAATATTTAACTTTACGTTTTAATACATAAAATAATGTTTATTTATACACATTATGTTAGGTAATCGGGTAGATATTTCTACCAACTTTCAACAAAATTTCAGCGGGCAACCAAATTAAATTACAAGCTGACATCGAATTTTTCCATACGTTCATCGGAAATTTACATGAAAATTAAAGTGGACCTTCATACGTAATCCAAAAATCCCCGATGGTCCGCGAACCAAGGTTAAAGACTTAACTATCTAAATAACAATACCATCTTAGATTATCAGTCGTTGGTCATTGATAATAAATTAATCACAAAACTGATCATAAAGTTCACTACTTTGGCTTTGAGTTCATGAAAGTCTCCATCAGGAGCAAAGAAAAAGTATGAATTTTTCAAAAAACAAGATGAATTTATTCTTAAACGACCATCGTTTAAAAAGTTATACTTTTTCTTTATTCCCATAATAATGACCATTATAATGATTGTAGTACTGTAGCTAATATTGATAAATGAGTCCTTAAGAATTTAAGAATAATTTTTACATTGCAACCGAATCAGTAATGACACGTGGGTTTTAAGTACCAATAATGCATTGACTATAACATGTGGCCTAGCATCTTTCGACATAAATATAAGATTCTATATATGAATATATATAAACTATGGTCAACCTCCTTAGATGATTACGATGCGAAGCATTTATGAGATAATCGATGGTACATTATTGGTAGCCGAATGAACGTTTTTTGGTTTCGTAATAACTCTAGACATAAACTTGTTTAAGGATTAAATGCAATAAGCGAGCGCTGCACCGCGCCCTTTGATTCTCTTTTCACATCCAACTCGCTTTCGTTTTCCTTCGCCGCTCTCCCAAAGGAACAAAACACGCTCGAGATCGCGTATCGATGCACGCGTGTTTGCGGCGTCGTCCCTTTTTATCTCCACCTCGCGGAAAAAGCAGCGACGGATAAAAAAATGCGCATCGCGAGGCGCAGAATTAATACGAGGACGTGAATGCACTGTTCGCGTGGCCCAAGGGATATTGCGGCTGCACACATAGGGACGAAGATTGGAAGGAAGATGAGAGAGAGGATATTAAAAAAGGAAGAGAGATGAGCGCGATATACGGATGTTAGAGCCAGAGGGGATTAGGATTAGATTTTGGAGCCGTGGTTAAAGAGAGATAACTCTTAAGCCTTTTGACTAGCGTCTCCATAGAATCAGAGGTTGATATCGCTCCGTTTTCGGAAGCGAATTTATTCCACCGCATGTCCGTAATTTTCCCAAAAGGCTTTGAAAGTTCTCAAAGTAGATAATCACGAGCTCAGCGCTATTTATAACTGAGAGATTTTAGACGATAAAACAGGAATCCCTAGCGAAAATATTGCGGAACTCCCGGATATCCTAGCACACCGAGTTTCTACAGAATTTCAGTTGGAGCTAACTTCAAATAATTTTTTCTGAATAGGTATTTAATATTTGAATTTCACTTACTTTTATCAGGAGCGTATGAATTAACACAGATGGTTAACTAAAGAGGTATATTTATAGAAAACCACAAGCACGACCCGGGTTTCGATGCCTAGCTTCATCATCAGGTGTTTTTCATGGAATACCGCCAAGTTAAGGCCCACATATTAGGAGATATAAATAGCAACGCTATACGGAAAATTCAAGGCATTGAAATTCGTCGACAGCATATTTTAGGGTCACACTAAACTCTATTCAATAAAGTATAAGGGTTAGTTATTAGTATAGACTTTTAAATAAAAGAAGGTATATAATTGTTAGGATAATTAATACTACGGTTGATGTTGGCAAATAGCCGATGTCATCAGTCGCTGCGCTAGCATTTTTACAGTGCAGATTGGCTACCACAGATATCATTAGTTTATTCAATTAAGCAGATTTGTCAATGATGCACTATACACCTTCTAAATATTTCCATTACAGTCCCAGTACTTTTACTGTGGCATGTAATCTTCAATATTAGTGTTTAATTCCTGATAGAAAAGTAAAAATCTGATGTGGCCAACACATGACTTTCTCCGTATTTATTGAAAACATAAGCCTATGCCGGTAATATATAAATAACTCTAAGACAATGAGTGTTACAGGAAAATGTTTCATACAAGCTTTGTAGTAAAAAACATTATCTTCAACTTTGGTACATAATTGTATATACCAAAATTGCATTCTGATAGATATATGTATGAAAATCTTCCTTTTCTGGGTAAACAACAACTTCCGGTTAACCATTATTGAAGAATAACTCCTAAACAATCAGTGTTACGAAAAAATGTTTCATACAAAAGTTGTACCAAAGTACATTATCTATAACTTTTGTAAATAATTTTATATACCTACATTGCATTTTGGCAGAGATATGTATGAAAAACTTCCATTTCTGGATTAACAACAACTTCCGGTTAACCATTATTGGGGAATAACTCCTAAACAATCAGTGTTACGAAAACATGTTTTTTACAAAAGTTGTAGTAAAATACATAATCTACAATTTTGGTGTGTAAATGTATATACCTATATTGCATTCTGACAGAGATATGTATGAAAAACTTCCTTTTCTGGGTAAACAACAACTTCCGGTTAACCATTATTGAAGAATAACTCCTAAACAATCAGTGTTACGAAAAAATGTTTCATACAAAAGTTGTAGTAAAAACCATTATCTACAACTTTGGTACAAAATTGTATATACCTACATTGCATTTTGACAGAGATATGTAGGAAAAACTTCCATTTCTGGATTAACAACAACTTCCGGTTAACCATTATTGAAGAATAACTCCTAAACAATCAGTGTTACGAAAAAAATTTTAATACAAAAGTTGTAGTAAAGTACATTATCTATAACTTTTGTATGTAATTGTATATACCTATATTGCATTCTTACAGAGATATTTAAGAAACAAAAATTTGTTCCGGATAAACCGTAACTTCCGGTTAAGCGGTATTCTCCAAAAACTAATCAACTCTTGGCATTGTTAGGGAAATCCTAAATATGAATTTTGAAAATGATCGGACAATTACTTTTTAAGATAGAGCGCACACAAACTTTTTAACCACAGACAGACAGACAGACAGACAGACAGACACACAGACAGACATGTTCGGGAAAATAGCTTAAACATGCTCTATGGGCCCCAAAACATCTATTTCCGTCGAAATCTGGAGATCGAATTTTTTTGCGAATACAATACTTTCTCTATACTACGTATAGGGAGAAAGTAAAAATAAGGGAATTCTATATATTTACCATAATGATTTAAACCATTTACGTTTTACGCAACAAATGATCTCAAAACCGTCTAAAATTAACCTAGCCAACTGTTACATTTCTTGAGATCTAAATTCTCGTCTACGAGAAACGCTCAGTAATTCATTTACTGTGATCTCGGTCGAAGGACAGGTCCCTTTGGAATTCTATTTCTTCCATGTAAACACCTTATTACCTCTTCGTAATATTAAAGTTAAACTTAAGTTTTCCACTCTAGGAAGATACGCTACAAAAAAAACCTTCGACGTGGCAAAGAAACATCTTGTATACATAGATAACAAATAAACTTTCTAATCCTTTGAGAAGTATATAAGTTAAGCAACTCAAATTTACTACGACCTCCAATTACTAGACGTAGATATATCAAGGAGCAGAAGCAAGTTCACAAGAAGTTATATTCATTTAAAATAAATTGAATAAAATATCCTAAGATCACCTCTCTCTTCTTTTCTCGTCAATATACAAGGGTTTTTACCATTACTTTTTTTCAGGTAGAAATTTAAAATTAGGTAGAAACTATCAGGTAGAAATTTAGAATTTAAAAGCCATCCTAATCCGGACCCTTACCTCCGCTTGAAGCTCCGGAGCGTCCGGGGAGGATATACAAGCGTCTTTTGATCGACGTTCTACGATGAAAATTAAGATTTTTCGTGATTTTGCAAGAAATTACTCATTTACACACGGCAACGTTGCCGTTGGGTTGGGGTAGGGGGGAGGGTATTCTAGAAATCCTCCCCCCCAACCCAACCCAACTCAGTTGAGATATTGAAAACACCCGCCTAACTGACCCCCCGTGTAATCCCGTGTGTTAACGGGTTATTTCTTGCAAAATCACGAAAAATCTTAATTTTCATCATAGAACGTCGATCAAAAGACGCTTGTATATCTCTTAGGGCGAGTGAGACGTCGAAGGTAATAAATTGTTGCTCATTTGAATTGTTTATAACTTTTTAAATCGTATCCCACGCGGTCAGTTTTTTATGGTCCCCTATGCTGTGACGGCCGGGCTTTCCGGAGCTTCAAGCGGAGGTAAGGGTCCGGATTAGGATGGCGACCCTCGAAATTTCTACCTGAAAAAAAGTAACGGTAAAAACCCTGCTTAGCTACCATTGACCCAAAAAACTACTCACAAAATAAGGAGGTTAAATTACACAAAATCAACGTAAAATGTTATTATCTGTAATAAATAAAAGATTGTGAATGTACATTAGTTGAAAATGATCAAGCTGTTTCACTAAATCACTAAAACAGTGTTTTTTAATCATGAAGCTGTCACTACTAAATATAAATGCACTTATTTTATCTTTACAACCTGTTTCAGATGTATCCGTTGAAATTATCTCAATTATAAACCAATACTCCGTTCATTACTGCCGATGTACGCTTAACAGCTCACTCTCCATTCGGTCTCATTAAGTTGAGAGATCCGTCAAAGAAATGAAGTTACGTAAGTTTTAGGAGCAAAGATTCGATACAGTATCGACGCGGGAGATAATATAAATAGCTTTCCGATGTCTCGAAATAGTTCGGGTAAAAGAAGGAAGTTGTGATGAGATGATGGATTAGGTTTTTATGGACTTCTCTAAGGGAACGAAGGAGGGGCCCGTTTCAGCCCAATTCCGTTTTATTCCATAAATTAAGCAAAGGTTGGTTCGGAGAGATCTTTGCTCTCTGCGGATAATGGATTTCCATTTGGCCCAGTCCTCCCAAGACATAAAGCGCGGGGTATTGGAAATTCACCGAGAGAAAATCATCGTTAAGGCCTGCGAAAATGGGAGTGGCGTATTTTATTGAATCATGTATTTCACGCAGATTTTAATGCGTTAAATATCGAAGGAATAATAGGTATAGAAACACCCTGGGTGTTTGTGATTGGGACGTGAATGAAAAATATTTAGGTATCTATGCCCGATGTTAGAAAATTGAAATATGTTCGGAGTAAAACAACATCATAATCATGAAGAAAATATGTGATTAATGCCAAGGTAAACAGACGAGAGATAGTTAGGATTTAATCGGGTTGGGGCTGTTCTTTACTGTTTTAATTAAGGGAAAAGGTTATTATTTATATAACGTAGTGTAATTCATATTTATACGGTAATAACGAGCATAAAATAATAGAGATATAAGATAGACAAATCAAAAATCGAAACTCATTCTTACTACAAACCATCTATGTAAAATATCAAATGGTTAAATCTCTTGAAATCCAACCCCCTGCTATAGTCAAGAGGCGGATTTCTATGTGAGAATGTAGATGTAGAATTAAAGGAGACATTTCATAATTTTTAAAGCGTTAGAGAAGTTACGAGGTCTACTATTCCATGTTTAAAGGAGGGAATGTGTAGCCTTTTTGTTGTGTCAGTATGGCAACAGTTATCTTGAACTTAGAATAAAGCTATCATGTATATAAACATGTAGGATGTACATTTGGGTACCTAGTTGTATGAAGCTTAACTTTTGAAAGATCCGCGCAATTCTTGAGAGGGCATCTACTTCCAGGTGTAGCAGAGATAAATAGATAGAGCTCCGTTATTTTGGAGAGGTTGGAGTAGCATCCGGTGTCCCGAGGGAAGAAAGAAGTTGGCTCAAGACGATTTCCTTCATAATGCTCACTGCAAATACACTCCGCCCTCTCTTCGGGGATTTGGGGTCGATCCGAGATCGCAAAGAATCACATTTAGACCAACAGCGCATTCTACAACATTTCCCGCTCGGAATTATCCCGACCGTAAAAATAAAATGAAATCCAACAGTACGCCGTAAAATGGTTTCGCGTTTATTTTTATAGTCTTTTTAAATTAAATCCGATATTCATTACGCTTTAAGCCTGATGCTGCAGAAGGAAAATGGAGTGTTTTCTCATAAACTAATGGCTTAAGTCTTTTCCTCCATGTGCTTCAATTTAACAAAACGAATTCAATTTCTCAGAATGAGCTTTTGCAATGAATTTGAGATGAATATCAAATTAATAAAAGAAATTTTTTTACTGTAGGAAAGGCAGATATTGTTATCTATAAGAGACTTAAATTTAAATAAGATCTGCAATATACTTACGACTGTAAATATGAATAAGTTATTCGATTCATTTGCACATTTTTTATTGATAAAAACCTGTTTTAGTATAGCAATTAGGACGAAGGAAGTGGTTTAACAGAAGATAATTATGAATTACACTGTTTACCTTGAATCATGTCAAATATCCACATCAAAATATGGATCTGAATCTTCGATTATGTCAATCAAAAATCCAGTTAAATGTTTTACATATCAGATATTATTGCTAAATGAAAAAACCAACCAACTTCGAATCATCGGATATAGATATGCAGTGGATAAAGATATACAATATCAATATGCAATGGATATAGTCTATATTCACTACAAGATTTTTTAAGATTACTCATTATCACCTTGAAAATGAACGCATATCAACAATGCAATCGTCAAAATAAAATAATTCGTAAAATTATAAAATCATTTGATGATTTTGGAACATAATTTTTCAAGTTTTTCGCAGAAAGACACACATGTGACTACAATGGAACAAATACATACATATTAAGAAAATAGAATGTTGAATTTGTTCCCTCATAAAGAATATGTATTATATAAATCAACAGAAGAGTCAACATGACTTCTTGGTCACCACTGGAATGTATTTTTGGTAATGAATATATTTCAAAGGCATAATTCTTTAATCTCTTGAACAATAATCAAACAAATCATGATGATAACAATCAAGCATAATATTCCATGTGCTTCAGGGAATGAGTTTTCTGACGTTTCATATTTTTCTCTGGATGAGCGAAGAGATATCGCTAAACAGGTTGAAAAGGGTCTTCGATGGAGTAGCTCAGCTGTCGACTCCATGATTGTCTATTACGCAGACAATTACGCAGTGTCAACAGACGATACGGCGTAAAGAAGCGACGGAAGAATGCAGAATGGCTCATAATGAAAGGCCACAAAAGTTTTCAAATATTTGCTGTAAACTCGAGCGGAGAAAGGGGTGGTGATACTTAACATTTGAGAGGTGCGGAAGAGAAGATCCAAAGAAGGAGATTGGAAGGGCGTCCTCGGATCAAGGGCAACGAACAAGGACGGAGCGAGTATGCATTAAGTGAATCCGCAACAAGGCGGATGTATTAACAGGGAACACAAGTAACTAAATTAATATGAAAAACTGAAGTGGTCCCAATTTAGATATGCATGAAACAGTAAAAGGGGACAATCATTAGCCGAATACGGAAAGAACTGAAAGCGTGATTTTATTTTGTTTTAAGCCTATGCAAAGGACTAGCTAGATAATAATTATTATTTCCTAATAAGCTACAATTTGGAAGCTGCTTCAGATGAAAAACGTAACAATAATATGGAAGCTTTAACTTTAAAACAAAATTGCATACCTTAGTTACATCATATATTAAGCATTGTCAAAATTACTGTTCAATTGCAAAAGTTTTAAGATGCATTTTTGTATGTTTTTTACGTTTTCACTTTCACATTTCATAAAATTTATTATATTTAATTATTTATATTATCCCTAGGCCTTAAATTCTGGTCGATTGCGATTAAAAATTTTCACCTATTTTATTTCTACTATGCATGATAATTTACTCATTTCTCGCACTAATATAACTTTATAAATGGAAAGAAGTAATTCTATTGTGGACGAATTATGATGTGATAATAATAAAAGAATATCTTCGTGTGTCGTCAACGGAGCATATGTGAGAGCCACCAAGTGCCTGGAAAGTGACAAGCAAGAGTGTCATGCCTAACGTTAGTGTAAACAAATGAAACGAATAACTGAGAACCTATAATCTAGAAAGGGAGGACATTACAAAGGTATTATGATGATTGCTAGATAAAACTGCAAGTGTAACAGAAATGTTAGAAAAGCTAGGTTGGGAAACTTTAGAAAACAGAAGGAACGTTTACAGGTTAGGAAGCTTATACAACGCTTATTTAGGCAAGACAGCATGGGCAGATATTAAGAGAAAAATTAGAAACCCCACTCATTTAAGCAGGAAAGATCATAGTTATAAAATTGAATCTCCCTCTCGAAGGTCTAATATTGCTAAATTCTCACTCCTTAAATAGAACAATAGATCAATGGAACGCTCTCCCTGCAGGTGCAGGTATGAACCGCTTATAGGTTAGGTCAGGCCCATGAAGGCTTTTTAACCTCGTACGTAGATTTTATATTCACAGATTAATAAAAACATGAGAGAGTTTGGAGTGGAAAAATACATTGCAACATAGGATGCAAATTCACCAAAATACTCATGTGGTGGGGAAATAGCTACAGGAAAGAGGAGAGAACGAAAAGAGCGAAAGAAATGAAGTATAGATAACCCAACAAAATATTTAAAAAAAACACGCGACAACATACAGAGGATGATATACATGAAACACGAATACATGCAAGTTGAAGTGCAGATAAAAATGTTGCAGCATTCTAAAACACACCTTAAGGTACCTCCAATACTTCGTAACATTACAACAGAATGTAGTACTACATAAGGCACTCAAAACGATAAAGGAGTGAGTTACATAAAAGGAAGAGATAAAATCAGTCTGAATCTAGTGGAAGAAATCTTAAAGAGAAGGGATTCACGTAGTCTGAGGAATCAAAAGAGAACGTATGAAAAGGAATCCGGAGGTGCCCGGAGAGAAAGAAACTCGGCGGTATTGTGAATAAAAGAGGATGTCACGTGCTTACGAGAATGGCGTAAGAATTCCATTTTCGAGTTTATTTTAGTGCAGTTCCACGAAAAGGTCTTGAAAAATACATTGTAAACCACGTATTGCATATACTGAGATACCATTCTGATGTTATTAAAAGGTTCCTTTGAGTTCCTTTTAGATGAATGTTTACCTTCTGAGATAAGTTAACCTTCCCTTGCCCTCGTACGAGCGACAAAAGAGCGCTGCGGCTGATACCGCAACGAAGTAAGCTTCTTTTATTTTCGTTACTCTCCTAACGTAGGCGAGAAGATCAATGAAGACTGCAGACTCTTTCAATGAACTCCCGCACTCTCGATTTGAACTCATCTAACATCAGTTTTGCAAGGATAGCGTGTATTGGGAATCCCAGAGAGCTGTTTACTAAGGATTTCTTTTTGGTTCCCTCATTAAGCGTTGCTAACGTAGCTATCTGGGATTTACTAAGTAAGAAGACATTCAAAATAGGCTTCAAAAGTACTTTCTTAAACAGACGAGGCAATAAACTGAAATATCTAAGCTGTTTAACAAAGGATGAAGGCGAAAATGCGTGGAAATGAATATAAATGAGGTAGCGGTTATCCTAACCAATAAACTAGAGTAATTAATACAGAAAGTTCTTATTTCACACTTGTTACCAGATCTGGCAGACAATCATAGGATCTGAACACGGCTTCATAAGTCGGAAGGGATAATTAGAATAAAATGCAGTTAGTAGTAAAAACAAAGTTTCTATGGCGAATATTATTCCTTATATCGATGTCGATTCATAGCAGTTATAAACCAGGTGGTTATTGGGCAAACCGGATTCTGTGAGAGTGTCTGTCACCAGATAGAGGAAGCAGCCGTAGAATAAGAGATATCAAAATAACAAGCTCAAGCATAAGTTGAGTTGATAAGAATACCAAATCATTACATAGAGTCTAAATTGAGATATATGAACAGAAAACAGAATGATCCAAAACATGGGGCTGGAGATCGGTAAGGTGAAGCGAATTAATTTGAAAAAACACGTAAGCATTCATTTGATGAAAAGTTATTAACTCGTAACATAAATTAACTGTAAAATTACTGTACACCGTTACAAAAAATCGTAAAACTCGAAGTTTTAATCAGAAAAGGATAGACCCGTCCTAGTAATCACCGTAATTTCCAGAGGTGCACAATTAAAACATATTGTGAATAAAATAAAATTGCAATCCACTTTAAAATTGTTTGTAATGTGAAACTAAGGGATGAAAAAATTAAAATTTCATTGTCTTATTTAAGACACTTCTCACTATGATATTTTGCACAACAGCTGCAATTGTTGCTCGCAAAAGCTTCACCACACGCACTACCGAGGACTTCCTCAGTTATTAAATCGCCGATATCATAAAAACATTGGAATATGGCTTATCTGTGGTATAATCCATGGCAAGGGATATAAAAGTAACACTGTTATGTGTTTTCCGCATGGATTCTCCGCTTAAACTGGTTAATTAAACCTTGTGGAAAATATGTACACCCCTTTTCCATACACCGCATTCCTTATAACAGTAACCTTTTGAGCGTCAAATCTTATTGTGTACAAACTTCACAGAATCAGGCGAGGTTTTGTGATAATCCATAATGGAAAGAATCTAAGAAAGAATAGTTATCGTCATCTTCTGGTATCAATCGTCGAAACCGTCCGTGTTACTGTTTTACTGTAAAAATTGAACTTTGTGGTCAAATTACAATTCTTTCTTGGATTCATTCCTTATTGTGTACCTTCTCGGTTCACGAATTAACCCTCAAAACAAAACTAAGCACACTAATTCAGCATATCTTTAATTTCTCAGCCTATTAAATGCGTTAAAGAATGTATGCCCACCCAATATGTTGGACAAAATTAAGAATAGGCATCCAATACGCACTCTCTCCTTCATTTGAACTCCACCGGTAACGTCTTGCTCTACCCTAACTTTTAGCGTCTGATAAGAGTAAATACTAGATAAAGTACTGATGCTCCCCATCTGGTGGGCAGTGAGGTTTTGATGTGTGGCGTAATATCGAAGGGAAACAGTAATGAAGAAATACTGGAAAATAAGCGAGACTCCCTAACCGATCTCTCTCTTCGATGGAATGATTCAGAATATCCCTGAGGATTTTTGGGATGGCGTGGATGGGGAAAGAACAGAGTTTGAGATTGCCAATCTGGAGTAGAATGTATATTTAAAGGGGCAAAATAGGGATGAAGATGTTTCAGGGAAAGTAAAAGAATGAATGCTACTATTTGAACCGTAGCGTAATGCTCAAATCTGAATGCTTAGACTATAACAGAAAAGTGATTTAAATTGTGTATCAGAGATTGAGTTAATTTGTGAGGGTAAAATATAGAGATATCAACAAACATTCACTCTAAACCGTTGCTACCCAACACGAAGTTGTTGATATTCGAGACACGTATAGCGAGCCTCTCTGAAACACGCCCGAAATATGGAAAGCATCGACCGGCGCATTTAAAAACGGTAATCATTGATATCACGCGTGTGCTGGCGCGGATGTCGGTAACGAAAATAAAAATGGAATCGCCCGAATGCTACACGAGGATGTTGAGATTCGGGGCATGTACGCCGCTGCGAAATATGCAAAGCAATAATCGCGTAAAAATGATAATAATCGATTGGAGGCGGGTCGATGAGCTTACGCCCAGATGAAAAAAGGCGATGTGCATCCCATTTGAGCCTCCGCAGTGTGCGTCCGCCGGCCTTCAGTCTGTGGAAGCCCCTAAGTCGGCCTCCCCTAACCGCCCCTCTCCCCGCGCATCCTGGGAGACTGGTGGTGAGTCATCAGATCGATCTGGGGCGGAGGCGCGTGGGATGATGGGAAGGGAGATCTCCTTGTAATGCAAGAATTCGTGCTATTTCGGGGGAAGGAGGGATCGGAAGATAAAGGAATGAGACTTATGATCGTAAATAAACGTGATTTGTGAAGGGGTTCGCTAAAGATCAATCATACGTTGCTCGCGTGGGAAGAGGTCTTGCGTCAATGCTGCCCTGATTCCCTTACGTTTAGTAAACACTTTACGTTGCACAGGTTTTTGGTTTCACTAAATTCCTTGCAACAATAGCAGCAAGGATATAACGGCAAAAACCTTCCTTTAAAGCTCTTTGGGCTAAACTATGGAGAATTGGGATTGTAAAAAGACCAGGAAAGAACGTATTGACCCACCTAAGCTGAGAATATGGATGCGAATGCAAAAAACGGTAGCATTGAAATAAAAGCGAACTTCAAACGTTTGAGAAACCGAACGAAGATAGGCTATTAGTAAAAGTAATGATGAAAGGGAAAGTACATTTAGAAATCCATGCTTATAATAAATCTGTAACTGAGTCGCCTGTACAGTGAAGGAATTAAAAAAATAAAAATTCGTAGCATTTCCATTATAACTGCCAATGAGTCCATAGTCCAATAGTCATTTGATAAAATGTTGTCTTCAGATAGTTTGATTAAAACTAACGAATTGATAAGAGCGACGTTAAAACGAAATGACTAGGAAAGATGAGGGAAACTAAAGAAAAGGTATTTAGGGGTATGCGATTAACATTTAAGCTTCAAATTCATTCATAATTGTGACTATTGGTATAGGTTACTGCAGGGTGGATATTTTAAACATGCTTCTGTCAAAACTGAGCACTGCAAAATTCTGGTGTTCATCGGAGAGTTAATAAATGATCCCAGAAAAATTATAAAGAGGCCTTTTTGATTTAAAATCCATCGTCTAATTTGAAACTCATGGGGGGCCTCGTTTTGATTAGATATACTGCTATCATTATACTCTTATATTTTGCAATGATAAAATATGGGTAAGTTCGAGCTTACGAAGAAACCATTGAAGTACCAATTATTGTTATCAAGTATTAATATCTATCAACTATACAGAATAATTTGAGACTTATCTTGGCTAGTGTTATGCGGCAAGTACATATATGGAATCCAGTGTATGAAAAGTGCTGAGTAAACCTGAGAAAATTAGACGCAAGGTGGTGGGTTTTGTTAAAGAAATTGCTACTATAAAACACAAGCATTACTAAAATGCTCTCTCTCAGATTAAGAATCCTTGGAGATAAGCACATTAGATGCTTGGCTGCGTTTACTTGATAAAATCAGAGAAAGAATGCGAAAGACGTATTCAGTGTTGTGCCACTCTGCTGCTAACTCCGATGATCCGACAATTAGCGCAAAAAATAAAAAATAGATACGAGGGAAAATTGGATGTCTGTATCATGCCCGGTAAACGCCCACGTTTTAACAAAATCGTGAATTCTGATAAATAAGAACGGATCACGCAAAATGGAAATAAGAGTAGTTGATTATATGCATTTCCCGCTTGAGTGAGGTCGCGAGTGTTTTGTTTCCAGAGAAAAACGGCGTTGAACCGTGACCTTTCCGTTCACCTTGTCTTCATAGAAACCTCCAACTCATAAATTTATGGGAATCATCGGCTAAAGAAAATTTATGTGATTGAAAAAAGTTCTGCTTGCAAATTGAAACACAATTTAATCGCGTTAAAAAGATAAGTACTTAAAATAGGAGGCAATTAGGCAGAATACATTAGGATATTTACGGCATAATCGATTAGAATAAGTAAATATATCGAACAAACGAGATAAGTTACGGCTTCAGTCATCAAATAAAATCGGAAATGCGTTAGTATTTAGATTAGTAGTAGTAGTAAATAATACTAGTAGTTAGATTTATAAATGAAAGAATGGAGCTTTACGTATTGAGTAAAGAGAAATCGCGAGTAAATGTGCGGAGAATTACTGTTAACCTCTAAATTCACGACTCTTGAAGATGAGAAGATCTCTTTCAAATGAGTTCAGGCCCTGCAAAAACCGAATGCAGCTACTGAACGCCAGAAAAGAATTTCTTAGGCGTTAATTACTAGTAGTCCACGTAAAATCCTATAAAGAGCTAGTGGTCTGTTCACGATGTACTTTATTATAGTTTGAATAAATAATGATTCCCCGGGAATCGTCAGTAACGATGTTCTATCTCAACGTTGTTCAAACAAGAGTAGTTGTTCACATCGGGATAAATTCAAACCTACTCTACCTTATTGATCAAGGGTTGGAATAGAAAACTGAGCGAAACCTTCAGCGAAAACAGGTTGAGTATTTACTTAATATGGGAAAATAAGACTTGATTAAAGTCTTTGCTTGAATTCTAATTTTCCTCTTCTGTTTTGTATCTTTGTTACATTCCATTACTCATGTGTCCATCACTTCCATTTTTGTTTGGAGCTCATTTCTGTTTGTTTCTTTGTTTTTTTGTTTGTATTTTATGCACCAGCAAAAATGTGTATATGTTTTTATATAAAGCTATGCAGCACAAATTGTTTATTTAGTGTGTGAGTCGGTCCCTAAATCAAGAAATTTTTCTCCAAGGGACCTAATATTCCTTATTTTGTATATAAAATTGTATATTTTCTGTCTTTTGTTTTTGTTTTATGTACAAGCAATAAAAATAATTGTAATTCTAAAAAAACAAGATGGCAGGACAGGTTTGCTCAAGGGGTTGTGTGTGGACATCTTACTTACAAGTTGAAGAAGTTACGCACAGCAGGGCTTTAAAAACAAAAACACTAATGAATGACAAACCTTCACGACTACCGTACCGTCTTGGAGAAATGTCCCAACCCTTATACCATGGAATCCCTCACTCCACCTCAAACAGCGTCGATAGCAAATGTTATCAGATATCAGTACACGCTATTTGCACCTCGTAGAAGAGCGCATTAAGTGGAAGTTGAAGATTCGTGTATCTGAAAAAGATTTGTAGGAAGCGCTTGGGAACGAATGGAGCATGAGTCGTGCATCAAATGGAAAATCGATACTTTCCCATCAAAGAAAATTCGATTTAAAGGCAATATCGATATAGATGAGAAGGACGGGCGACTTGGGGATCCGTCCTGTTTTGTAAGGATTCCTCGTGAATTTTTAAATCCCTCCAACAGCGGAGCAGAGATTTGTTTCGATAGGAGTCCCTTCAGAGCAGATCTGATAAAGTGAGACAGTTCCCCCGAAAATCATAGACTACCGACACGTAATATTTTATGAAGATAATAGCGGAACTTTGGATTCGATAACATCGTATCGATGAAATGTAATGGAAAAAATACATGACTAGGGGCTATGATGGGGGATTTATCCTATCAGACAATCACACAGCACCATTGAGAACAAAACATATAAACCGCTCCCTAAAAAGAGGTATTGAAAATGGAAACTAGAAGGGGATGGCACCAAAAGGGTCCACACGTAATAAACTATGCCAATCCTTTAGAAAAATGTAGGTTACGAATTTGGTTCCAACCCGCAGATCTTTCGCCATTGATGATTCGTAAGAATACATAAGATTTGTAAGAATAAGTTAGGATGGATATGGTAAGAGACAATGAATCGAGGAAACAATTTAAACGTCGATATCACTCATTTAAGAAAAGAAACCGCAAAATCAGACACAACACGAGCCAAGTAGTAAATAAATGCGGTTGAATGTAGTAATAAATGCGGTCATTCATTGAAAAATTAAGAGCACGTATAAATGGGCTTCTTGTCAATAAAAGCGTAAAATTAATGAAATTAAGAAAGACCATACGATTTCATAATTCAACAAATTTTAAAAAATTTGCTCCTATGGACAACACAAATTCATGACTAACTTTCAAACATCTCTTGTACCTTTGTAGAAAAGAGTTATCGTGCTTTGGAAATCTAGTCATTCAGAGAGAAAATTCCTTCTTTAAATTCTTATCGTCATACCAACTCACAAACAGAAATACTTATCAATAAAAATATTCAACAAAAGACTTAGAAATTCTCAAGCAATCACAATGAATAGGACTTGGTTAAAATGATATAATAAGAAAAAATGATAAGAATAGAATGTGAGGATATTCCATTTTCCTTGGTTCTTTATGCATAGAATAGCTTAGTATAACTACTGCTGAAACTGGTGAGAATACAAAACATACATACGATAGCACAACGGAAAACAAAAAGACCCGCAGTTCACTGTTTACACGAAAAGATAACGTTGATAACCAAGAGAAATGTGTGTTAGATGAAAGGGGAGATTTTGCTTGAATTTTGCCCAAACAAAGATGATACACAGAAATAGTCCACTCCAGTGGTATGGAAATTAGAAGGTAATGAACAATTTTAATTGGCTTAAACAGTGTAAGGATGGCAATTAAAAGTAAGAGAAAAGTATTTTTTATTAAGTTAATGAAGTAAAAAAATATTTCGAATTAATTATTCAAGAAAAATATACATCGAACTGCGTAAAAGAGCTTTTCTTTACTACACGAATAGAAAGGCTGTAAAGAGGATAATGAAAAAACCTAGGAACTATACGAAATACCAAGATTATGGTTGACAACGCACATTCTTACTGTACATATCTAGGTTCTACGTGTTATTACCACAAATTGATTACTGTTTTCTTTACTTTATCGTTTGTTTATTTTCTTTGTAATACTCGACGACGATGAGTTATAATATAGATGCTCAACTCGCGGACCTTTAACCTAATTCATACGGTTTATACCTAACCTAATATCATTCAATTTAGAATATCATCCCGAAACTATACTAAAATGGCGATTTTGGGAATATTATTCATTTAAATACTAATGGAATTAAATTCAACACCGCGAGATCTTCATAATACTTGATGCGGCCCGCTTGAGAAAAAACTCGGGCGTATCTGGGTTGGATGCAAAAATAGACTCATATAGCCCTATCTCGCCCAAATACTTTATCATCTCCAAAATGTTTGTTTTTATTTTGGACATTCTTTCATAAGGAAAAAACAAGAAGCAGATGCTGAAAGCCTTCACTCTCGACATCCGGAAATTCGCGGCAGTCTCGGCCGCTAGGCATAATCATAATTAAAACCCCCTCATGCAGCTTCCATATCAGTGGCCGCCAGTGGGGACTCTACCCACATTTGCCCAAAAACCGCAGTTGGTCATCATCACCGAGATCCAGGACTCTCGCTCCAACTACAAAAACGCTCGAATATTTATAAATTCCCGAAAACAAAAATGGATGAAAGTGTCCATTTTTAGGACGAGGCCGCTCATATATAAATCTCTCCCAAACGAAAACGTATAATTCTCGCTCACGGGCATTTTCACTCGCCACGTGTTCGTTGAGGAGGAACAAACAAAGATGCGAGAGGAGATAGGGAGTGGAAATGGAAGGGAGTGGCAAAAGGGATCGATAGGAATGGTGATTCCAGCAGCTGTCTGAAGGGACTCCTCCTCGAATATGAAATTGAAGAAAGGACTCTTTGACGTTTTACGCGGAATTGGGGTTATTATGTTTGCGAGATTCCAATTCGGAACGCGATTAAAAATGAGATCTTTTTGAAAAAGGGTGTGTTTGGAAAACGCTGCCGAGCAGCATGCTTCCGTCTCTAAGGGGTTATAATTAGCATTAGATTGCTTTTAACTTTTAATTCTTTCTGAAGCAGCTGTACAAATGATGGTCGGTATTTATAAAGGAGATTAGAAGTCGAAGCTGCACAGGACATCTACATCAATACATGCGCTCTACCAACTGTTTTTGAGTGTATGGCAGGAGGAATATACGCCGTAAATCATAATCAGCTACTGATGCGTATAGTTGGCATAAAAGATTAAATTTCAAAGCAATCCTATTGGCCAACCCCTTGCCTTAGTGACTGATTTTAAAATGTAGTTCGGTGGATGAACTATATTATAATTACGAATTAATGGAAAAGGTTATGTAACGTCTACCATTAATACTTTATGGTCTATAGTCCCCAGCCCACGGTCCGCGAGCAGTTCGCCGCATTTAATCAATTCCTCACGACCCTTGCTTCCGAGAAATCATGAATACTTTTCCCCTTCATAAATGGATTAAATTCGCGTTTGGTGTCTTAAATACGAGTATATAGTAATGTAATTAAAAGGCATCCGCTAAAAGCATAGTTCTATTCCGAAACTAAGCACAATCATATATAAATCAATTCCGCCTCAGTATGCAATACAATTATTGCTAGAAATAGGTCGGCAGCCGCCCCTGAAAATTTTTCCACCCACTAGGTAAATAAATCCACAACAAATACAAGCCTGAAAGCCTCAAGCATAACAAATATAAATATATAAAGTATTATCACTCTAAAATATTATTTCCACCTTACGAGATCGCGATATCTCAACGGCTACTGACAATAAGCAAGATTAAGGCTTTTTCGCTGTTCAAACACATTTTTTTGTCGATAGGTCATGGCAATGCTTACAGATTAACTTTATCAATTCTAGAAGAAGCGTACTTACTACCGCACTTTTTTGATGCATGAAACGCAAAGACTATCTGCAGGATCTATTACACAGCACACTTTGTTTACATATTACAGCCTACGTATATCTCCATGCATTAACAGGAAAACCTCAGCCAAAAATAATGAAAACATCTTGCTTTTTACGTAAACATGACTTCTCCTTTTCCCTTTTAGAATGAAACGATTATTCGGTCAGGTTATTCCAGCTTACCTCAACTTCCTTATACGTACCTGGAATTGAAATACGCAGAAACCTCTTTGGAATATTCCGGAAAATGTTCACAAGAAAGGCTCTCCATCCCCTGGCTCCAAATTAGAATCTGAACGATTAAAATTGCCACCGCTTCAAAGGAGTGTTTAACAGCTACCAAATAAGAAGCTTTTCCCCCACGGAAATAACGAGAGCTGGAGAGTAGGATTTTTAATTTGCCATGTACCAAGCCATCATATTACAAGTCTCTGCATGGTGGTAAGTACACGCAGAGAAAAGAGTACTTTAGCCCTTACAGGGAAAAAATAAGAATGAAAAGGTACAAAAAGAGTGAAATGAGTTTATTGAGCGGTTACTAAAGCTTAAGTTCCTTCGAAATTGCGTTTTCATTCAAGAAACTTTACAAATACTCCAAAATAATGGCAGACTAATTAGGAAAGATTAAGTCTTACGAGCGTTGAGAAGATTATACACTATTACCGTTGAAATTTCGAAAAAGATAAATTGCAAACCCAGGAAACGAATTCTGATTGGAGAGTGAAGAATTAAGCAGAGTAAAAATGTTTTAACGTCATCTTGAAAGAGCACAAAATTTTTTTGAATATTATGTTATAGTATGCCATTTAAAAAATCATTAATAAAGAGTTAGTGATAACTGCAACGTTCTTAATTGCAAGGAAATGAAGGATAAGGATAATGACTTGGGACAAAGACATTCTGCTGTGTCTTCGCTTATTACTGCTCATATCCTACTCTTGCTCTGAATGGAAACCCTCCATCAATTACAGGTACACTGAAAATTGAGCATTAGTTCTTCTTCGTACGCACAAATTGTCCTCTCCAAGAATTTTTCAGCATTTACCATCACATCTTTGATGAGCAATTATTTTCGAGATTAAGCCGAGGATGTCTTCGAGATGACTGAATCGAAATCGAGGAATCGAAAGGAGTAGAATGTACTTTTTAAATGGAAAAATAGACGATAATAACAAAAGGATTTATTAATATTATAACTAAAAATTCCTCAAAGCGAAAATCTTTCAACTCTTTATAACGGAGAGTATGATGATTTCATTTTGATAAATAACTTATTTACATGCTTACAAATCGAATAACTACTGAGTACGATAAATATAAATGTGAAAATGCAAATGCTTAGTGACGACAAAAAGTATTGTGTCATTACTCTTAATTTCAATAATTAGATGGATAATTTCTTATAAAGTAAGAAACGCAAATGGAGGACATTTTTCGAGGAATTCTGGATTTATTTTTCAACTTATAGTTGACAATTCATGTTGGATAAAACTTTTTTAGCTAACTTAATGACCGAAAGCTATTTAATTTAATTACCGTAGTTAAACCTAGAACTTAAACTAGAAACTTATTGATTCCAATTTAAAGTATTTCTGCAGGATGTTCTGCGCATAGATTATTTGTGTAGTGCATTCGCTCGGAAAGTAAAATATTAGCTCGAACCCTAGTAACTACAAGGAATACAACTACAATACCCTACAAGGAATTTCCCCAGAATATATTTTTGGTCTTACTCAGGCTCATGCAAATTATTTCTAAATTACCTTAATTAAATTCTATAACTATTTCATGGTAATTTCTTTAAATTCAATATGTTTTAATATCTAAATCAAAGTTCATCAATTTCTAGGTGATATAAACGTAATAAATCGTGGGAGAGATCCACCAATTCATAAATAATTTTAATCTGGTATTTTGAGACTATGAGGTTAAATTGTTTGTCTTTTTTTATAGAATCCTTATAAATTATACATTAGTAAAATGGATAGATAAGTTAAACGGTGTCCATAAAATTAGATACGGCAAAGTTAGCCCATGCTATGGACGACTATATTTTGAGACTCATGGCATTATTTATCATCCTTGAGTGTGTCGTTTATTTGGGGAAGTTTCAGGGTTGCAGCCACGTAAGCTCAATGATCGCTTGATAGATTAATCGTGTTAGTTAAATTGAAAGAATGGACGTAAAGGAACTTTTTACTTATATGCGTGGGTATCAGAATAAACCCAAAAGAAAAAATAACCTGAAAAAGTCTCCCGAAACCGGTAATCGAACCAAGGAACTTACCCTTTCCGGGTGGTTTCTCTCATCAAATAACAAATCATCTCTCATCAAAATAAATAAAATTATCTCTTCTTTATCATAGCAATAAAAATCTTTTCTCACCTGTTTCCTATCCCTATTTTGTGGTAATACCTATGTTTTATGTAATATTGACTATATACTGGATTAATGGTATTTATGCTTTAAAATATGTTTACCCTTGTTATTTTATGATCTTATGTAAATGGTTAACATTTATTTTAATGTCAATGTGACTATGCTTATTGATGAATCCCATATATGTACGTATTGATAGTGTATTTATAAAATGTAATCATGTTTCTTACCATCTTTTAAGTTATGACTATCGGTAGGTTTGCGCAGGTTTTTCAAACCCCCCTTCTTAGTGGGTGTTTTTCTGCAGTGGATACATTTTTTTCCTAATAATTTCTTAGGTTTTTCACATCCACAATTATTCTCATATCTTTTCCATACTATCTCTTTAAATTAATTTTTTATGTATTGTATTAAGATGAGTTGGATGGAAGAGGAGACTTTTAGTCTCAATCTTGGCCGAATAAAGCCGTTTTATTATTGTTATTACTATCAATATTATCGGAATGTTCTCCAACCATTCAGTATTAGCTTAATTGGGAATTTTAGAGCCACATGAGAGAACACAGATTAAAATTACTCTCCGCAACGTTACGAAGATTTATGGGCCATAATGAAAGCAGCCAGGCGTTGGGGATGCCGTATTTTTCCGAACGGCGTACGTGACTCATTTTCCCCAATTCCCATTTCCTCCAATGGTTTTAAATGTTCTTTGAAAATGAAACCAAGTTGTGAATCATCCCTCATGACATTCATTTCCTCGAATCCGCGTTTCAATCCTCAGGCACACGAGGCACTAATATTTTAATCATCGTGCGTCGTGAGAAGCAACTGTCTGCGACATGCACAACACAACTCGGGGGGAAAACAGGCCCCGTTGCATGACGGGAAGCGTTCGACGCGATCAGAATTCAAAATGCCTTTCTCCTCCCTCCGCAAATTCCATATCCTCGCACCCCAACGCAATCCCCCACAAATCAGATTCCGTCGCCCCGGCGAAGATTCTGATAAATAAAACAAGAGAGACTCGCTTTCCGCTACTCCTCACTCCCAATCGAACCGACCTTTTTTTCCTTTTCTTCCGACTTTCTTTTTATCCGTTACTCTCCATATATAACGATGTACAACGGTGATGAACCGGCACGAACCGGTTTCTGTCTTTCCCGAATGTGTTCGCGAGGACGGGGAACAAGCAGTGGCCGATGCTCTGCGGTCAATCCTGCACGTAGAGACCCCTGCGTTGTTTTTAATCCCCTTAAAACATTTTTATCGTTTCACCTGCGAGCTTTTCTTGTTTGAGTGCTAAGAGTTGTAGAAATTTAACGGGAAATTCGAACAAATTATATTTTAGTGAAAATGTTCACTGAAAGTTACAACATATTCTTCTACAATTTCGTTGCCCAAGTATGGTACTTAGATGCCGCTACACGCATATGGAAATCCACTTCCAGATGGACCCTGGTGTTTTCCTAGAAATGACTCATGGACATTCCACTTCATTACCTGCAGATATTGCTTCTGGAGAATTAAAACTCATATTTTTTAACACAGCCGTGTTTCTATTCCTTTTAAATACATATGCCCACTATTTTAATTGCAAGATCTCCTTCCGAGGTAGGGATCAATGTAGGAAAAGTCAAAAAACGAATTTTCTGCACTGCATTTAGAACCGATATAAAAACATGGTTCCCAATCATACAAGTATGGCTTGTATCCCTTTGTTGAATTTAGTAGCAATGAGGATGACTCTATCTTTTGTAATATACTTTTGTACCTCTTCAACTACTTATTTAGAATAAGACATATATCTGTAACTCACATTAGCAGAAAAAATCTGAAGACTTGCGCGGGTTTCAATGGAAAAATGAATGAAAACGATAGTGATAGTATATGTGACACAATTAATATGAATCATAAAACAATATGGCACTAAAACGAACTGATTTAAAAATATAATGGATGGATTAGCTTAATTCATTTTCTTTGTACTCGCACTTTTAATTTTACAAAAACATTTTCTGCAGGGTACTTACAGATGGCCAATTGTGGAGGAGGAAGCTTAACCAAGCTGGAGAGGTCTATAGTCTTACCTGGAAAAAAAGAACAAATGTTACAACAAGTTTACCTTAAACGCAATAGCACGCATTGAGACCCCAGCTCAAATTTAACCACTGCCTGATACTACGGGCAGCAAATAACACATAAAAAATAAAAAGAGAAAACTAGCATTCACCTTTATGAAGATACTAGCAGAAGTGCCCGTTGATTCTCAACGGGGAAATCCCAATTAATAATTACTCTTGGTACAGTCTTGATCGTAACACTTGCCTCATAATTTTAGGTGGATGGCTGATTCCAGGCTATAATATTTTCCAAACCAATTAACAAAGCAAATAAAATTATAATTATGTCTACAATGTCACCTAAAGATTTAATCTCATATTCTTTAAATGAACACTTTATTCGATGATGACAAAAATGATTTAAAGATTATAAAATATATTCGATGATCACATTAGGATAAGCAGCACCACATTCTCGTAGACATTTTCTGAAAGGGAAAAATGGTTCTCGGAAACGATAATTAAACTCAAATAACAGAAATATATTCTAATAGGCCCTAATGTGAAACCCCCAGAAAAAAAAGGTGACTTTGAACGTCAGTGTCATGGGTTCGATGCCAGAAGGTTACAATATCCCGATTTTTTCCATTTAAATGATGTTCGGAAATTTCTAAAAAATACCTCCCGGATAGGTAGAGAATCAAAATTCAAGGAGCTCACAAATATGGACATTATCTATCGAAACCATAAATTGCTTTTATAGAAAATGTCCTGGGTTCGATGCGAGGACGATGCAAACATCTCCAATTAAAAATACATGGGGTATTTTTTAATATTTTTTGGTGCATTTATTGAAACGATAGGAAGTTCTCTCTTACCTGGAAGATGTATATTAAGTCACGGTTTAAGAAAACGATTTTAATAAAACCATAGACTTCCTGGTCTCGATGCCAGAGCACATTAATATTTCTCACATAAGGAATATATGTGAAAAGCAGAACCTCGTTTTAGGCAGTTGCAGCCAATATGTCTGCTTGAATTTTCACATATAATACGCTGTAAAAATTTCATATCTTTGACGTTTGTGGTTTAGCCTGTGAATTAGTATCCTATCTGGGTATCTATATACGAGTGAAAGTTGCTTGCATATTGCAGGAATATGAAATGTATTTATAATCTTCATTCACATTGCACGTTTTGAGTTTCAATGTCATTGGGAAGAGATTAAAATATTTTTTTAAATCTTAGCAATTTCTAATTTTGTAGACGCCTGGTGTCGAACCCAGGACTTATTAGCGGATGCAAATGGGCTATTATAACTTGATAGGACCTGATCTTCGTAAATGCTAAGTTCGAAGTCCATATCATACCGGGAAGGTCCTGAAATAAGACTCCATTATCCCCGTCTGAAATGCATAGGACAATGTAAATGGCTTTCTGGAATCGAACCAAGGACGATCAAGGAATCTTAAAACGCGTATTTGAAATGTATCTATGATATTTATTTATATGACAAGTTTTAAGTTTTTATATTATCGGGAAGAGGTTCAAAAAATTCTTAAACATCGTAACAATTATTAATTTTAGAGACCCCTGAACCCAGGACTTATTGTTAGCTGTGAATAGACCGAAAGACTTATTAAGACTTGATTTTATTTGATGCAAAGTTTGAAGTCGATATCATGCCGGGAAGTAATTAAAATTTGTTTCTGTTATCTTCATAAGAAATGCATAAGAACATCCAGTAGAACGGAACTCTAATTTTCCCGCGATCTCCTTTCCCGCCTTCTAGTTTTCCCGCCTCTAGTTTCCCCGCCTCTAGTTTTCCCGCCTTCTAGTTTTCCCGCCTCTAGTTTTCCCGCCTCTAGTTTTCCCGCCTCTAGTTTTCCCGCCTTCTAGTTTTCCCGCCTCTGGTTTTCCCGCCTCTAGTTTTCCCGCCTTCTAGTTTTCCCGCCTCTGGTTTTCCCGCCTCTAGTTTTCCCGCCTTCTAGTTTTCCCGCCTCTAGCTTTCCCGCCTCTAGTTTTCCCGCCTTCTAGTTTTCCCGCCTCTAGTTTTCCCGCCTCTAGTTTTCCCGCCTTCTAGTTTTCCCGCCTTCTACTTTTCCCGCCTCTAGTTTTCCCGCCTCTAGTTTTCCCGCCTTCTAGTTTTCCAGCGCTCTATTCTCGCGAACATAAACAGGTATGTTTCATTGTTTTATCTTGGCTATACTTATAACATGAGGTTGTTAGTGAGAATTCGTGACTCGTATAAAATATAGTGGTATGTTAATTAATGCCCAGGAAAGTAGTCGTAGATCTTGGGAATGATTAAGTGCAAGACACAACGCCATATTAGGATGGAACGATAAAAGCCATGACAATAGAGCGACAACTTTACCGAAATCAGTCTGTGGAGCTATGCTCGTAAGACGAAATTCATTATATGATAAGTGCATTATTTACGCAGCATTAGATATTTCTATACGGTTCCGAAAAAAAAAACAGAATTTTTTACTTTAAACAATCAACAATACATAAAATCATGCAATTTCATAATATTTAAACTGATAAACAATATGATGAAAAGGCAAAGCCATTTATACGAAGATTAAAGTTATAACCAACACAAAATATACATTACAATACCGGCCATTAATGTTATATAAGTTTTTTAAACGTCTCCAGGGGTCTCCAAACGTTTCAGCTTTATTAACTATCAAACAGCAGATGCGGCCCGCGGGCAGTAGTTTGGATTTGGATTGAAGTAAGGAATTACCCATTCTATTACAATATCTCATAAACGGTTTTCACAGACGCTTAAAGAAAAGTTGAAAAAATCAATGGAAAAATGTCCGTACCTTTCAACGTGCGTTTCTTCACAGGTTTGTCACAACAAATTTTAAAATGCCATTTAATTTTTTCTTCATCATAAAATCTTCAACTCTTATTTTCAAAATTTATTTTAACTGGCCATTGATCCGCCATGTCTTCTTACAGAATTACACATGAGTTCGGAATCAATAATCGCCTTGATCGTCAAGGGAATGGGTTTGTTTACAACATGAAAATTTAGACGAAATTTTCGTGTATTTTATCAAAATACTCTCAATTTCAAATCGCATTCGATATTTCTCAGCCAAAGTAAGAATCTTTATTCTATTTCCCTTGTTTTGAAATAAATAAATATATATATATATATATATATATTTAAATATATTCTAAGATCACAATAGGATAAGCAGTACCACGTTTAAAGTTACATTTTCATACAAGTACAAAGGGGCTAAATGAATCAAGCATTAAACGTAAATGACAGAAATAAATTACATTTCACTCAAATAACCAACGATGAATATTCTACACGGAAAGTAAATGTATTTTGGAACTGCCTGGTATCTCAATCTTAAAATGTGTAACATAAACACGAACCACAAAAGTAATCGCAATGTCGAAATAGAAACAAAAATTAAACACCAATAACAGAAGGATAGAAAATGAATATGGAGTGGAAGCACTTAAAAACAAGGAATAAATCAATTTTTGCATCCTGCGTTTAACAAAATTAGAATTGATTTACCTTTTTGATCTATCATAGGATGCTGGAGGTCTGCTACAACTTAACAACTTGCCGTTTAACTCTTCAAGGATTACAAACTACGAATCTGGGAATTCTTTTCTTTCTTCGCAAACTCCATTTCCGTAATTTGCTAAATATACATCAAAGCAAATAGACTAGATTTAATACTTAATTGAGAAGAATATATTCTGAACATCCTCAATCCTCATGATTATGAGTGGTCAGAATTTTATTATTATTATTATTATTATTATTATGATAGCACCAACAGCAAGTAGGCTGTAAGCCTGGTGGCAGTTTTTTCCTATATACGTACAGTTGTACCACTTATTAAATAATGGATAAAAAATAGATACATAGTATGCTTAAATGACCAGAGAATGTTTAAATACATGTATAATGTTAATTTAAAACTAAATAATACATGAATAATAACTAATATTTGTAACTGTTTAACTTGATATTTTCGGGGTTCATGACAGACCTTCTTAGCTATCGCAGGGGTCACGGGGTAGAACCCCACCGTACATAAACCTAATAGCACGCATGATTTTATGATGAATATCTCATGAGGTAGAGAGTTCATTAGAGGACAAAGCTAAAGTATTACCTTAAATTAACTCGTGCGTAATCAAGAAAGTATGGAAATGAATGATTAGACCATTCAAAGACGATGGAGGCGTTAATTATAGTTGGTATTATGAGGAATGACACAAATAGTTATTACTCATGACCATAAAATTTGTTAAATTATTGAAATATTTTCATCGAATAACCGTTTCCCACATACAAGATAAAGAATCAATCGTTAACCTTTGAATACAACAACAAATCGCAACACTTCTCAATATTTTCGAAAATATTTTCGTTTTTAATGCGTCACTTTATATTCCCATGAAATTTCGTATTTTCCTATGAATACGAGGAAAACATAAAAGTATTCCAATGAAGATGTCACATTTTCCTTCCTTACATTATGATGGGAAATTAATTATGGCTCATTGTTCAGAACTCTTACGTATCCTTTTCAGCAAAAATTTCCCTCTTTTCGTAGGAGCTTGAATAATGTGGAAGGAGCCATGAATCTGGGCGAAAGGAAAGAGACGAGGGGAAGAAAAGTTTCAAGACATTTGACAAACGATGCAGTCGACACTTATAATTCAGGCGGATGATATCATCAATGAACGATGAGGTATTATTTTTGCTTGAATGGTATGAATGATTACTTTTCCTCCTCTTCATTTAAGACTACATTTAAATTTGGGGATTGCTGAACCGTGGGATTAAGAAAGAAAGATTGAGGCAATGGAAATTCTCCAAAAATGAATTGCATACGCATAATATCCTTGTGAATTCCTTTCACCATGATTTTCTATGTAACTATTTACGAGATTTAAATATGCAAATACCTAAGTCCATATTATGAGATAATGAACGGTTAGCGACAGAGAATAATACAGAACCTAAGTTATCTTTAGCATACCTTAGCGAATACTACTTAATCGCAGTCCTCGATAAAAAAGATATCAGAATTTGAGATTAGTGAGGTTGTTTTCCTTTAAATAATAAATCTTTCGGGGTGAAAAAAGATGGAGTGAGGGCAAAACAGATGAAAGAAACAGGAAGACAAATAGTATTAGTATCAGTATGGAAAGTGCTTCGACATCTTAGGTCATTTCGCACATTTGCTCCCACCGGGAAACGAACCCGGGACCACTTTCACCAGAGGCAAACGCGCTGTCCATATGTCTATCCGGAAGCCTATGAAAACAAATCGTTTCAAAATTCGTTTTCTTAGCGAACGAAACATAAGATGTGAACCACGGTAATGTTAAACAATAATAATAGGTTCCTTGCTCGCTGTTATTAAAAATCGTCCTAATCTTGAGGGGCATAGAAGGAAAAAAAAATATGTTGGTATAAAAATGAAAGTACTTAAGTATATAGTATCACGAAGATAATCAAATTACATACAATTTTATTGAAATTACATTCACGGATAATTAGTTTTATTAATTATCTAATTATTTATTAATGCTTTGTAATTAACATCTCATTCTTTAATTATAATCCGGTGCGTTGAGAAAAACTGTTTCTCAGGTTAACATTCACATCCAAAAAGTTTAGATCTTTTATTTACTACTCATTCGGTTCCTGTAATAGGTCTGCTATCACGTCATTAGCTTGTATATTCCTCAAACTCTCCACCAATGAGTGGAAAAGCATCGGAGAGAGTAGGACTAGAACCAGGCAATATGAGGAATGAGGAAATCCACCGCAATCTTCCTCAATGATGTAGAATACTGCGAGTGGGATAAAAGCCATATGAGTGCAGCACAATGACCTACGATTAACACTTCTTGCAGCCAAAATGAATGCCATTACACTTTTGTATCACTCTCTAACTTTATTACTGCACGATAATGAACTAAATTGAGATGAAGGAGATGAAACATGCATATTCCTCCATTATTAACTAAAAGAGGAAAATACTGCATTCATCATGATGTGGCTCCTAAGGAAAGATATAGTGAGTACTTTTACCACAGTTTTACTAAGAACCAAACGGTATGAACAAGTAATTGCTATCACCAGGTAAAACATTCAATTGTAAACGTATTTATTCTGCATGAGCATGCTTTGGTAAAACTTTGTTTTTATCTGATGATAGCTATTGCTCTCTTTTCCAACTAGTCGTTTCTTAATAAAAGTGTGGAAAAAGTAATCTTGCGTCTCTTTTTTTGTTGCTGTGACGGAGTTCCGTAAGATTCCGCCTTCCTCCACCGATTTTATTTTAAGGGATATTGAAGTCTCTCCGAAACCAAAAATCGTACAAATGAAATGAAAAGAAAACGCTTAAAATGCTTATCGTACAGTGGAATTCCTAAAAGCAAAAATACAACAGACGGAATCTCAACGCTCCGCCAGCGATGGCACTTCGGAACTTAATTTCGAGTTCGAAAACGTGAGATAAAAAGGGAAGAATGGAAGCCGTGGAACAATATTGCGAAAATATATCATCGACAACATTCCTCGGATTCCACGCAGGCATTGATGTTGAGCGCGAAATTGACGTCAGCCGATAAAATGGCAAAAGTGTCAGTGGGGATCGATGGCGGAAAACATCTCGAAGCCGTTGCCATGGAGATGAACCCACATAACGGAGGGACTCCTGATTATTTCGCTACGTCAGATAGTCAACGCGTCAACGACATGCGATGCTGTCAAAGACGGAATGCTAATGGACATTCTAAGTTAACCTCCAACTGCTGCATTCTCCTATCACTCACTATAGGTTGTCTTTTATAGAGAATTTAAGGAGACATCTACAGGAAAAATGACTTCGCAGTAAGCATGTCTACACATCATTTGCTGAAATTTCCGTAAAGTAATGAATCCTATTCTTCAAAAGCCTCTTCTCTAAAATGGCAATACGAGCCACATTCTGGAATAGAACGCTCTTTAGTGAAAAGTTATCCTTTTCGTAAAACTTACACTTCTCCAGTCTTCTGAGTATAATTTTCATCCTGCAGTCAGATCTATTCAATGAAATGATAATATAAATAAAAAATCTAATAAGTGAATACATACATTTTATAATAATAAAAATGCGAAATTATGATAACAACTTAGAAATTCTACCTTGGTTTACATAATTATCCTTTTCGTAAAACTTACACTTATCCAGTCTTCTGAATATACTTTTAATCTTTAAGTCATATCTATTCAATGAAATAATGATATAAATAAAAAATGTAATAAGTGAATACATAGATTTTATAATAATAAAAATGTGAAATTATGATAACAACTTAGAAATTCTATCATGTTTTACATAATTTTTATCATAAAATATACATTTATTTTAAAGTCTTACTACAAATTCGTATAACATCACCAAAACTTGACCGAATGCAAGCTACGTGCGTTTAAATAACATAACAAATATTAAAAATATAGGAATATATAAATGTTACTTTTATGAGAAGAAAAGAAGGAGAAAAAGACTGCTGCAGACAGAAAACGAACCCGGATCTTCCGCTGCCGGTCGGATACTTTAACCAATTAAGCTACCACGACAGCACATTCTCTCTTTCAATTTCTGATGCTATGATGGGACATGGCGTGCTATTACTGTATTTACTCAAGTTTGGTATCACAACAATTTACAGAGCTTAAAAGAACATTTAGAAAAGAAAAATAATTTCAGTGAATTCAATGCTTTTTAAAAATTTTCATCCAAAATATTTCCAGCAAAAATTATTTTTATCAGAATTTTTCATTGTTCCATGCATGTCTTAATTTTTCTTTTATGTAGCTCCTTATTGTATAAATTCTTATTTTAATTTCGAAAATATATAAAAGTGAAACTTTTAGTTAGCTTAACTTACTCTCAAAAGCAGCCGTTACTTCACCTTGTGTGAAAATAAAATGAATGACTCGTAAGTCCATAGTATATTTTTGTCCTTTTGGGAGTCATCCCATCACTTTTTTTACATCTTGAGAAGGCATTAAATATGAAAATAGGACGTTGAAAAATATCTGAGAGTGATGTATACCATATAATATTTATTTATTTTGTCAACTGCTTGGGGATTCAATATGAGGGGCGATTTTCATCTCCAAACCAAGAAAACCCTGAGTCTGCTTTAATATATTCTCCCAATAGAGGAGTACAAATAAAAGCTTGCAGGCATTGCCTTCCATTAACATTGTTGGTGGCCTTGAACTTTCATAAAGATCCGTTAGAGTTATATAAGAACCTTAGCAAGTACATAAGCTAAACGTAGGGAAAATAAGAGTTGTTCCGATTGAAATTTCACGTTGGTCGCAAATCTCGCGATCCAGTGCTGCCGAGTGGACCAAAGTTGGAGATTTATCTCATGTGGAGCTCTGGAAAACTTACTTATTTATAACCGGTGCTTTTAGCGGAGGAGGAGTCTCCCCACACAGCGGTTCATCTCCGGCTGATTTATATCATCGCAGCGGTGGAAAAAGGGTGGAGTTTGCAAAAGGGGGTGGAGGGGGTAATGAATGGCAAAGAGGGGAAGTGAGGGGGAGAATGGGGATCAATGGAGGCTCAATTATTCCGATCTCTCATTCCCTTATCGCGCTTCCGATCGTTTAGCGGTAAACGCTTCCATTGCCTATCCGTTGCTACCTCACAGGGGGCGATTCAATCCAACTATAGCTTCATCACGACTCTGTTACAACCTTCCTTTTTCGATTATTTTTACCACTTTGGGCCCACTGTTGTTTTGACCCTCTTTGTAAACACCTCATGTGCTGGAAAACTGAACGGACTTTCCGAAGTCCCAATTTTGTCTCTCTGTAGGGGTTACAAAGGTGAAAGAACCAATTAATTGGTCAGTGAACGTTTTTCAGTGATTTAGGAAAGCTATTTAGGCATGTTTGAATATTAGGGTATAGATAGTATTATGCAATTACATCAATTCAAATTTACAACATTTAAAAGAACGATTAAATATATTTTTAAGTTATAAAAATAGAATTTTTATAATATTTTGCGCTGTATTTTTAAATAAGTGTCTTCTATTTTTCTGCGTCTACAAGAATTCAAAGTAACTAAATTAGAATTATTATTTAATTTCACGCTGTAATTAATTTATTTCTTCTTCATAGCATGAAATTTTTCGTACGTGACCTACTATCAAATGATATACTAAAATATTTCAAATATTCATACATAAACAATATGAATTATTTACCTCATAACTAATTTTGTCCAGCCATTGAAATTAGTTTGCATTTACAAAGTATTACTGACTATTTGTTTATTAAATATATTAAAGTTTATATTTTAGGAATAACTTAGTACGATAATTATTTATTATAATATAAGGTATGGTCATGATAAACAAAACTATCCCAGAAGTGGGTATGGAGGATTTTAAAAGTTCCGACCACATATATAATCATGACCTCAACGTATTTACATTTAGCGAGGTTTGAGCTCAAGCGAATCCATGTCAAAATTCATATGAGACTTCCTCCGAATACACCTTATGAACTACAGCTGCACGACAGCGAAAAAGAGAATAAAATACCTTTCTTTTTAAATGCCAGGGGACAGAGCCATGGCAATAGAACATTCAAATCACCCACCCGGAAAGGCGTTTCATGGGCTTCTAACTATTCCTGCCTTCAATATACAAGCGAATATAAAAGGGTTAAGGGAAGATTGCGTAACGACAGAACTCTGCAGTTGCCCTACGAACGCTCTTCCATACGCAGAGGACGGCTGTGTAGCAATCGATGGGACGCCGTTGGTCCAGTTAGACTTGGACGGCGGACTTTCTCTCATCCCAACTTCCATCCCTAAGTCAAAAGCACGCTTTTCTCATCCTACACGTAGCTCAGCAAATGGCTGTACATCATGAGTTGAGGCTCTCCTGCTGGTTATGCAACTTGTCATACGAGCGTGTAGCGCGCGCTGCGTGTATTCACGGGGCGGAGTTGCGAGAACTTCCGGATGCGGCAGAAAATAACAAGGCATTTCGACATTAGAGGTTTAATTACGAATGTAATGAGTAAAAACGCAGACGAGAGTAATGAATAACCAGAAAAATGGAAGAAACAAGAATTTAGGTTAAAGGGAGAATGTAAAAAGTGATAATTTAATGTTAAAAAGAAGATAAAGAACCGTAAAATAATGATTTAGAACTCTCGCGCGTTTTTTTAATTAACTGATGGTTGCTAATTTAATATATTATTAAATATAGGATTAATTTTAGTCTGATCATAATAATATAGAGGTTGGAACGTATAGATGTGTGAAAATTTATTTTGCTCAAGCATAATAATAGTGTATAATTAATATGTCGTATAATTAATTCCTCTTCATTAATATTTCTACAGAAAATATATACTTATTGAGAGTAAATGTGCAAATAGCCTTATAAAGAGAAGCAACTTCACAAATTAAGAGAGAAAGATCAAGACAAGACTATTGACCGTCAACAGTAACGGTATAAAAAAGATAAAGCTCAAAATGGAAATAATTCGCCTTCACATTGATTCTTACGCCTCCAAAATACTGTGTTGAAGATGTCAGTCGCTCACGTATAACTTCGATTTAAAAATATTAACATAGCAAAGATGCAGTAATAACTTAAATGTAATCCGATCTAAAGCGATATTCGGCCTTTAAAATTCCCTCTAATGCACTTATCCGAAATATATGAGAATTATAAAACATATTCGAACTCACTTTTATTTGTATTCGAATTATTTGAGGAAGTAGAATTTAGTTAAATCTCAAATTAGTCATTTTCACTTCATTTTGGTGTTGTAGGGGAAATTTTATCTGTCTCGTATTTTATCTAAAATTACAGGCTACTATTTTTAGTGCATGTTACATTGCATAATATACAAGTTAACGGATACAGATACAGCAAAGCGTGATGCAGAAGTTTATTTAATTCATTCGTCGTTAAAACTAAGTACAGAAAGTTATTTGAATTTTATGTGAGATGAAACTAGAGAGCTGTTACAGGAAAAGATATTCAGAAAAAATAAGAGAAAAATAGAATTCCAAATATGGAGGAAGGGTTTGAAAACGTATATGCTACGATATTCATGCCCTTGAAAAATAAGCATCAAAAAACTTTTGGTGGATGTATATCAAAATAGCATATGTTTTCCTCTTGAAATTTGAGTATAAAATTGAATTAAACTTATCATAACCATGCACAATAAAGCAATGAGGTATGGTAATTTAATGATTTAATATTATGGTTTCACATTAGATACGAAGTAGATGAAGAAAGCCTTTTATGAAGTGAGGTCTGGCTGAAAGTGATACCGAAAACAGGGCCGATTGTTAATTCAATCAGGCTCAATGGAGAGCGAGAGGGTGCCCTCTCTCGCTATTTCCCTTCGGAAACTCCGCCGCAAAAGGGATGAGCGAACGAGACTTCGGTCAGCGACGGCAGAGATCTAGATTGGCAATTTCCTTTCCGAAAAGAGAGAACGGGTGCCCCAATTGCACCGACACCTTCCGCCACACGAGATGCAGCCTTCAAACGCACTTAAAAATAGAGCCACCGGTAGGATTCAATGGTATAAAACACAAACAAACTAAAATAAATTGACATATTACGTTAAAAAAATATATACATCCATTCTAACATGAATAAATACACATTATTTATTTAGATTTTCGCTTGTATCAGCTATTTTATTGCTTACGCGTTTAAATAAAAGTAAATATTCAATATTTCTTTAGATAAGCACGCACTTAAACCTACTATTATAGATTTAAACGCCATAGAATAGAGTTTTCATTGACTTTATTTCCTGCTTACATTAAGAAAATAAATTTTCATTTTGTATTTGTGTATTTCATGTTTCCTTATGTTGTGTTTTATTGGAAGTCATTTTCATTTGTTTTATCTTTTCATTGTCACGTTGTCCCGTTAGTAACCTACTCTCTCTTTAGGACACGAAGCAACAACAGCTTATTGTGTTTGATTCATTGGGCTTACGCCATGGACTGAGCTATTTTAACGGTTCTCTTACGTGATATAAGTTTGTTTTCATAAACATTTCGATGGGGAAGTATTTCAGAGCTATTTGTAAACAAGGTTCATTAAACATGAAGGGTAACGTACCTGTGGATTGTACGGATTGTCGAAATGAGATGTATAATTATGAATATATATTTAGCGTCAATGAGATATGCGTAATGAAGAAGATAGAAAGAACAATATTAGTGGATAGAATAAGAAATGAGGAAGTGTTAAAAAGAGTTTGAAAGGGATAGCATCACTCCGCATCATACAAAAGAGGGAAGGAAACAGGATCGGACATATTGTAAAGCGGATTTTAAATGCTGCACGGAACTGTGGAAAGAGAAAAGAAAAGAGGAAGGAGATAGCAATGGAGGTGAAGAGAGGAGGACATAAGGAAACCAAAGAAGAGATACTATACAGGACATAGAGGGGACAGTTGTGGTGTATGGGATCTGCCCACAGGCAGAAAACCAGATAATGATTTAGTGTTAATAGTAAAAAGGTATGAATTTAATATGACGTTCTCCAATCTAATTATCACTTAAATGAAACTCTTGCTTAGGTTTGTTGAACATTCATCACCTTAACTTCAACTTTTGCGATTCCAATTTCAGGGCAACAAGATGATCTCTTACGCGCACACGTGCGCATTAAGAAGAGATAACCTTAAGCAATACTTTCCCTGAAGCTCATTCGCCACAAAGGGACGAAAGCACGTGTGCACGCAGTCTTTGAAAGAGGCATTTCTTGGCGAAAGGAAAGCAGGTCAGAATCGCACCTCCGTCACCTTTCCTTAGCGATTGTAAATAACTCTGACGACACCGCTTACAAAATGCACGGGGCGAAGTGCACTTCCCGAGCGAGAAATCGATGAAGATAAGCGCTCGCTGACGCTTTTTCCGCTTGGAAAAATCTGTCGCCAACAGGGAAGTCGGTGAAAGGAAGGCAAACGGCTTAGTGAAAGGAAGAACTTATGATTCCTGCTCAAACACCAGGGAGATGAGCATGAGAAACAGCTCTCGATTCATGAGGTAAATTGGTACCGGGAAGTCCATTTTCAGGAAGGGGGAGTACATATAGGATAAGCTAGAACGGGTTGATTCTTTTAAAGGTGAAATATTGAAAAACCAATACGCGTTAAAGAAAAGATGAGGTGGTAGATGAAAGACGAAGATTCAACATTTTTAAGTTGAAAAAATAGTTACAAAGAAATATTGAAGGAAAGTAGGCAATTAAAGACAGAAACACGAAATCGATAAATAAATGGAGCCATTTTTTAAACAAGCTAGGAAGTGTACAGTGGTACATTATTTTGCTAAGACGAAGTTTTTGGTGTTCCATTTAACATTCAAGAGTGACTCATGTTTATAATTCCACATAATATAAGCGCTATATTTTGCGAGGATTTTTATCTGAAATTTGAATCCTTGATGCCCCCTGCCACGCGCCACTGGCGGATTGCAGGGTTTAAAGGTAAATGCACAATACAAAAGTATTTTATTCAATATTTGCTATTCTTTTTCAATTTCAAAATAGAAGAACTGACAAGCTTGTTGTTTTGTACACAACGAATGTCGAGTTTTAAGTGAATCATATGTAAAAGATTGCTGGGATGATTCGTTGCATCAGGATCTGATGGTACAACTGTTTGTGTAATAGAACTTAAGTTTACTTTTCCGAGGAAGCAATATATTATAGTTTTACATTTGGGGACACTTCAATGGAATAAAACCAAACATTTATGTTGTAATAGAAGTGACTGTGCCCATTAAACACACCTTGCATGTTATTAGTTGCATGCTCAAAAATATGAGCTGGAAAAGCAAATAACCAACGCGCAAGTTAAAAGCACACTATAATGGATTTAAAATGCCTATCTGGAGTAAAGCATGGTGTTAAGGTGGTGTAAAAACAACAAAGACCTACGATAAAGCCATTCTTAATTCATAATGAAGTACGATGAGATAAGCTGATGAATAGGAAAATCGAACATGACCTAATATTGCTATGATGAGACCATGGGTGCTAACCTAGACAATTGTGTCTGTTTATCTTTCATTGTAGTTTTGTAAATATCATACATTTAGGTTTTATTTCGCGTCATTTATACAGTGAATAAAAAACGGGAAGAAGCGGCTGGAAACTTTTTAAACGATGAACGGATTCTACGTTGCAATATTTAAATTAGGAAATTAAATGCTAAACTAAAAACAAGTCGTAAGTATTACATCCAGAATTAATTTGCTCATCCTTTCATATAGACGCTAAACGTGGCCTATATTTTTAGCACGGGCAGTATCAATGCGGTAAGAGAATTCCTCTCAGACGTGTTGCGGTATATTGCGATCTGTTGCGTTCGATCTTTGAGGTCATCCATTGGGCATCAATTGAACGAAAAAAAATCATCTATTCGATACAAAGGCATGTACCTGGAGCTCCGATCTGTTATCCATTGGAAACGTTATCCTCTGTATCTTTGAATGATCAAAGGCACATAACTAAGCTTGCAAATCAAAGCAACGCTTTATGGAATCTATTAATTCCTTCTGTATTACAGTAAGATGAAAAAAGAATGAGGTAGAAAAGAAATGAGAAGGAGAGGTATGTTAAAATGCGATTCACTAAACATTAGGAAATATGAAACAGAGACTATAGCTCTATTCAAATTTGCAGTCACTCGAATATTTCCATCTGACCTTTGGCCATATTAGAAAAGTATATCATTTAGGATTATTAAACAATTACGTAAGTCGTTATTTATGGTATTACCCACAATTCTTTAACAGCTGAATTAACTACTAACCAATAAAAAAATCATAATTTATGGATTAAAAGGGCAAAAATAAACATCAGACATAATGAAGTTGAGAGAACTTTCGAGAGTAGTATATCTTGTTCCCGAAATGAACATTCATAAATGCGACCTACAGACCTAGTACTGTGCTATTTAGAGAAATAAGTTTGTGAATTAATGACATACAAGATCAAACAATTTACAACGCGATAAATAATATACGAGGCCATTATTACGAGATCATCAAATCCTCCGTCCTTGCAAAATATGAAGCAGAAGAGAAAGAGGTGAGGCATGAGGAAGTCGGATCGATTCAAGCCCCATCTCCCTTCCATGGGCACCAAATAACGGCTCTTTTATGTCACTCCCAAAGAGGGAAACACCCTTGCCAACGGACTGAATGCCCATTGCGGGAACATCCATTCGATCATTTCCTACTCATCCTCGGCCTCCCCACCCCGGGCCTTTAAGAACTTTCTGAAACCTCGGGTTCTTGCATAAAAACCTCTTTCATTGCCCGACAATGAGACTTTAAGACATCTTTACGACAGCTACTTACCTGCCAATGGGGGCTACTACGTTCCGTTCGCTTGATTTCGCGTTCAAAAAGTTAAAGGCAACGAATATAAGTCGCATAAATGAATCAACATGACGATAGTTAAGGGTCTATACTACTCTACAGCAAACTACTTTTATCCACTGAGGTATGAAACTGCGCAACCGTTATTCTTTCCTGTGCTGGATTAAAAACCGTCTTCGAGCATCAAAGATAGATTTTAGCGCATCCAAATAAAATACACAATTTACTTTTGCTTGGCGTTTTGAAAATTATTCTGAAAAATTAGAATATCTTACGAGGAATTTTTAAAATTAAATTTCGAATGAAAAGAAAATACATACATCAAGGTTTACGGACGAATTCCATCTCATATTTTTTCATAATCATTAAAAAGTTACGACTAATTCAATTGCACACAAACTGAATGGACACCTTTTATTCCAAGAAAAACAAATTTTATAAATAGGAAAATATATACAAAATCTATAATATAAAATAGAGTGCGGGTGTGTGTGTGTGTATGTATGTATGTTCGCTAAAAACTCGAGAACCGAGAGTCGCAATACTTTGGAATGTTCTACATTATTAAAAGTCGACCCCACGGAGAGTATAGGCTACTTTGTATTTCCCTAAGGTCCACGGTTCGAACCTAGACGGGTCAAAACGTTTCCATAAGAAATACACGTAGAGGTCATTTTTTCGTTGCAGGGCTCATTTCTTTTGCAAAATTTAATCAGAAATAATGGTCCTAAAAAGTCGAATCAAGTACCAAAAGAAGGAAAACAGAATAAAAACTCTTATTTTGGTCGTGGAATATCGTTTCCGACTCGAAATTGCGAACAGTTAGATATAATACGTGAATATTTTATCCAAATTCTGAGGTTGCAAACAACCCATTCCCTTGACGATCTAGGTGATTGTTGATTCTAGCTCATTAGTTTATATATAAGAAGACATTGAGAATTAATGAAATATTTAAGAAAGTTTTTTGATTTTGTTTAAGCTTCTCTAGCAACCATGTTTTATTTATGTCAACGTAATTGTTTACCGTAAAATTATAAGTTTAATCGTAGTTTCCGTTTCGACTTTTTTTTTCCGTGACAGTGTTTGTGTTAATGATTGTGTTCAGTGCTTATGTGGTGTTTTAGTTACTTTCCGTAAAAATGTTCATCGGTGTTTTTCACAGTAATATTTATTTCTATTATTTGCTTATGCGTTTTCCGTATTACCTTAGTGCATCTCTGAAAATTAATCCTTAAAGGTGATGATGCTTATCCTAATTTTATCTTTGAATATATTTTTATAATCTTTGTACGAATGCTGTCTTTATCGAAGAAATTGCTCATTTGAAAGATATGAGATTGAATATTTAGTCAAGGTGGCTTTGTAAACTTAAGTTCAATTTTAATTTCTTGGTTTAATGGTTTGGAAATATAAATCGAAATATCGTTCGCAGGCTCTATTTCAATTGCAAAATCAAATTAAGAAGAATCATTGTTGACAACCCGAGATAAGTTTGTTAGAAATATTATATGAAAATGAATATTCAGATGACCAAACTAATATATTTCAGCAACAAATTATGAGAGCGAAAGATTTCCGGATTTTCACGGAAAAGTTTCGTTTACGTTAATCCAACGGTAATCTGTCCCATCAAACGAAGCTAGCATGATACATGTTAGATTATCTTCTTTTTTATAAAAGGATTACTATATTTAATTCTACTTCTATTCTCCCCATTGAGAATCAACGAGCTCTAGAGCTAGTGCGATATAAAGTACGACTTTATATTAACTTAAAACAAAGGAAACAAACTAAATATTAATAAGAAGATATTTCAAACCTATTCATTAGTCGATGGTTACAAAATTTAGAATCATGATGATATAACCTAACGACTAAGTTGCTCGAGCTACGGCGTACGAATGGATCTCAACGATAGCGCTCATTCCTCTTTCATGAAACAAATAGCTCAGCTCTCTTTCGACCTTGTACTTCTAAATTGACTATTTGTACATGTCTGGTCATAATTGATGGTTGTGTCAACGTAATGCCTTTAGACGATCCCCGAGTCATATCTCAAGTCGTGTAGACAGAGCAGCAAGAAGAGCGTATTTATAAACAGGGAAGGCGAAATTAGGCTAATTACGGCCACTGCTATACAAGAGAGGGTGGAAGGACCATTAGGTGTGAAAGATGGTTAGCTGCTAAAGAAAGACACAAAAGCATCTTTTCTTCAACTTCTTTATGTTCCCCTAAAACAAAAAACTTCTTCCTTTTTCTTAGGGCATTCTGTTCTGAATATATACGTGAGACTTATAAGTGTTACACTCAAATAAAAAAATACTAGACTATTTCAAGAAGAGAATCTTATCTCGAGCTATATGTTTCTCGGTGGAATGGGCCTATCCTAAGAATTAGAATGCCCTAGGTGATGATATAATTAGAACTGCATTAGAATGCACTGAGTAATGATGTAATTATACACTAAATTTGAATTTCAAGGAATGTTTTGAAAGCACCGTCTATGAAAGAATTTTAGCAAGAGCTGTATCTATCCTGTACTTATCCTATTTTAATTTTGAACGAGCTAAGTTCATTCATTTACTTGCCTTTATATAATCATGCGGGGATTACTTCTTCCAAGTTAAAAAGATTAAGAAAACATGTGACAAAATATCGTATAATATGCATAAGTAAAAGGGTTGACTAAATTTCAAAGTAAATAAAAACTTACCAAGTGATTAATTACAACTTGACATATTTTCTGACCTAAATGTATTTGCCCCCTGATCATCACCATTTCGTGCATTTAAATATAAACGGAACATTATCAACATGTAACTGAAAAAAATTCCGGATGGCCTTAAAAGCATAACTCTTATAGAATCTATCTTATAGAAAGATAGATTCGTCTTATTTCTTAGAGAGCTCTTCTAAAAACTAAAATTTTAGAAGATGAAGTGAGTGAAAAGTAATAAGCACATCTATAATCATGACCGTAAATAACTAATCTCTTCGTAGATTGATGAGCTAATTTTTAAAACGATCAATACTCTCTGTAAACGAGTCATGGAATTTAAAAGCCTTAAAAGAATAACAGAAATGGTTCAATTCACTTTTCGCTGTAATTTGGAAACCTTATCCTTGGAATAAATTTCGCTCGGGGTAAGTATGTCCCTTCCTTATAAAGGGAATATTGTCGAAAGTTTTTCTCATCTAGATATAAAGTCAAATTCTACAAGCAATATATTAATTGTTATGTTTTGTGTATGTAAGAGCAGGAGACCCATCCATCTATCATATCAATTTGCTCCTACCATTTTCAATGCTAATATTTTGTAGGAAAACTCAGTTATCGAAACATAATACATATGTGTCCCTTACTTTGTCTCTACTGTCATATTGATTGGAATTAATGGGATATCAACGTTATACTTATTACTACTCCCTAAAATACAATTGTCAGAATTCATTCAATGACCTTGTCATTATTGTTATTCTATTTTACTTCAAGTATTCCAAACCTGCGAATGAAAGCCCTTTAGTTACGCTTGCTGTTTTGTAGTTGAAATCTTTGATGAGAACTATTTTCTCACTTCAAACCTGTAATAATTGTAGTAATTGTAGTTATAATTCATTTGATCTCATATACTTGACACATATTTCGCTGAAACGTGGTAACATCGTTCTACCTTTCTATGGCACCTATTGTTAAGGCTTTGTATAAAACCGAGTAATTTTCACTGATTTAACTCAACATTCGTTCATTCCATTATAAATATCTTTCTTTGTCAAGATTTCTATCTTGAGGTGATTCCAAGTGCCTATACATATAATTAGAATAAATAGATAATAACAATAAATAAAGGACTTAGTTTTCTTTACGTATTGATTACTAATACCACCCTTTATAGCATTCAAGTTCTTTTGTATTTGTCTTCTCCACTAAATAACCCTCAATCATGAAAAACAGATAATACGAATACCGTGAAATGGAGATTAAACCACTGTGTATTTTTCAGTGATATTGAGTTTACCCTTCGATTTCAAGAACTAATATTACTGATATATCTTAAATCCTTGTTTGTCTTATCTCTTTTCTTATGCGTTCGCGTGAATTAAGCCCAAACGTTAGGACAATCGGTGGGAGTTAATGTTGGTTTGATCCCGGCTCCTGCGACTCATTGGGCGTGACGTCTCTTCCGTTGTCCTCAACCTCACCTCATTAAGGCCATTCGGATTCCCGTTCATCCGCTGTTCATTATGCGGAACTCCTGGACCTCTGCCTGACACATGCCATCTGTTATCTTTGTTACGCCATCGACTGTTACCCACATTGCCCTGTGACAGTGGGCTGAGTCTTGATCCCATCCACAGAATGGGAACCTTCAATTCCAAAGTGTACTGGGGGTGCTTATCATTCACTATCATTAAGGTCAAAAATATCCAAATTTGAACTCATGTTTGAGGATTCCATTTAGGGAAGTAAATTTCATATCGATTTGTAAAATGAAAAGCATAATTATAAAGAATAATCTCATAAAATAAAAATTTAATGAAAGAAAATCGGTATCGTTTATTTAATGAAATATTTAATTTACACATTAATTTGAATTACTCCCTGATTATTATAATTATATATCAAATTGTCGAATTGAAAAAATTTATAATTTGATAATGTATGATAAATGCGAATTTAATTGAAATATTTTTATTGATAAAGAGATACGTATTTAGACATTATCAAGTACTTAGGTTTAACGTGGCAACGAAAACCTCAGGACAGAGAAAATTGGAAAGTTCTTGGGGAGGCCTACATCCGACGTCGGATTGAAAATGGCTGATGATGATGATATACAATATAAATTGATTAATGAAATATATTGAATATGAAGCAATTTCGACGTGGTTTTCGTAAAGTCGGTCCTTATTTTTTTCTTCGTAGGTTAATTTCGTAAATACTTAAATAAATAAGGTAAATCATATTGAAAGTCATTTAATGAAGTTGAAATAGGGCTGTTAAGGCTGAAATGATATGAATCGGAAAATATTATTTGGCATCATCGCCAGGAGAGATAATGGAGAAAGAATCAGCGTGGTGGAATAAAACCTCAGAGCAGAATATATACGTCAGCAGGGTCGACCATAATGGAAGGAAGTAAAAAGGTGAAAACGAGGGAATTGAAGAGAAAGGCAGGATGTTATCTGAAGGCTACCGCCCTTCGTCTATCGCAGGCCTTTCCCAACTGCAAACAATGACTCACATCGCAAGCGTTTCGCAGTTTTTCATTATCTTCTCCTGGAAATGTTTACCTTAAAGTAAGATAAAGAACGGGTGAAATCGAGCAAGGGAGATACGCGTTCACGTAGATTCTTTTCACTTATCCAATAAATTAGTCTGTTAGGGTCAAAATACATAGGGGATTTGTTTGTATGGAGAAAACCATGTTGATTATTTTTTATTCAACCGTGGAGGTACATCTCAGAGGGTGATGGATAGTACCTGATATAGATATTAGCTGATAAATAATTCATTATGAAAATAAGCTTTGGAATTAACAAGGGCGTAGAAGAGTATGAAAAAATATGATGACGGTGACTAACGAGTTATCCATAATTGGATGTAAGATTGTCACCATAGTGCTTGGAAGTTGCACTTTTTATTTAATTATCTGATTTAATGAGCAAATTCAGCAGGAAAATATTGTTGCAGATATCCAGTTAATTTAATGTATAATTAGGGAAAAGGTGAACATTTTGCAATGATGATTATAGTCTCTTATTCATAGTTTATCAACGTATTTGAGCCTATTATGCCAAGGTTTTTTATATAAATAATTAATGGCTTGGAATGAAGGTAAGAGGACAAGACGTATATATGCTTGAAATATTCAAAGAGTTTAATTACGAAGATCTTTAGTAACAAAAAATCGGATAGTGAAATATTTATCGCCAAACTCTTCAGTGATTCATCCTTGAAACCTTATTTATAATTAAATTCTAATCTAGAAATCGAGCTAGATCTAAACAGATGAAGCCTAGAATCGTGAATTTTTAATTTCACGGCTCAATTGCAAGCTAACTAAGAACATACAGATTACATAATATATCAGATGCCACAGAAGAAAAAGCTTGGTGGTACAAACACTTAATCTTAATTACCGGTCTTGCTCTTGGAGTAGCGTACTAAACTTAAAAGTTAAACTTCAGGTTAAAATTAAACTGTGTGAAAAATGTATGATTTTTTTTCTTATTTTACCATGGCCTGCCGCAAAGTTACACCAGAACATATCAACTGAATTAATAATATATGAGTTATTTAATTCTTCAATACATGAGTATTTCATAAGAATTCCACTTCATTCATGGGATCACGTTCCACTTCTCCATCAGAAAATTGCAAAACTTCGGTGTCTTTGTGTGAACTCTGCTTACATAAGGAGAGGAAGCTGTTGAGAAAGTTCTAAATGATTCACCAAAGTGTTTTCCAAAGGACTTCATATAGAATGCCTCGGTTTTTTCCGTTGCATGCACCGGTTATTAATTTTATAGGATGAGGTGACCCCTTTTAAGTGAAAACTTGTACGCCATCTCCGGTTTAAGAATATCGAGTTTAAAAAAAAGTGCAAGCAAAGCAGTTTCTTAGAGAATACGGATAACAGGATAGCTGAGGAAAGGATTGGGTTTGAAAGCGGCATTCCCTATGAAGATCTCAGGAGCGTCGCAGTTTCCCAGGACACTATTTTTAATTGACTTATTTACATAATGAGACGCTTTAATCTAGAAGGAAGTTCAATTATGCTGCGATGGGAGACGATTGTGAAAATTATCTGAATTCACGACTAAATCTGCTTAAGAAAGGTATTGCGCAGGTTTTATCCAGAATTTTACAACTACTCTTTGAGCAAAACATGTGCCCTTCCATGCTTATAAGTGTTATATGAGGGTAGTGTAAGTTAAATGGTGGAGTTGGGAGGTAAGGGAAATGTTTGACTCTTTAGCTCTTAACACTCGAATGTTTCCTTGAATTTGGATTGAATCTATTACGTGAAGTAATCTATTATTTGAATATATTCCTATCAATAAATAATCACGTCAGAGAACATATTTATAATATTTACCAAGTAAGCAAAAGATCAGAAATTTAAAATTTTAATCCTAAAAAATACGATATTTTAATTGTGCCATTTCTTAATCAATGTTCTGTTTTCAATTTTCTTTAGGTGCAGGATAAAAAAGATGCAATTTAAAACTTTTATCGCATAATTACTCAGGGGAGTGATAATATAAAAGAAGGTAGAATAAAAATGGAAGAACTGAGCTATGAGAGATTCTGCGTAAGGGTATACATATTGGTGTTTGGTGGAATTATTGACTGCCTCAACAAGTTCTACAAAACCCTCTTATTTAGTTGGTGATTAACATAGAAGAACTGCTTCCAGTGATGATGTTTTAGCACAGTGATAGAACTACGTACTGTCTAGTAACCGCACTCCCTCTCAAAATCTTTATTTATTAAAGTTTAAGACGCAAGTTGGCCTTCTAGCCAGGTGGTAACGTTTAATTTAGGTAGCTAATACTTGAAGGAATGAGTATTTAACCAGCCTAAGAAAAATGACATTACATATAGATATCCGCTGAACACAGCGTGAATACATAACTACCCTAAACCTTAAATAGGAATGGTAAATTTTTGAGCACATGTATGTACGGAGAGTTGGAATACTCATTTTTGTAAGCATTAGCATTTTATGATCTTGAACCCCATGAGAAATCACTATTCGTTATACTAAGGTGACATCGGAAAAACATTTTCTTTGGCATCTCTGAGATACGAATCCACGGATAAATTATTATTCAGCAAAGCTCAAACAAAATTCAGCAAAACAGGATCAAAGTATGAAATATTTCATCTTAGGAAAGCTGGAGATTTTTCCGCTGCCGATAAACGTCAGTGAATACATCGATAAGTGATGCGTCGAGTCAAAGCGAGCAATCTCCCGAAGCCGAGAGTCAAATTATATCGCACGTGATCATCCAACATGTAGCGATTCTGATTCAGTTAAAAATTTTCCGCATCGCTCACAGCGGGTTATGGATTTTTATTTCGACAGTCAACCGCGCAAAACGACCTGAATTCCTTTCAAACTCATTAACTCCGCGCCTGCATTGAACGCGCATCCCAACGCTGCTGGAATCGCGAAGCCCTCTCGTTTTTAAGGTAAGATTCTGCAGAGCGCCGTCACCCGGAAAAATAATTGCTGCCCTCGAATTTGAAATCAGCGGAGAAAATGTCTTCATGAGCGGAAAAGTGAGCGAATCCACGAAAATTGAAAAACACGAAATTAATGGCGGAAAATATTGATTCCGAGCTAACGATCAAAAAGTTACTAATTTTTAAGAATTAATTACTGAAAAAGTTAAGCACAATTTGAATACAGCGGATGATTGTTACGATTACGAAAAGTAAATTAGTAAAAAGATATTTCCTTTTTGTTTTTAAGAAAGTTTTGAAAAGAAAGGCAGTCAGTAAAGTACAATAGAGTAATGGTAATTATTAAATATTTAGTGTTATTAAAACAAATGAATGTTCATGCATTCATATATAATGAAAAAGAGTTTCGGATATAGATTACCTTATCTGATAGAATATTTCAGTAACATTAATGAATACACGGGATTTATACGCAGTTTTACGGCAGCGGTATAAATCTTACTAAGATAAAATTTAAGTAGACTTCATCATAGTTTGAATATGTTTCATTTTATACACCAGATGCCAAAATAAAAGTAAGAAAATAATCAATTAAGGATAGCTTTTCATTAACATTACAGTTTTTGAGGCTAAAAAGCTAGACATTTTGTGTAAACCGTTAGTATAATTCAATGATAAACAGAGGTGAAAAATAGCGACATAACTGGGACTGGTATTAGTATAATTATGTAGATCAGAGATCAGATATAAATATAACATAATGGTCATTTAGATTATTTATCAGCATAAATTTAGATAATAACATAGTTTAAGAGTGCATACAAGTTATCTACCTAATTGTTTAAGTCTGAAACGCGATTATCTGAGTGCAATTTAACATAATAAAAACCTTAAAAAAAGTATCGCAGATAAAAGATAATGTAAATTCCATTCCGTCAACTTCGTCCTCTATGCTAACTGAGAGTAATCAAATTAGAGTTACCGCGGAAACGATCGATGTAAACAGCTATCCGAGTATTTTTTCACTGGACCCGGACGAATCCCCCTTCTTTTATGCACCGCATCGATTAATTAACGACGATCTCCCCAATACATTTTGGAAAAAGGACGTCGACTTGACGGGAAGACCGCAGCAAGGCCGTAAACACATTGAGCGCAGATGCGGATGACTCAGTGTGGCCCTCGACTAATCAAAACGTGCCATGTTTTTCAGGTGGTGTTAAAACGTCATTTGCTTCTCTGCTCCCAAACTAATGGGCCTTTAAAGGAAACGCACGGACCGAAAGTGACAACTCGATGACCTATTTCGCGGGGAAATGCTTTTAGCGAGCCTCGCCGATTACGTTTCATTTTTATTGCCCACAAATACTTCGCGCATGTACAAGGAATCTACAGTAATATGAGCACTATATCTTTGTCCTGAATGCACTTTACTGCGTATGAATTTAATGTACTGAGAAGCACATTGGTTTCACTAATATGCACATATTGTAGAACGAGGAGATCGGACTTTTCACTTTCAAACAATTAATGCATCAAATAGTTTGTGTTGTATGTCCTCCATAACGAGTAACAAAGTTGACAGATGTTCTATATCCCATGGAAGTTTCACTTTCATCGTGGGATGTTATTCAACTTCGGTCACTAGTTTAAACAAGCAGGAGTAAATTAAATTGACTAAATTAAATTCGTTTCAACTTGAGTTTAAGGCGGCTTCTATAATTTGCTTACCTGAGGAGTGTGTGCCTTCCCGTCCCAGTATAAAAGGCAGTACATTGTTATGGAACTACTTACTTGCCTAATTTCAATAACAAAAGATTAATGGATAAGCAGAATACCTCCATTACAGATTGTTTTATTCACTTCATTATTTGTCGAAATTTTGGATAAATTTGTCAATAATTTATTACTGTTATTCCTTATTTTCCTATGAGTATATTTTTATATGAAGGACATAGTATCTACCGGGAATGGTTACAGAAATAATTGTGTGTATCATTTTTCGTTGAATTTAACAACAATATTGTCAGTTTTTCTGACTAGTATTATACTAGAGATGGGCAAATTTGCCAGCTTATTTATAACTTCGGAGTTTCAATTCTTAGATGTATATATGTCTTTTACAACCGATGGCACAATTTTACAGTAGTATGCTCTAATATAATGATCCTTTCTCACTTTTATTATTTTAATTCGTAAATTTTCTGAGACACTAATATCAATCAATTAAGTGCACGATTTTTCTTAATTGTTTAATTTTATGTAAACTTATGTATTTGGAATTTTTCGTTATTTGGTATTATACGTTCATACACATCCACTAGTTCGAGAACCTTTCTGTAGTGTGCGACCTATTAATAATTGTTAAGTTCTTTTATGTCTTAGCTTACCCAAATTTTATGAAAGAATATTATGCACCTATGTAATTTCATGCTGTCAGCATTGTAATCCTTCCAAAATCATTCTCTGGAAAACTTTCAGAATAGTAATTATCATGTCTCCTACTATTCCCAATAAGACTTGATTCGGTTTTCAATTATTCAAATATCCTTTTTCTACGGTTTCCCCATCAAATGACGGGCCATCTCCGGTTCTGCCTGCGATCCAACTCAAGGCGCCTTTGAGAAGGACTTGCACTTATATCGCAGGTCGAAAGTGGGGCTTCCAACAAGGTGACGTGTCTTTTCTGAGATGACTTTGGTGTATGGCTTTCCTGCAGAAGAGAATAGAGAAGAAACGCTATCCCAATTAGCGGGAAATTCCATTGTAAAAGTAGCTCTCAATGCTAATATAATGTGAGGTCGGGAATTGGGGTTTGACTTCGTGAATTCCCTTCTAGATGACTGGCAGTTAATAGCCGATATTCGAAACTACTAAATTGTGGTAGTGGTAGGAATAGTAAAAGTTACTTTTTTGTTTTATAAAACCTGTTTTATTTAACAATCCTTTCGAGCATTGTTTCGAATGCTTAATTCGTTGCTAAGAGCCGTGGAAGTCCTTCAAATCGATGCATCATTTCTGGAGTTGCCAGAGCGAGTTGCATAACAGGTCGCGCCGATTTGTGGGAGATGTTCCAAATGGGAAAAGTGGAAGAGGTCGACGGGAGGTCAAGGTCATCGCAGGACGAAATGATACGCAGAAACTGGCGATTTCGCACTTCGAAATGTCTCTTAATGAAGAGGAAGTATTTGGGTCAGGGGTTTGAAACGAAAGGACGATGAACAAGGGAGAGATAGAAATATTCCTCAACGCTAATCCAAAGAGTGATCGTAGGAAGGTGTTGAAATTAGGCACAGTGTAAATCAAAGCGCTACGTGGATATTACCGCAAGAAAATTCCTGCGCAGAAATTAGTCTGCCAAAAAAGATAAACATTAAACAAAAATAAAGAATACTCAATACAAGTTAATGAATATCGATAAGAAGGCTTTTATAATTGCAAAACTTTCTGATATGATTAAAATATTCAATCGATTTTAACACCTATTATCGTACTCTATTTTTATTATCCTAATCTGAAGGCACTATACTCTCGATAGAATACGAATATGAGAGGTGACTAAGAGGTATGCGGTTAAAATACATTGTCCCAGAGTATTCGTTTAATTAATAGCATTAGTGATCGTTTAATTTAATAGCATTTGACAGCAAAGAAAATGTAGAGTTAGGATTAATGGAGGAAAAAATATCACACTTACTAATGCCGGACAGCCTCATTAATTCTGGATTTAACTATCAAAATTAAACTTTTAGCATATACAACTCTAGTTCTTAATTTTTAGTATCTAATTTACTAGCCTATTTTATATCAATTTCTATTTTACTTAATTATCAGCCAATAAGCAGATGGTGAACGAATATATTTATAAGCCCACAAGAAAGTTCAGTAAGTATTTCGATGTATTAGAAAAGCGAAACTTTTGAATTATTTCTAATATAGCTATGCACAAATCATTAAAATTAAAATATTACGATAACTCTATATGTGCATTGAAATAGAATAAGAATTACTAATATTATGTTCCATCTTTCCATAAAATCAAAATAATTATATTGAGTTATCTTAACCCGAATTGGCCTAATGCCTGAGGGTAAAAGTTTAAAATGAATTCCAGAAAGTTTTATAAATAAATAACAATAATTCAGGATGTTTCATGAAGGGTTGACAAATCAATTGTTTAATATTTTTACAACTCTCTTGAGATGTGTTTAGAAGATAATTTTTCATATTTAAATGTATAATCGTTTATCTGGATTATATTTTTGCTTTATTGAATCAAAGAATTTTTGTAAATTAATCTTTTTAAAAAGGTTGTTTTTCTTGATTATATTTGTGTCAAGGTTATTTCTGTTGTAATCTATCTTATTTTGGCATGCCAAAGATTCAGTGCAGAACTTACTTTCGCGATAACATTGTGACTATTTGCATCACTGTAATCATAATTATAACATGTAGGTGCAACCAACAAGACTCAAATCGGTACAAAACTAGTATCAAGCGACGATAAAAGAAGCTGGTTTTTTGACGGATTTCAAAATCCAAGTAAATAAAAATGTAGATATTACAGCGAGGTATGAAATAAGAGATGACGCGGTCGAGATAAAAATAGAAAAGTCTTGGGAAGATATGAATCTAAATCCAATTCCCCCGAAGCTGTGTTTTGTGCATCTTGTCTTGAAGAGGATCGAGAAGACATAAATTTTCGTAGCGAGATGAGATTGATTCTTCCAACTCTGCAGATATTCTCTCTCTCTGCGTCATCGTCGCTTCTTTTCTTTGTAGGTCACTCTTAAGGGATTAAACGTCCATCACTTGACCACTCGCTTTTAAATATGTTCTCCCTCATGAATGAATGCCCTTCGAGTTACGAAGCAAATGCAATTAGATTAGATAACGGCTGCATCCACCGGGAATTTCCACATACCCTTTATCAAAATACACATGCCACTAAGAATGTAAGTACCAAATTGATTAATATAAGAACATAGGTCACTAAATGAATACTCTCCATATATTTAGCATAATTTAATGATATTTTTGTATGTGTTTGTATTCATTACCTGAAAGCTTTTAAACTGCTCGGTTTCCTTAAAATAAATGCTGTCGAAAATTTTGCCTCACAGACTGCACTCAGAGCATACTGTGCACTTATTCGACCGACCCTTGAATATTGTAGTACTATATGGAACCATAAAGACTAAGATCGATGCGATCGAAAGGGTACAGTCTCGATTAATTAAGTGGCTTTCTTTAAAAGAAAATACTGTATATAAGAAGGAAAATAACAATATGCTATGTCAAAGGTATAACCTTCTACCTCTTTCCCACCGAAGATGCATAGCGCATCTTCTTCTTCTGAGAAAAATTATAGCTGGTGATGTTTTTGAATGCAATAAACTTATCGAGCTTGTTCAAATCAGGGTGCCATCACAGACAAGAGGTTTTTTCCCTTTTTGTGTTCCTTCCTGCAGAGTTAATTGCTGTAAACATTCGACCATCCCAAGAACAATGGCAAAGGTAAACAAGGTGCTACGAAAAATTCCAGACTGTGATATTTTTAGCGACAAAACGTGATATTTAGGAGAAGAATTGTTTAATTTTTTTCCTAATTTGTCTCTGTATTTTCAACTGATCTTGTAATCTTCTTGTTATTCTATATTTGACGAGATTTTTGTCATTGGTTTTCCTTTGTTTTATTTTACCTGTTTTTGACGTATTTATTTGCCAAGTTTTTATTCAAACACAACTTTGTGGGTTTTTACCTGTTCGTGTTATAGAAATAAATAAATGCATTTACAGTTAAATAATATTGAAGATTCCAGAGCTTGAACTGTTTGAATACATTAAACAATGATAATCTGCCAATAATGGACTATTTCCAATCTCTTCAAATGCCTATCACTGATCTATGATATTAGTTATCAAGAGCTAGTAGAAGCAGTTTTACTTGACAAGAAGAGGATTGAGGTAGCTTGCCCTTACTTTCCTCATCCAGACAGAATAGTATAAGTGGGACAGGTTAATTAAAACACAATGACTATACGAGTAACACTTTTCCTAATATTTCATAAGGAGATACCTAAGTCAAACCCCTATTTATCATTACTTATACTTCCGTAGCTTGAATGCCATCAAAGCTACAAACGAGTATGACAAAAGTAGATTAAATATACATTTTATATATGTCGCACCAATACGCAAATGAAAATCTTCAAGTCTCCTAGTCGCCAGTATATGTTTAGAGGAACTAGTAGAATCCATTAACTGCATATTTTCTTCATTGTTCCTTTATAAAACTATTTATGGCTAAAAAATGGAATCCTTTTTAACCATTATGTTATATCATTGCTGCTGTTGCATATTCAAAATTAAAATAAGAATGCTAATAAGAAACTTAAGGATTTAAACATTCAACATGGTCAGTTTGATGAATTAATATCCTAATATTCCTCAAACAGAGGCGATGGAAACCTTCCAATTCTATTTATTCCAAAAAACTCCGTCGAGAATTAAAAGTCAATATTTGAATAAAATTCATTTGGTTAAATGTGGAAATCGAGGCAAAAAAATAAGTCTGCGGAATTAGGGAACACAAACATGCGGAATAAAAAAATAACGAAGCTTCATTCGGTGACAATCAATTAAAAAAATAGAACAAATGGAGTAAAGAAAGAGGACTTTTTACGATCTTTTTCACGAAAGAAGAGGAATTTCCAACTAATCAAAACTCGTGGTAATTAATTAATAGATTGGCGGAAGTATTTCAACGTGTATTACTTGCCAGTTTTCTCAGAATACCTACTTTGAACATGCACTATTTTTACGTCATTTTAAGATATTGCGTTATAATAATTAGGTTTCATGTTTATATAAAAAGGATAAATACGTAAAAGTAAATTATCGGGTTTTAATTGAGTTTAAGCGTTTCTGTTTAAACTAAATGCAGATATAAGAAAGATGCGATAGAAGATAGTTTACGTAAGTATATTTACGTTACGTTTAAGACAATCACTTTAATTATTCTGATAACTGCTGAATGTGAAGGTTTTGAAAGTTATAAGTTGAATCCTAATCATAGCATCCACTACCTGGGAAATGATACTAACTTCAAAAGAAGATAAATTGAGGTACTTCCAGGCATACATTTTAGTCGACTTTAGCAGAATACTAGGAATAGCATATGCAAGATGATCTAGATAAATTTTATACCTTTTTGAAAGCAATTAATTGAATTTTTACTCTAACTAAACATTTAGTTATTAAAATAATTTATATGCCTAAAACTTTTAGCATCTTACTGAGGTAATGTGTTGAAGAAGTACGATACCAGACATTAACGTCTTTACCTAACATTTTAATGAAAGAACTATTATACTATTGCAGCTTTTGAGTCTAACAACGTTTACTGAAATATATAATTTACAGTTTACTGATTTACATAATTCGTAACTAAGTCAAGGAGTTCAAATAATTTGGCGTTAACTGTTACCAGCATTATGATTCTTAAAACCATGATGGCGGGAAATTTAGATTTCCCACTTATAGTACACTATTCTATCTACTTTTTGAGAAAAATATCGAACGATGTTATTACTTTGTGGGTGATTTTCCAAGATAAAGGGTGAAAGGTTTCGTTATGTTACGTCGTGAATTATTGCAAAGGGGCAAGGGACTTTTCTGCTTACAAATTGGTCGGAATTTCAACCCTCATAATATTAAAATTTTAGAGAGAAAAATAGAATCACTAATTTATCAATGTTTTTTCGCAATAAAGGCTATTACTATTAAGAATGTGCATTAAATTTACTCCGTTGTTGTAAATTTCTGTAATAATTCAGCGTGGCATTTTCCTCTCTCTCTACCACACGTAATTTTTAAAAGTCTTTCTTCCAACTCCTCAGACGTTGCCAGGTTTGTAACTTGTCTAGTTAAACATTGAGTAAACATGAAAAAATACAATTCTTAGTATTCAACCGAACTGTCATCTAATTGCGGATTTATATATAAAAAAACACGACGCACATTTAACCTCTCAAAACTTGTCTCTCTTCGGAGTCGCATCTGAGGTTCGTCCTTGAGGCAACACTTTGTCCCCGGGGGCAAACGGATTCCACTTCGGCGGAGTGAAACAGCGGAAGGAGTCGAAACAGATCAAAAGAGAGGAAACCGTGAATACAGCCGTTCCAAGGGAAAGGTTACTAAAATGCCCTTCGCAGGGGCAGACAGACATCTAACAAGGGATGCCAGTTTAAATGTATCTGGAAATAGAATTAAAAATTTGCGGAATTTATTTTTTATCTCGGGACCATATTTATCAGCGTACTGAGATTTTGACAACATCTTTCCGGAACTACATTCCACAATTAGCAACGAACTGCCATTTTCCCTTTTTATGACTCATCTAAAGATTTTAACAATAATTTAATATTTTCCTTACTAAGTTTTGTCCACATTTTCAAATTATGAAGACTAGCGGAAGTGCCCGTTGAAATGCAACGGGGATAATAAGTAAACATATATGAAGTTATACTCTCTCACGAATTTAGCAGCTAATGGTTGACCGGTAGAAGACCCTCTCAGCCTTTAGGTGGATGACTTTATGGTTTGTATATTGGTTCGCATTAAAGATTTTATCTAGGAAAATGGATTGAGAATGAAATTTATGATGTTTGGATAGTATATAAGTATACATATACTTGTAGGTATTTCATTTGTATACATTCAATATAAATGAGTATACAGTTACAATGGCTCTTATACGATTGTAGAAAGCCAAGAAGTTTTATAGACCTTTAATGATAGATTCCAACACTACATGCCTCTCATTTCTCCCATTCTACAGATACCGTACATAACTTATGAGACAATATTTAAATTCACTAAAGTTTAAATCTTCTGTACGCGTACTTGGTGTCATTTTGGAAAATCTCCAACGCTTATATGTCACACTATCGTCATAAAAGGTTGCAATAATACTAAGGTACGTAACCTAACGAACGTACTGGTAGAAAGTCTAACATACTAAAATATTGAAATTTTGATGGCCAGTTTTCAAAATCACGGTTATATATAGTGAAACACTTCAATTAAAAACATAGGTAAATTACATTATGCATTCATGATTAATTGTACTAATAAATAAGTTAATGACAACACTCGTATGTATGTTATTAACTATGTCCAATTCGTCTATGTTGACGTAAAACTGAGTTCTGCTTATGCTTCATCAGTAATAAATGCAATAATTTAATCTTTATTAACTTAAATCGGCAGTTCTAAACTATATAAATTCATTTCACTTCCAATGTATAACTAATTATAACACTTTTGAAGTATCTGAATCATAAAAAATACTTCGCAGCACCTAACGTCTGTGATATGATTTACAATAAAGAAAAAGGCAATGTCGCGAGAAATATCTGTTTAAAGGAAATAGACAAATTTATTCAAAATATTTTGAGGATTTTCAACCGAAAAAACCACTGACAAACTTATTTTTCAGCGATAAACCAACTGAGGCGAGAGGCTAGCTCTTTAAATTTCCGCCATATAGTTTGTTTACATCCATGATGCATTGCGGTTAAAGTTACTTTTAAGAGTTAAATACCAATTAAGGCTTAAGTATCGACAAAAATACGTTTTTTTAGAGTTTACGTGAAGATTACAGTCAAGGTCGACTCTAAATATATGTTATAATACCGGACCTAAGTTTAGAAAATCAGTTTTAACTTAAATATAAATCAATAGTATGTAATTGATAGTGACAACAAGTCATAATTACTATCGCATTGATATATTTTTAATTATTTACATTCTCCAAATAATTAGCTGGGCCCGCGCAAATATTTGCGCACATAGAAATTAAAGATTTGACAATACTTCATAAAAAGTACATAGTTCTTAATCAACTTTCCACTAGTGTTATTTTAGGTACCGGAAACTAACATACATCTTATTAGACGTCCATTGACAATATTTTAAATTTATTTTGTTCCAGGGGTAAGAAGCCATGCTACAGTAAATTTCCTTCCATAAGGAATATATAGGTAAGGTAGGACGTGAATTGAGGGAGTTACAGGTGAGATTTCAGCTTGAAATCGTACGCATAATTACAGATGGTCATTTTGTACTGACCTAGATATCTAGAGATATTTCTTAAATGCCCAGGACCCGATTCTCCCATGTGGAATACATGGGAGAAATATTAAAAGTAATTCTTTACTTCTAATCGATGAGATGCACGACTATGCACCATGATGATGATCAATTTCTTGCATTTTTACTTAAAATTTTACCTTTAGCTCGCAATAAGTAAGTATACCTTACTTGTAGTAACATAGTTGATCGTTATCATACAAAAAAAGTTATTTTTCGTAGTAGTTTATATTACTACAAACATTAAGATACTTCATTGATCAACTTATTACTAAAATAATCATAAAGTAATAATTTTGGGTGTAACAATGCAAAGAATTCCAAAACTGAATTTACAATTGTGGAAACTAAAATAAATGTATATTATTTATTAAGCTTTTCGGTACTTCAGACGAAAACGTTTCCTCAGGAGGGTTTAGTTTAAATCAGTCAAAGTATACCTAGTTCTTTTCTTCTGAATGCATTAATTAATAATAATATATAAACAGACACATTAATGTAATTATTGATGACCGATTCCATTTCACAAAAAGTAATCACTTTCAGTCAATCTATGAAAATTGTCATCGGGCCACCTAATTCAATTGCTTCCCATGTGGTTACACTTCAATTAAGTACCAATTTAAAATATTCACTCGTCTTCGCGAAACGCAATTACTGTGAAAATGACGTCTGAATGGTTCACTACTGCCTAGTAAAAGTTTCTCGTAAATTAAATAGTTAAAAGCAGGTCAGTTGCTGAAAATAAAAAAAAATAATGCTGTGACATCGTCAGCAGGTAATTGTCTCGGAGAGGAACACTAGTGTAAAAACCATGGCATTTAAACCAATAACAGTAGGATATTAATTTATGCATCACTAAAAAGAATAAAAATAGGACGATTTAAAGTAGGTTTTTTGTGCTTGTAATTTAAATGGAAACGAATTATGGGTTCCGGATTTCGATCCCGGAGACTCCGGAAATGAAACTATTAAGATCACATTAGGATAAGAAGACATTTTAAGAAAGGCACAAAGAGATAACGGAAACGATGATTATATAGAAATGAATTCCATATGCACCTAAAAACCAACAACAATTTTTTTCGCGGAAAGTAAGTGAGTTGTGTAGCTAACTTTTACCCCAATACTAAAATGTGTAACATAAACACGGAAAACCATCTAATAACACAAACTCAATCACAATGCCAAAACAGAAACGAAAATTAAACAGCTCACGATAAGATAGTAAATTTATATGGAGTGAAAGCAATCAAAATTGCCACAAATGAATCACTTTTTGTATTCTGCATATAACAAAACATAAAATTGCTTTACCTTTTTGGACAGGTATGCGAAGTTAGCGATTTGCTACATATTGATCACTGGATGTTCTACTCCTGTGAGAACCCGAGCATCGAATCAAGAGAAATCTTTACGATCTTCACTGACTACATTTTTGTCTATCTCTAAATATTCATCGTTGATAATATATTAGATTTAATACTTAATTCAGAAGATTATATCAAAAACATCCGCAACGTACCTGTTTATTTATCTGTATTCAGTTGAATTGATCGAGAGAAAGCAATTATAAGAAGCACAATACTAATAAAACTGTTTTATTTCACGGAAACACTGTTAAAAATTACGTTGATATAAACAAAGTTCGGTTGCTACAGAGAAATAAACAAAATTTGAATTTTTTAAAATTTTGGTATATTTTTCGCGAGATTTTTCGGAGGATATTGTTTTTATCTGCAAATGTTTATAATATAATTATATATATAAATGTATAAATATAATTTCTTCTATTGTATATCTAATATAGTGTATCTCTTATTTACAGCATTAGTTTTAACTGATCATTTATTCTATATGTCTTCCTATGGATAAACTCATGAGCTCAAAATGAAAAATCCGATGTGGCCAACTCATGACTTTCTCCGTATTTATTGAAAACATAAGCCTATGCCGGTAATATATAAATAACTCCAAAACAATGAGTGTTACATAAAAATGTTTCATACAAGCTTTGTAGTAAAAAACATTATCTACAACTTTGGTACATAATTGTATATACCTACATTGCATTTTGACAGACATAAGTATGAAAACTTCAATTTCTGGGTAAACAACAACTTCCGGTTAACCATTATTCAAGAATCACTCCTAAACAATTAGTGTTACGAAAATATGTTTGCTACAAAAGTTGTAGTAAAGTATATTATCTACAACTTTTGTGTGTAAATGTATATACCTATATTGCATTCTTACATAGATATTTAAGAAACAAAATTTTGTTCCGGATAAACCGTAACTTCCGGTATAGCGATAATCTCCAAAAACTAATCAACTCTTGGCATTGTTAGGAAAATTCTAAATATGAATTTTGAAAATGATCGAATAATTACTTTTTAAGATAGAGCGCCCACAAACCTTTTAACCACAGACAGACAGACAGACACACAGACAGACAGACACACAGACAGACATGTTCGGGAAAATAGCTAAACATGCTCTATGGGCCCCAAAACATATATTTCCGTCGAAATCTGGAGGTCTTCTCTATACTACGTATAGGGAGAAAGTAAAAATTGCTTAGGTCGTCATGGAGATGAGTTGTTTACAATATCAAAATATTGATAAAATATTGGTGCATTTTATCAAAATGTTTACAATTTCGAATCGTAAACGATATTCTACGACTGAAATAAGAATCTCCATTCAATTTCCTTTCTTTTGGTACTTGTCTCGACTTTGTACGACTTGTGTTACTAATTTAATTTTGCGAAAGAAACAAAGCCTGCAAGCGATAAAAGTGAAGTTTACGTGTATTCCTTATGGAACCGTATTATGGACTCCTGGGTTCGAACCCGGGCTTTCTTAGTAATGGGAATAGTTTTCCTAGGGGTTTCTAACTCGTAGAAACACAATGCAGTTTGTTTCGAATCTCTAAGTCAAACCGTTTCTGAAATAAAGGGGGGGACGGACGGACAGACGGACGGACGGACGGACGGACACTTCGGAAATTATATATAAAGATATGTATGTACAGAGCAACGTAACATATTACATGTAATTTTGAGCCCTATTTCAGTTATGCATAAAAATGCTAACTGAAAGTAAAAATAAAGGTTTGGAGGAAATAAAAAATAGTTTCCCAACGGATAATTGTGTACAAGAGCTACAATTTAGCCGCAAGACACGTCTACTTCTATTTATATTCCCTGCAAGCCGCTCATCGGGGTAGAGCTAGAAGGGTAAACACCGTGCGGGAAACCTGTTTTCTTTCCTCATAGAATTAGCGTATCGCCAGGGCTTAGGATTAGCAAGTTTTGGGAAGAATTTGCGTTCGAGTCTAAATTTTACTCTCCTCGAATCAACTAATAGGCTAAGGGGGCAAAATATACGTCTTCCAAGAACATACTTTAAATTTAGGTAATATTATGATCTCAATATCTTAATTGGTAGCATAGCAACTCAATAACCTAACAAGCCCAATGACCGTCACTCATGTATAATAAGGCACGTTTTTACAAGGTTACAAAGAAGAACTCTTACTTACAATTAGGCTTTCCACGTATATTGGTGACCTGAATTAAAATGGAGGAATAGATTCGGAAGTAACTAAGAGTTAGTATACAATCACAATAGTACACAATCACAGCAAAACCCTCTCGGCGTGTATGCTTATGAATAATCAAACGACCGAATTGACGGATTTCCAAAAATTCTTCCTTAGGAGGATGCCACTAACTACATTTATATACATTTATAACTACATAAATATTTATTGTGAAAGGAATTTACATTATTAAACCAAAATTGATCTTAAGATGAAAGTATATATAGTATACTGTACTCTCCAACCCTGTCTTACATTTTGGCTATAAAAAATTTTCTGTGAAAATCAAGATCTCCGCATTTTCAAAATGTACATTTTGTGAAATTTCAGAAGAAACAGTTTATTTGTTTAGTTTAACGTTGTAGCACATGCTTTCAATGTCTCATTTTTTCTGATCTGAAATAGGTTTCCTGGTTTTGTTTCTAATCCTTGTTTAAATATTTAACGAATTTTACAAGAAGAAATGGTTAAAGGTACTTTTCACATAAGGGCGTACACCCAGAAAAATCCTAAGGAGGGGAATTCTCCTTGGAATTTTACAAGTTTAAATATTATAATTTATACTGAGATGGAATAATGACAAAATTTTTAAGTCACCTAGGAGTGAAGAATATTCTTTTCTGAAAATCTTTGTTTCTACACCGCATGTCAGAGAATATAACTGTTTTTCATACATGTAAATGTATTGAGCGTCATAATATGGAAACTAGGTTTGTGGAAATAAACACGAGATTTGATGGACGTGATTTGAAGCGTATGCACGTCGAATGCACTCAGTCTGAGGATCGGATTACGTTTGAACGATATATCCTATAAATACGTCAAGAAGAAACGAGCAAATTATTCAATACGTGCTATGCGCATGTTATCGGATTTACTATAATAGTAGCATTGGCATTTACGTGTACTTGAGGCTAAGGTCACTTCCGAAGTTGGCCCTTGGCCCTGTTGTAACGATGTATTGGGACTGAATTGTTTCGCAGTCGCGTCATTTATCACAGTAAGCATCATTGGTCTCCTGTCTTATTTGACACGTAGATGATAACACTCAATGCCAAGTTCTCGGATGACCCCGTTTTCCTGTTCCTTCTTTGAGTTACTATTCGCATTTTTATCACTTTTGAACTCATCTTTTGGTTAAAGTAATTTACTGCCATTTCCTCCCCAACTCTCTTAACTTACCAGCTAGACTAAGCTAGAGGGCGCTTTTCATTCATTAAATACAGCCAAAAATGTGTACAATCAAACCTTCCAAACATTTCCTACCTAAAAACTGTAATCGCAAGAAGGTCAATGCCAATCAAAGTGCCTAAAAGTTCGATACTCATTAATTTAGCCGTCATTCGTTCTGCTGTGTCCGTAAAAACCGTGTATTAATATTTACTGTTATTATATAAATGCAATTGCTTTGAAGTGGCAATTTGAATACAAATTTCATTATTTTACTACAACAATTAGAAATCATCAACAGATATATAAATATAGGAATAAGCCTATTATGACTACTCCAATACAATAGTACGTACAACAGTGGTAAAAATTGAAAACTCAAAACAGCCAAGCTAACAAATACTTAATTTTTGAAACAGTAGGAATTATTTGATTGTATAGCATGATTAGACCATGCTGTGATGGAAGCAAGTTCTTGATGTATTAAAAGGTAGTAAGTATTAAAAGTAATTATTAAGTTTGGATGCTAGTTTTTAATGTATTAAAACGGGTATTGCAACGGAAAACGTTTTGGCTGTAGCAATAACACAGAAGTATCCCGACTTTTTTATAATTCTCTTCTATTGTTACTCTCGTTTTGGATGTTGTCCCATGCTATTTGATCTACTCCTTCATCAATATCATTTACATCACTCTACTATTCTGAATGCCAATACCTTATCCAGTGCCTAGGATTTTCATTCCTACTCTAACTAAACATTTACTCTTTTACATTAGTTTCCAAATGTAAATACGTGAGAACAGATGTAAATACGAGGATAAATAAATTTTTCGTCGTATATTATGTTTTGAGGATGTGAAATATGTACAAGAGGATATAACGGGAGTATGGCGGAGGATGCGATCCTCCTGTGAGTGTGTGTACGTTGCGTTGTGAGTCTTAAATATCTTCTTTGTAATTATGAGTCCAGGGAAGTAATGAAGATGAATATAGACATACTAATGGGAAGTATTAGCGAAATGATTACCATATATGCGCCTCGTTACGAGGATTTGTTGTAAGTACAAAGTGGAGGATCTTTGGAAGAAGCGCGAACTAATGCTCGTGAATATTCAGGAAGCATCGCACATTTGATAGTGATGCAGTAATCATGATTTATCCCCCCAAGTGTGCAAGAATTCAAATAGGAGAAGCGGAGATATAGTAACATATCAAAGTCTCGTTGGATGCACTGCATCTGAGAGCAAAAACAAATCGTTTCGTATGCGTGTTAACCAACATGAAAAACTCAGGCGAAACGAACACTTTGTACTGTCTCGTTACGAATATCATTCAGAGTTTCTATCGGTAAATTTATATCGGAAAAAATGCAGAAGAGTTTGGGAATCAAAGAGCCCGTATGAGTGCTAACCTCAAAAAGAAACAGCGTGACTCATTCAGCAATGCACGTGTGATGGGAAAGTTTGGGGAACCCTTCCACACGTTGCCTCGCTGTACTTGTAGAAGCAGAACTTTAAAAATAATACGAAGAAGTATGATAGAGAAAACACAAAAACAGAACGATAAAATGCGAAAATGCGTCTCTAAATCTTTTATATTTTGTCTGAATACTTATATTATTGGAGGAAAGTTAAAGATTTTAGGAAGTGATGAAAGTTAATCAACAGGGAATATAATCAATCCAAAAGCATAATTGTCACGTAAATTCATTGCTTCGTGAAATTTCATGAAAAACTCTTTGTGAAACATGGGTTTAATTGGAAGTTTGTTAGTAAATATTCAGGAATAAATACAAAACAAATGGAATAAGCAACATATGCACTTCATGCGAAGCTACTAAGAACGTAGTAAATATAACCAACTTATAAATGAGATATACAAAGGAGATAAATCACATTGTATGAGACTCGGGTCATGTTATCGTAATCATGTAAATGCACACACAAATGGAAAAATGTGTCAATATAAATGTCTACAAAGAAGATACTAAAATAATAACAATCCTTTCAGAAAAAGGCGATTTAATTTTTCGTTAGGAATAGGAATAGAGTGACCGAAAGTTTTCTTAACCTTGCGCTGTCTCTGGAAGTCGAGATCAATTGCTTAATTGAAACTCAGAGAGACCTAGAAATCCGCAACGTAGAGGAAGTCCTGCGGATCAGATTGACATCAACAGCACTAATTGGCAATAAATGTCTCGGAGACAAACAGTACACCAACCAAACATGTAACGAAGGCCGCAAGAAAATCAAAGCTAGAGGGAATAAGAGACACACGGGAAGAAAAAAAAAGCAAAAGCGAAATCACATTATTATAGTCTCGATCCTCATGCATAAAGAAGGCAAGAGAAAAAAATCTTAGCTGATGTTCTGCACAACTTATCGGGTGAACATGCACGGCGAAACATACACGCGTCGGAAGGTAAATAAAAAACAGAAAGAATTTAAACTGAACCTCGGATTACGTCATCGTTGTACACTAGCGGCTGCTAATAAAGATGCGCCGAAAAAATCTTTGCAGCATGCACGCCTCGAGTTCTCACGTGAACGGGAACGACGAGCATGCACGAATCGGAGTGAAAATAAAAACGTGAAGACCTTAATCCGAGGTTTCGATGACGCTGTCTGCTATTAATGAAGATGCAGCGAGGGAAATCTCTGCCCTGAAAGTTCTTGCGTAACTTTTGGGATGAAAAGCACGGAGGATTATTGTTGAAAGAAGTAGCTAAAGGCGTAATTGCCATAAAAGGGAATATAATGAGAGTTATTTGTGTGTGTGCCTGGTGTTGTGGTTCCTGTGAGGTGATTCACGAGGATATTTCAGAAGGAAAGTGAATCTTATCAAAAAATAAACGAGTAACGATAAAATAAATAGTTAGTAGAGTATAAAATAAATATTTCACTAATTAGAACGATTGAAATTACTATTATTATTAATAATTATTATTATGAGCTCTATTGTGGACATTATTGTTGCCCATAACAGGGCTCAAATTCATATTTAAATACAAATTTATGTATACTTGTATTAAATAGAACTATCTAATTAATTAGAAAATTTTGTATAATAACAGAGTGTAGAAATCATTATTATAATATTTAAAATGTATACAGCAATCGATGTTATTTAAATACACATATCATAACAGAGTTATATGTATCTATTTATATAAAACACATGTATACAATGGCATTTTCTAATTAGTCTGAAAGCAGTCTATCATACCCGAGTATGAGAAGAAATCAAAACCTGCTCGACTTGGCTATCGATGGATTTGTAATCGTTAATTAATACATAAAAGGCCTTTAAGGAGCTCCTACACACTCGAACGGGTTTTAGAGCCCTATTGCTCCGTTCCGCTTTGTCCGTTGTTTGCTTGTTTGGCCTCCGCTGGATCCCGTCACGTATCGGGAGAGTAAATAGGAAATCTTTGGACCGCGATGAGTCGATGGTGAAGAGGTCGAGGAGGAAAGGCACGACCTCTACCGGGAGATCGGTGACCTCTGAACACATAGGGACACACCGCCGAAACAACCCGACTACGCCCCACTCGACACAAACACAACGCAACAACACAAATCCCCCTCCGCCGGGAAGCCTTGCGAGTGACTCACCTGCGAATTGAGGACGGAACCGAGTGACGCCCGAGACGCGGGCAGCTGACGTTCGGAAAAATCCTGCAGGAATCCCGAGATGGCAGTTGAGGGACCCCCACGGCACTGTTAAACTCCGTACAGCATCCCAAACTGCAGAGAGGATCCTTCGGGCTGCATTGCATTGTGGGCGCCCCGGCGATGATGTCATTAACTGCCAATGGGATCGCGCCGTTAGACGCCGGCGCCTGGCGTCGCGACGTCATTCGGACGGGGGGAGGGGGACTGTGGGAAGGATCGATGCGGAGTCGGCGCGTTGGGGCGGAGGGGAGAGATTGGGGTGAATAAGCGAAAAGGGATGCAGGGGTACAGAGGATGCGAGGAAAGGGTACACAAACGGATAGGGAAGGGTGCACTTTAAAAAAGGATAGAGCCATGGGGAGCTAATGAGAAACCAGAAGCAAAGAGGTGGAGAAAGGTAGATGAAAAGAAAATAGAGGAGAAAGATGAAGAATAGAAGATGAGAATGGAGGGGAATACTAAGGGAATGGAGGGAAGACTAAGATAGATGGGTAAGCAATAGAAAAATATTATGAAAGACAAAAGAGAGAATGTGCAGAAGAAATTAAATGTGACAGTGTAGCCGGAAGTCATTGAAGAAAAGAACGGTCAGGAAGATTATGAAAAGTTAATAAAGAGTAAAAATATAAGAGTAAATTTTAACTATAGATAGTCGAACAAAATTAAATTATGTAATCTTTTGGCTATCTCAAGCATTATACATACTGTTTTATGTTTATTATATATATATATATTTTTTTTGTGAATAGTATTTTTGCGTATGATGATCTATTGAAATAAATTTAAATTGAAATAAAGGACAAAAGAAAATAAGTTTAATATGTGAAGATAAAAAGAGAAGTATGAATGAAGAGGAAGATAGCGAAATGGAGAAATGAAAAGAAAACGAACGATGCATATTCCTTAATTTGTGACAATAATTAACACAAAACAACTCTATAAGAAAAAAGTTTACTAAACCCCAGAAATATTCTTTTTACGAACGGTCAAGCAGAAAAAGAAATTTTAGGGGGAACTTTGGCTTTGAAAGACACCTCTTAAACCCAACATGTAGTCAATTTATGTATACAATCAAGACATTTATAGTGTCACAAAGTGTTTCATAACTTATACATACATAATTGTTCTACCTTTTGGTAGATTCATGTGTCTCGATGTTTCCTATTCCATGCCACTTCATTCGTTTTTTCTTTCATCACCGATGTATTTGGAAAAAGAAATTTCTTAAAATTTCGATAATTTTAAATTTCGTAAGTCGCCACAAATTGAAAACACGGAAAAATAAAAAAAGAGACTTTAAGAAGCAAAAGGCAACGGAAACCTCATAAGAAGTTGGAAGAGAAGTTGTGGAGGAAAACTTTATGAACAGAATAAGGTGAGAATGGAAAACAGAAGAATAAGACCGGAATGACAAGGAAGGAAAAAAGATATGAATAGGAAAGAATATGGGTATGGATATCTGAAAGAGACGCGGAAGAGGGAAGAGAAGGAATACAAAAGGACGGGTAAGGCATAGAAAGGCACACACAAAGAAGAGAAAGATATACAAATGGATAGGGGACGGGAAAATGAAGGATTTGAAAGGTAAAGAGAGATAAAGGTGGACTTTGGAAAAGATAGAAATGTGGTGAACTAATGAGGGATTGGAAGCGTATGAGAAGAAAAATACGGAAAAGGAAAAGAAATGGTGGAGAAGAATAAGTCAGAGGATTGAAGAAGGAGATATGAATGAAGAGGAAGGGAAGAGGAAGGATACGGGGTAAGGGCATCGGAAAAGGGTGAGGAAAAAAGGGAACAAAAGAGAATATAAAAGGACGGGAAAACGTAAAAGAAGGTTTAAGCAAAGTTACGATGCATGAATAAGTGCGGGAAAAGGCAAGATGTAAAGGGTAAATGGTAATAAAGGAAAACAAATGGGAGTAAAGAGATGGAATAGAGGAGTTAATGATGAATGAGATGCGTAGACTTGAGGCGTGTTCAGAATGGCATTTCGTGGCCATATCATACGGAGAAAACAATGAATTAATATCGGGGATGTTCTTTAAAATACCCACCTTCAAGATTACTTCTTAAATGTTGTGCCTCATTTTTTTTAAACGCTGCTACACACACGTCTAACACATCCCACCGTATTTTTCCTAAATATTATACCGTCCAACTCTTGTATGCAACCAAGTATTAGAAAACACCAAACAAAAGATAAAATGAAGGAATAGTACGGGCAAAAGAAGAAAAAGGAAATAAAAAATTAAGGAATACTTATAAATGGAGGAATGAAAAATAGAGGTAACAGATGTTGTCAGCTGTTAGATGTATATTCAAAGATTAGATAGGTATGACAGATGCTACATACAGCCGAGGTAGATTTGAGAAAATGCTGCAAAATAGTCTTCAGAAAGAAATGAGAAATTTAAAATGCTACAATAATGGGGAGTGAACATTCTTTAAATGAAAAGGAGGAATATACAAATAAAGCAAAATAGATAAACACAAATAATATAAGCTTTTGAGATATTTGAACCATAAAAGAAAATATGAGTAAAAGAAGAATTATTACTCAACTTTGAACAATCCAAAAAATTCAAAATTAAAATTTTAAAATGATAATTAAGGCAAATATAATTTTAATAAGAGTGTAAAAACTTGGGGCACTATGGAATCATAAAAACGGAATAGGCACGGAAATGAATATAAACACACATACTAGTAAAGCCTTAAGCTTGAAGAAAATTTTAATCAGGAAGTTAAGGCGTGATTTAAAAATAAATGCTGAGTTACTGACCAAGTTAGGCATAAATAGCCGACCGATATTAGTAATTAGGTAGTATTTTTACCCATTAATATATGAGGTTAGAAGAACAAAAGCTGAAGATAGGATGCTTTCGTGATGTGAAGGAAGTAAACGATGAAGCAGATATCGAGACAAGTGAAATCAGAAGTATTGTTTAGCTACAGGTAAGGAAAGTAAATTGGAACACATCTGTTAATGAATTAGAGGTTTAAAAATCTCCAACAGACGTCCGTTTCTTCCGAAAAGCGGTGGCAACGAGGTGCGGAACGCTGACTGACGGCTATTTTACGCTTAAGGACGGAGATTTTTCGAACCTCTAATTTAGTAGCATGGTTGAGAGAAGTTTACCATAAAAAAGGAGGATAAGAAAATATGTTTACGCGATAGCCGTAGTAAAGCGGAGGTAGTGAGTTTGGGGCATTTGAATTTTAGAGGATGAAGCATTGCGGCAATTAGGAAGCGAAAGATTTCCAAACGAATTAACATCCATTACAAATGCTATCGATACAAATGATAGGTACCTTGCACAAGTAAAGAAACGGTTCATTGAGATGGTAGAAACAGAAATAAATAAGAAAGGCCGACAAATTTTAATATTTCTCCGATAACATGGATGATAATAGCAGTTGTTAACTAACTTTGGTTGCTGATTCCAAAATTGGGCTCAGGAAAGTACCACCACGTTATTTTTTTGTAGTACAGTAAACTCCCGTTTATCCGAAATCCGCTTTATCCGAACAAACATTTCCGAATGCACCTACCCCACCGAATACCATCGCGACCCATTACTTATTTGCTCGTGACACCTCTTTAAAACTCTTGTTCTTCCCTGCTGCCAAATTGGCGGATGTTTTTTCTGTAAGAACGCAAAATAAACGAGCTTTGTTATTCAGCATTTAAAAATTTCGAGTTTTCAATCATACTTTGGCGCCTTTTTAACACGTTAACACAAATTTTTCAGTCAAAAACATGCAGGCTTATTCACAACCATATCCATATCATTCTACGTACGCACGTTTTACGATCATATTTCGCGGTATTAACGCAATTCGAGGGTGTTTCACGCTGGACTTCGGTTTAACCGCCGTCCCGATCATTTCGGATAAACGGGAGTTTACTGTAGTAAATTTTAGTTCTTTTATTTTCCGCAATTCTATACGAACTCATCTATATCACAGAAATCATTATATTAATTATAATTATAGAAATTACGGTTAGCGCACTTTCCATTAAAGTGTTACTCTGCAATGGAGACCTATCAAAGAACATTGAAAAGAAGAAGAAGCACGTTTTGAGGAGACCAAGAGCCAGACACTTGGACCAATAGACGCCACCTTGAATTTCAGCAGAAATGTCGTATTTCTCGATGCAGTAAAACCTGAGGGAATCTTCACAGATATAAACGCCACAGAAATCAACGGGGAATGGTCCCAGGGAAGATGTAACTCATCTCCAAACGTACACACGGACTTTCACCGCTTGACAGGTTTCTTTCAGTTTATAGCAGAAAATGGGTAAGTGTTTTATGCAACTTTGAATGCTTGAGGGGCATTCGTGGGTCTTCGGCTGGTCTTATAACATAGTAATATAAAGTAAAGTGAACATAAAGTTACATAAATAAAACATATAGCTCAAGTCAAATATTTTTTTAAATCATAGGATCTAAAACAAGTATAGTTGATCTACAGTAACTTCAAGTATTTTCCCAATGTCAAGCCAAAATGTCCAATTTGAATTTAAAAAAAATATTAATAATCGTTTTCACGGTTTTTTGCCACTTTTCTTTTGAAATATTTCCTTCTAATTTATTTTCTAAACTTTCTTCTAAAAGTAACACTTTCTTAGAAATCAATAAGGAGAGACCTTGATTAGTGCAGCTATCCACTCATACGTCAGTAGTTGTTATTTCATCGCAACCATGAACAACGCTATAGCAAAAGTAAATAAAAGATACATTTTTCTCTATTAAAAATTGATATATTTCCATTCATCAGAATATAGTAGCAGGAACGTTGTCACTGTATCGCATTTAAATAAATTTAGGTACAGTTCTGGCCAAAATTAATACACCACCGGTCGTTAGGATCGTTAGGGAGGTGGTGCGTTAATTTTGGCCAGGACTGTACATTCCGTGTTTTCGAAGGTTGTAAACATGATGAAAATGTGTTCTGCGAAGGGATAACGCTACCAATCGACTAAACCGTATGAAAGATAAACAAAGTCTGTATTTATGCACTCTGGATCCGTTTAGAAGATCCGTAAGAGGATGTGAGAGTATTAAGGTAGAAAGCGGCGAGAAGTGAGAAGGTTAGAGGGGATGGCTGTTGTGTAGTGTATGAGGGGGAAGGTTTGCGGTGTAGGGGAATGAATTACGGAGGGGAGGAATAGGGGGTGTCTAGGGGTGTATGGGAATGAATGTGTCGGTGTGGGGGAGGCCAATACGTGTAGCGTAGCTCTAGTGTTGGAATGTGTACATAAAACAAAGTAATAAAATATGTCCCGCTGAATACATTACGTCCGAACGTATGTGTTGCAGTTTACGGCCTACGAACCCATCGACCGAACGGAATTGGCACGTAATCATCGCGATCGTAAAAATTGTGGCCGGAAATTTCATAAGCGAAACGAATGAAATTTGGGTGGGAAATGTGTGGAAAATCTGACCTTTATGTGACCCTCTGATCGAAGAAAACAAACATATAAAAAATGATGTTTTCCTGATAATGAATTCTTATTTTTCACGGAGAAATAAGCTCGAAATATAGCTCGACCTGTTCGAATTATAACGTGAGCGTTTTCTCGCTCTTCATTGACGAAAGATGGGCTATTCCACAGCTAATAAAGTAAAACTTCAAGGTCACATTAGATCAGAAAGGTAAACTTGGAAGAGAAATCAAACTGTCTTCCATCCATTTTCGGTCAATTTATAAATACGTCATAAAATAAATCGCAAAGCGCAAGCAACCATTTCCTTGTTTTCGAACTTTGATATTAAAATTTAAGACTCTTAAACCGGTGTTTCCAAACTGGTGGGACGCATCTACCCCCACCAAACTGATGGAATAAACGAGCATATTATATGGTACTTAATAACGTTGATTTCGTATCATTTTATACATCGAAAAAATCTATTTTATTAATAATTTTATTCATCGGAATTAAATCCTCTGGGACATTGGCTTCAGTTCATCAGCAAACTAGATTCACTTACTTAATTAAATCAATTAGAAAATAAACTTTGCACACCAAGGTAAAAGTTGGCTCCCTCGAGGAGATGGGAGGCGGGAATTGGGACCATTAAGGTTGGCAAACGCTGGTTTATACCACTGGTTCCTGATCAGCCGTTGCACGGAAGAATGAACTTGGGGTTGAGGAAAACTTGAACGCAGGATATGAATGGATAAAAGAAGAACGTCTTTGTTTTGGATGAAGACCGTTCTATTTGACTCATCGTGAACGGTAATGAATCTATAAGAGGTATTAACTGAATTCGAGAATGAAATAAAATACAGTATTCCCAAATATATGGAAATACGTTCATCAAGTTCAATTATTTCCATCAGTCATTCAATTGCAGCTATTGAGAACTTTTTAGAGGGATAGCGATAATCTTCCTATACATCAAAAAAGCTCTGATACAAGAATATATAGATGTGAAGTAAATTAAATTGTATCAAGGATTAATTGAGGAAGAATGGAATACAATGAATGAGGATTTTGAGCCATCAACGCTTTTCGGAGTTGTACATAGATAACTTTGTAGATAGACAACTTCCATCTGTAAATTGTTCACCAAGGAGTGAAAGTGGATATCGGAAGCCATCTACAGCACAGATTAGCAATTAAGGCCTTCATGATTGTTCCAGTTTCCCCGATGCCGGAATTTATTGAAAGATAAACACATACTGTATCTGCGTGAAAGGATATCCCCATATCGTATAATCAACGAACTAATTCAGAGCTGATGGAATGGCTGATGATGGAGCGGTAATTGTACAACAAAAAGAAGAGATTTCACGACATACTGCGAACGAAATTCACATTATGGCTTGCAATCTCAACTCTTGTCCACAACCTAAACAATATTAAACGATCAACAAGAAAGAATAAGAGAAGAATCAATCGAACGAATGATAAAACCATTGCATGCAAAACCATTTGTTTATTAATAAATCAATCAAAGGTATATGGCTAGAATATATTAATTATTATTATACATAGAGCTATAGTTGACACCTGTTTACCTTTAATATTGAACCGATTTCTAAGTAGATGTATAAATTTTATGTCCGGATGATGGAGATATTGTCCAGGAGACTTTTTTCTTGCCGTCAAATAAAAGTATTTTCCGTTTCAGTCTTGAGTCGTGAATACTGTTTAATTATTAAGTATCTTGTATTAAGTATTCTTAATTGAGAAAAAGTTTTATTGCGTCTGCATCTAAAATTTGCTTCGTAATATCAACACGTAAATTAACTATGCATGACATTTTAAAAATAGGAGCTCACTCAGTATGAATGAAAATTAGGGTAGTAAAAGAGCCAGGAAAAAAGTATGCATATCTTATCTAAACAGATCAGACGCAAAGAAATAATTGAAATTTTTCAAATGTATTCACAGAGAGTATATATATTCTAGCTTCCTTCCATAATTTCTCACTTAAAATGGTACTTTCCAACCTTAGATAATTCACATAATTGGAATTAACACAAACTTTGCAGCTCACTGAACATCACGAAAGTTAGAATCAGAAAATTTGAAAAATATGAGAAGACCAAATGCCGAATTATATGTTTCAGTAATTCCATTACAAAAACCTATACACATTAGAATAACTCAATAAGTAAAAGCATAATCATATAATGTATGTCCACCTAAGTCCAATGAGAAATTATTTCTCATCGGACTTAGGTGGCATACCAAAAGCATAATCATAGCAATGATGTAAGAATTGATAGAAATTTATGGAAAGTATCCAGCTTCTCTTCTACATCTAAATGCGGATGTACCCTGCGACCTGTACGGGGCTTATGAACTCAAATGCATACGCAGCAATTTGAAAAGGGACAAGGGTGATCTTACTAGTGAAAGTCATAGCTACAGTAAACATTCTTCTTCGAAACGTATCTAAATAGTGCTGACAACATTCAAAGCATTTTTAATTGGCTAAGCGAGAGAACGACTGGAATGTATTCACAGGGAAGAAACCACAGGTATGGAAATGCTGAGTGGTGTTAGTGAATAGTACCCTAACCGTCCGCAAGAACAATTACTGGCGCTGGTGTGTACGGATGTGCGAAAGGGAATTCGCAAGCCGCTGTTCAAAGTCAGCGAGAAAAGAATCGGCTGTCAATGGAAGATGGCCGTCCCTCCAGGAGGTCAGCGGCGATTAGAGTGGGCTCTATTGGGAGGGGAAGCAATCAGAGCCATCCGCATGGGGTCCTTGCGCAATTACAACTGCCTTCTTTGGCCTTCCAAGAGGGATTCAAATTGCTTCCGGATTCCTTTGTTCTCGCAACTTAATGAAATATTTAAATGTGCGTCGACTGATATGGCGACAGAAGTGATGGAAAAAGTTTTTCGATTTTCGAATCGAACTTCGGGAATATCTTCTACACGTCGATATTCATGACGAAGAGAAATAGACATTTATATATCCCATTTCGCATTCATTCATGTTGATCATAGGCAAATAAATTATTCAAATACAGATACTTAAAGATTCAGATCTCATTTATTTATGATTTTAATATTGATGATATCGTCAACTGAAATTGCCCCTGTGCTGTATGCTGAGGCTTTTGAATCAATAACAAAATAAGATAATTCTTAATAAGCGAATCTCGACTCCTATCTCGGAGAATCGAATATTATGTTTTCCGTCTTACATTCATTGCCCTTCTCAATAACGGTTCCAAACAAATACGTAACAACCTTTTAAATTGTCTGCAATATTTTTTGAATAAACTCATACCGAAAATATTAGGAAATTAAAAACGAAAATGTTGACCATCTATCAAAATATTTAATATTTGTTTTAGTTGTATACATGCTGCATATGAAATTTGGAAAAAAGGTTGAATGTCTCAATGAAATAAATATGGAAACAATTTCGTCAACCATTTCCGAGAGATGGATTTAGAAAAAGAGAGAGAGTTTTTGCCCCTCGCTGAAAATGGCACCTCGGACTAATTTTTGCGTAAAACAATGAAATACAACAAATATTATTTAATTTTAAACAAAAATACAATCACAATTAGTTATGACATAAATCTTGTCTTTGCCCCAATAACCAAGTTAACATTGGGTCTGAATTGTCGTAGAATTTAATTTAATTTAAAAATCACCTTGTATCAAATCGTCCCAGACCATGCAAAATAACTTACGCAAATAAAGGCCATAGCCAAATCGATGTCTTAATTTAATTAAAACTAGAATTTTATAACAATTCGGCTAAAGCTATACTGATTGAGAAAAAATATGTCCCTACAATGTATACCGGTTAACTTTTGAAAAGAAAATAAAGACACAATTAAGCTAGTGAAATGTTGGATCAAACGGTAAAATCAATTGATAAAATGCACCTCATATTACTCATCATTCCGATGCAAGGATTTGCAAAAGGACCAACATTTAATCCCACAAATGTATGGACTGAGGAACGAATCAAAGGTTTTGTGTGAAGTGATACGGAAGATAATGGAAAAAGGAAAGAAAAAGCAGAGAGCGTAACGAGTCATGGAACTCCGCTGGAATCGGAAAAATCTTTCGGTTCGTGAAGAGCTCAACAACAGCCGACTTTAAATACGGATACTCGAATATCTGAAGCAAAAGAGGACTTACGGGAGACCACATTTATAAACCAAAGAATCCGAGCGAAAAGTCATAAGCAGAGCCTCAACTGGAGCATGCATCTGAACCTTTGAGCACCTAAAGTCATATACAGTAAATACTAGCTCCCTAACGGAAAAAAAGGGATTTAGATATGTATGAGAGGTAAAATATGCATTGATTCTCCCATGTGACAAAAACTATACAAAGAAATGGGAATAACTAGAAAGCAATAAGGAAAGGGATATTTTCCAACTTTGGCGTCGTCTCTTACGTACAGATCTAAGGCTAATTCCTTTCGTTAACAGTCTAATGTACTATCACTCCAAGTATTTATTAACTCTAATACTCTATTTCTAATAGCTTCTAATACTCTTCTCGTAGGATACTTTTCGCAAAAATTACATATTTATACAAGGACATTAGAACTCCAAGTATCCGAATTAATTGGGACCGGACCCCATCCGGATGATTAATTAACTTCTGTATGTACATTCCTGTCCAAAATTAACGCAGCACCGGCCGTTAGAATCGCTAGGGAGGTACTGCGTTAATTTTGGCCAGGAGTGTACATTGAAAACGGGAGAAAGAAAACTACATATATATATGTAGTATAAAAAGAGCTACGTATTAATTAATTTAAAAAATGGTAACACTTTGGCATGTCTATTCGGTTTCTACCGTTATGCTTACCACGTCAGCGAATTTAGAACTGCTATATGAAATGGTGTCCTAAAGCGATTCGGATAATCAGCGATTCGGATAGTCGGAGTTCGGATACTTGGAGTTCTAGTGTAAATTGTACGTACGTTAAATCTGTACATAGATACATAAATATCTAACAAAAGTACCGTCGATTAAGAGGTATTTGATAAATCGGAGTAAAAAAGTACTCTGGCTACTCGCATAACCCTTATTTATAAATAAAAGAAAACGGAAGACTGTGAGTTCTAACCTTTGAATTGCGCTGTTTTATAATGGAAAAGTTGATCTTCAGAATGTTTTGAGCTGTTCCCTCAAATGCACAATGATTTCTGAAACAGAAGGGCTGAAATTGTTTTCAAGAGAAAATTTTCCAAAAAAGAAGTGTACGTGGAGTAGGGGTGAGGGTGTGATGTACAGTGGGGATCCTGGACCGCCAAAGGGATCGAGAAGGATTCGTGAAGGAACTTGCATTCTGTGCAAATGGGATAGTGGTATGCTTTCATAATATATTTATTTTTATTATTTAGCTTTTAAATTTAAAGTTTTAGATATCCATCTTAGAATGTGCTGGAGAATGAAAAAGCAGTTTTGATTATTTAATCTTCAGCCCTGAAGATGAAAGTACGATTGCAAAACCGGTGGTGAATTACAGTCCCTGAGGAAAAAGTTTTTTTTAATTGTGTAATATCTTTGCACGTAGTCACGTTATCGAATATTTTCTCAAACTGTTCTGTTTGCTTGGTAGCAATGGTAATACAGTGAGATGAAATATCGGAGTAGAAGTACATTGCCAGTATTTTTCTATCTGTAGATATTTGACTTTTCCATCGCACATGTCCATAACTAACAATAATATTACAGGGAATGTCATGAATCCCAAACCATGACCCCAACCCATGGACATGGTGTCTACAGAATGATGTGAATGACTGAGTTAAATCATTTCCTCTTCTCTCTTTTTTCCATCCTCCACTCCTCCGATACGTAAGTTTCGCCCCCTTCAGCTCTTTCGCACTCCTCTCGAGTCTCTTTTTCAAAAATCCCGAGCGTCCGATTGGTGGCGCTGCTTTCGCTCCAACGCCTATTTTCCCCCTGAAAAGGGAAGTAATTGCATTGACCGACTTCAGAGATACAACTGTCATCTGTTGCGGCGGTTTTTTAAAATCACATCATGATTATTATTTCCATCCAGTTATTGCTGTAAAAATTGTCCTATCATCGGAATCGGCCTTGAATTCGTTATGCGATTTCGATAAATTACTCTTCCGAAATCAAATGTTATATTTCTATGGGGATTGAGTTAAAGATTTGTCAAAGCGACATCCCCTTTAAGAACGTTCTGTTGAAATACGAATTCCTCGTAATTTACGGGTTCAAAAATAAATTTTCTATATTTACCGAATGTTTCAAGAAAACGAGACACATATGTTAGTTCATAAAATAACAATAATCGAGACTAACTACATACTAATTACTTTTAAAAGTGATAAATAAATTTAAATGCATAACAAAAGTTTGATCTGCATTGAGTACACGTAATTTGATCGCGGTACCAGAAAAATGAATTACTAAAGAATTACTGAAACAATACAATAACAATGAAAATACCAATTTATAGTAAAAACTAATACAGAAGTGAATTATTCAACCAAATTTATAAAGAAAAAATACAATAGATACTTTAATTTCAGAATAACTTGGATTGCGTAAATTAAAAATACTACCAAAAGTACAGGAGGTTCGTAATAACTCTACATAGTTTTGCATGACAAAGAATGCTGCCACGAGAATAATTATCAAAAACAGTACGTCAGTAGAGAATATATAGTAAACTCTATATGTATAGTTACTAAATGAGAATATATATGTAAACAACATATAAAATTATGGCTACTTGATACGGAAGTATTGTTAATTCGTGGAAGTAGCAGTAACATTGGAGAGACAGATTCAACTAAATTCAATTTAAGATACCCTTACGAGTTGTAATTAAAATCAACTTTGTTGGGCCCTATCAGTATAAATATCGGATCTCCTATGGATCGTAGGCAATTCCGCTTTGAAGAGAATGCGGAGGTGTCTGCTACAACTCTCAAAGCAGTAACTAACCATACAAACGAGAGTAATCACTAACTGTCCTCCGTGAGACTCTTGAGCATCCCCGCAAACTTCACACTCTAAATATTTAAACACGCACTACATGATATATGATTGCTTATCCAAGCCCCATTATTACTCGATGAATAATGGAGCACATGAGTGATTGAATTGAATAACATAATGTTTCCACAACGAAATCCGATCGAAAGATAAGGCATCTCAGTAAATAAAAGACTCGAATAACTCAAAGTTACGAGTTTGAGTCACTTTTGTGCAAAGCGAGAATTTACTTACGGCAAAACACTTGAAAGGTACTGGGTTATATAACCTAGCATATTGAATCAATAGCTGTTGGCCTTGAATAAATGATATTAAGAAATAAAACTCACTTTATACACAAATGGAGTAAGAAATTTAAACATTCTATAAGAACAGATTTTTCCAGCAACCGTATCATGACGAATGGAAAATTTTTCATTACTTCTTTTATCTGTTTTGCTCGTGGCTATGAAAATACAAATTTTACTGAGATATGAATGATAATGATTGATTTATGCAAGAATTATTATTCGTTGTGTCATTGTGTAGAATTTAATACGTACGCATTCCACTAGTAGCATTCTGAATCACTGAGGAAAGTAAGGGAATACCACCTCACTCCTTATCTACTAAGCTTCAGTACCTTATTTGCACTCGTCGTAGCTCATGTTGGAGGTATTGTGGAATGCACTGTCCTTTAAGCTGAATAGTTTACAAAATGGTGAAAAAAATACTCTTGAAATAAGTGCCAATCCTCCATTAGAACTATTTTCCCCAATCAATCACTCCTATCATCCATAACTAAAACTCTCTCTCCTTACCAAATTTAAGATTATCGTTTTTTTTCTTTCTTGCTATGTTGTTTTTATTTATTTAAAGCTGTATCTGATTTTCAAACAATGAAAAAAATTGGTATCTTCCACAGAAGTTTCATTAAAAACGACCGGTTACATCACCGTGATGACATCTTCTGGTGAAGAATCCAGATGATGTCATCACGGTGACGAAACCGGTCGTTTTAAATAAAACTTCTGTGGAAGATACCAATTTTTTTCATTTATTTAAATGTCTATTCCGTTCCACGAAGTCACGCTTCAGCATATCAATTTTATTGCTGTATCTGATTTTATGATTCAATGTAATTTGCTTTAACAAGTTGTTTTGAATATAAGTAAATAAATAAAATTAAGTGACATTGAATCGATTCAACGAATAAAGTATTATTAACAGCCACCTTAGCGTAGCTAATAATAGTGGAACAACTTCAAAGTCTTATAGAATATATATACAGAATATAACTACAGAAAACCATACTAAACACGAACATTCTATGCTCTTCATACAGAAGTTACTTTCTCATTTCTCTGCTCATGATCCTTCACACGTAAGTGATAATACAGTAGATTTATTCAGAAGTTTCAATCATACATATTCATATCACATGATGTTTTCTTTCAGGGTATTCCCGTTATCTACACTATTTATTCATTATATTTCTCGCAACTTTCTGTGATTTGAAGCAAAATGGACAAGATGCCTCAAAAACGTTTCTCACAGAATCCCTTTTTTTCAAATCTATAACTTCCTTTTCCTTTCAGTTTTAACTAGTATATATAATTCGTTTGCATATATGTACGATTATGCTAGATTAATTTTCATTGTATAAGTTCTATGACGAAGAAACGTCGATGTTGTCTGAATAGAAGAAAGAGAATCGGTGGCTAAATTTGGACCGAAGAAGAGTTTAACACATTTCTTTCTCTATTAAATGAAACTCTAGGATTAAACTGCTCCATTATCTCGTGCGCCGCATCAACCATGGCCTCAGGTGGGTTATGCGACAGAGCTTCTAAAAAAGGAAACTTAAAACACTCTATAAGCATGACCAAACAATCTCGATACAACCGATATGGAGTTCTATTGCCGGTGGGGATCTATAAAGGAAAACGACCTGGGCCATCCTCTATGAATTTAATAATCGTCGAGCGAAGAAAGAAAGAAAAGCAAGCAAAGAAAGCAGAAGTGACGACATAATGAAAAATGAGAAAGCAATCTTAAAGCATGAAAGTCGGAGGGAAAAAAGGTTGAAAGTAAGAGAGGTGGAAATTTTTCACGAAGAGGCCTAATGATCCCTTAAAATAAATCGTTAATAGGGGCTTAAAAAGGAATGAATGAAAAGGGTCCGACAAAAGGCCCTAAGTAATGGAAGAGACCCTTGACGGCCATTCCCCACGTCGAAAGAGGTCGAAAAACTCGAAAAAAAGGATGAAAACCTTTCCCTCCGTTGGCATTACATGAGTCAATTATCACAAGGAGAACGCCACAACTACTCGAGCGTTTAAAAAAGCTCGAATGATGAATAATGAATGAAAGGGGGAAAGGGGTGGATCTGAGGCAGTGAATGGAGCACAGCATCGATCTTGTTTAGGAGATGTGATCACCGTGGCTGCACTCATGAGGAATTTAGATACGGTGACCCGATTTCTCCAAAATAAACAAAACCACTCCGTCTTTGATAAATAAATCTTGAGATCCGTAGCCAGGAATTCACCTCCTCGTTAGTAGCTTAGAAGGAAATTTTAACGTGTTGGAGTTGCAGTGACTCTAGGTCTGAGGTCCCGGGCTCGAATCCCAGTACAGACAAAGCTGTTTGTGTCCGTTCGTTGTCATAGTCCTCGTCACGACTCTCAATGATGGCTGTCTATGGAGTGTTGCTGAATAAATAAATAAATAAATTACATTTTTAAAAATACAGGAATTTTCCTTTTCATTTCGAAAGAGTCATTGGAACTATGGTCATACTAGATTCTAGATTTGGATATATACTCCTCGATCCGCAAGTAGCGATCGGCAGGAGGTGTAGTAACACCATGATTCCTACTTAATCTACCCTATTAGCATCTCAGCCTGAGGAAACAGCCAACTGTGATTATCTCTTTTTGCGATTACCTCCTTGTAACAAATCTTTTATGGATTGTAACCTGTCTGCACTGAACAGATGAACATCAAACAATATAGTGTTCCGCAACACATTGATGAGGAGTAATAAAGTTCTTGTTGCATCGCAAACTATCCAAGAATAGGGAACGTGTTTCATTCTCATTCATACATTACTTTATTAGCTCATTCAGTGGGATTTAATTTCGAAAATATTGATATTTCTCATTTCACGCATTGTCGTTCCTTCTCTATTTGCTTGGATTCGGACCCAAATTAACAAATGCGTGCCTTAAAGTGCCGCACATTACGTGTTAATTTATGTATGCAGTGGAGGAAAAAATGACGTTTCACTGACGTTGAAAATTATCTTACCGGAGTCTATGCTATCCTGACAGCTTCCAATCCTCTGTACATTTGATTTCTCTCATTTTCAGGCGTAGTTTCTTCTACGCTCTACAGTGGTGCCTCTATCTCGCAAATAGCATCTTCCTTGACAACTAACTGTTGGGGCGTTAAAAATGGAGAATTGGAAGCGAGGGAGTTCTCGCAAGTGGAGGTATATCCCTATGTGGAGGGGATACGCGGAATTCTCCTCTCAGATCGCTCTCTTCGCGGCTGAACCATGCGAAAGTTTATCAAACTGACCTGGGGCGTAGGTTGCCTCGCCTCCTTACTTATTCTTGTTAATATTCCTGTCGTTGAGGTTTTAAGTGATTCGACAGGGAAGGAGATTAAATCAGAATTGAAAATCAATCTTTGAACACAATGAGAAAGATTAGGGCTTTGAAACGGAGGTATTTAATCTCAAGGTGTTCTGGTCTAATATTGTGGAACGCAATCTAAGTACGCTTATGATTTATTTTTGGAGGTATTTAAGTTTGTTGAGCAATACAATTATCTTATTATGCATGACCGTACCCCACGAGTAGGATTGGTCTCCGATTTAAAGATGGTCCAGCGTAGTTGGGGACATTATCGGAGAATTTAGGTTAGATAAAAGTGTTTCGGCTACGATAGAGTTCCTGAGGAGGAAGTAGCTTAAAAGTGGAAGATTGGGTTACCGACTAAAGCTCTTCGGAAAATACATTCCTACTGAATTCTTCGACGAAGTAGAAGTTTTAATCCCAATAAAGAGCCTGCACAAACTGTGAGAGGAAGAGAAAATGCTTTAAATTATCACAAAGACCAAAATCGTAATGTGTACCTCTAGCCTTTTTTCCCAAGGAACATTTTGATATCTAACAGGCTTTTGAGTAAGTTAGACATGACGGTGTCTATACACCATCTGCAAATCGTCACTGACTACTGGCAGGATGGAAATCTGTTTACCTTTTCTCAGAAGACAAGGCAGAAATTTTTACTAGATCATTTAAACAAAGACTTCATTTACTTGCTGAATTCTTACAATGTACAGACATACGTTCTTAAAATATGTTGCCTATATACTGCTTCCTAACTATTACATGGGCCGATCTAATTACATAAGAGGAACCAGGTGTATAGGAGTTTGGACTAATCGCTTCAAGAATTATTTTTCCACGAAATATGAGAGAAAGTGATCGATTATGTAATAAGAGTAGTGGGTTATGTATCGCCTGCAACGCACATTGAACCTTAAGATGAGCGGCAAAATTGTAGAAAATCAAGTACCAGGCAGAGGATGGTTATTATGGATCAAAATTCAAGGAATTGGAGAGAAATGAGCATTCAGACCATAGTCAGTGCAACAGAAAGACGAAATCAATTCGCTGTATTTATCGCCATTGAGATGGAGCACTTGCAGAATAAGGATCAATGAACTCTGGACAAAAAGGCAATGTCAACGGGGATTTTAATCGCCCTCTCGAAAAATAGTATAGGTCCCCTACAAAAGGCTCTCCCTAGATTTATTATGAAGGGACGGAAAAAGAGATATGGAAAGGTGGTCGGGGGGTGAAGACGTTTCAGCGGAATCGAAGGGATATTGGGGGAGGAACAAAAATAGAACAGAAAGAGATGGAAAAGCGTGGGCATAAAAAAGTCGAGCATCTTCCATGCCCGCAGGTATAGAGGGTGAATAGTAGAATGCTGCAAAGGCAAACAAAGGAGAAATCTCGAAGAAGCTATGGAAAAGAAGAGGGCAGTTATAAAAAAGGGAATATGGGGAAGAAGCGTATTTACATGGGTGAAAAGAGTGTCCGAAGGGCGAGGGAATTCCAGTTTGCGGCGGGGACGAGCACATAAGTGAATATATTTGAATGGGAAGTTTTTCGGATTCGGCGATCTTCGGTCGAAATATAGGGGGCGCAAGAGGACGCCGGGGTATGATTGACCGGAAAAGGGGAGGGGGAGTTAGGGGAGGGGGATGAGGAGTGAGGAACCAGATTGGGAATAGTGGATCTCCTCCGATTGGCGAGACTGTTTCACTTCATTTTCAGGACGCTAGTTTCCCGTTTCCACGGACGCCGAGGAAATCAACAAATCGGATCAGAATCGGGAAGTTTTGAAATTCCGCGAAATGTTTTCCATTTTTTTCGTAAAAAAATGAAAAATGCGGACGAAGACAAACATTGCATGCTTCTCCGACATCCGATTGGCGATGTTTCACGGCTCAAAAAACTGACGAATGGTGATTTATTTTATAAATACGACATTAACGACAACTGTTTCGATATTTCATATAAGGTTATCAAACTGTAATTTGTTCGTTCTCTTTTTTTGTTACGGTTCAATAAAAACGCCAAAGTTTGGTCCCGCTCCGGCTGTCGCCATCCTAACAGTTCGAACCGATTTTTTTCGTTTCCGAAAAGTTTTACTATTTGCGACTTTTCACTGTTATCACGTATGAGTAAAGGTTTAATTACAATCCATCGGTTTCATGCATACATACATATATATTAGGTTACGGTTCAATGCTTTGGTTACACGATTTAACATCATCTCAAGGTGAACAAATCTAGCATATCAGAGGGAGAAGATTATCATATTAATCTAGAATAGAGCCTGGGGAACTCAAACACAAATTATGTTTCCGTATTCCCTTTTATTTATGATATATTCATTTTTTGCTGTAATGCGCTTTGAATACAGTATATTTTAAAAGAAGAAAAAAATGAGAAGCGAAAGAGAAAAGCTGACAAAAGAAGTGGACGAGAAGATGAATCAGAGTCAAAGGGAAAATACATTTGTATGTATAGAATGTGTATATTAGAATTAGATATTAATTAATATTATTATTAAATGTGTATATTAGAATTAATGTATATTAGAATGAAGGGAAACTGATTAAATCATAAAGTAAGAACAAAAATAAATGAAATCACAGAGGAAGAAAATGCAACGAGAGAGCGATGTGAGATGGTGGGATAAATATGCATGTATACATACACAGATACATATTTATGTATATTTAAATGTATATGTTAGTGTACGATACGTTCATACACGAACATATGCAATCTTCCAAATTAATATGATGCCATTTAAGAGAGAAGGCGTATATACATAAAAATAGAGAACTTGAAAACGGGAAAAGGTATTAAGGAAAGTAATTGGAACACGGCTGCTAATGAATTAGAGATTTTAGAAATTCTCCAAAAGCCGTCTTTATCAGCGTTCCGTAGGGTGTTCTTAGAAGGCGTATAGGTGCTTATTAGAAGGACAGTAATCCGGGTCTTACGTTGTCTCAAGAACGGGTTACAACGTGGTACGGAACGCTGACAAAGATGGCTTCTGGAGAGTTCTCAACCCTCAAACGGGAAAGAGTTGTGCACAACGGAGAAGAAGATGCAGATGAAAAGGAGTTAGCGAAGTATTGAGAATGTAACGGCGGTCGATATAGATACGGTGCTAGGACAGTTCAAGGAAATGTAGAACTTTCTGAAAAGTTTCGTGATGTGAGAATGGGGTGTGGAAATTGAGAGTGAAATGGGCTGTTACAGCAAGAGACGAGGAGATGCTAGGCAGAGTTGGAGAAAAAGCTGGTCAAAGTGATTTGAGATAGGGAACCGTCATGGCTGGGTCACAGGAATAGAATGAGAAAAAGGAAAAAATGAGAATTGAGATATCGACGGGCATGATAGAATGTAGAAGCTCTCGTTAAACATTATTAACTCAAATATTGCTCTATTATAGCTCTCCAAACCACCCTATCCCCTACTAGTGGCTTCATACCCACCAAATTCCTAAATTTAACATCCTCCATTATTTGTCTCATAAACTAACTTGAGTCTTCCACTATAATTTTCACTTAATATGCTAATAGAAATGAATCATTTTACTGCCAGTTACAAACTATTTTAGCGATCAATATTTTCTGTACAATTTTCTTTTTGTGATTGAATTAGGTTAACAATTATAAATGTTTGTTTTCATCTTGTCTTATTAAGCGAATAGCATCAATAACATTGAAAATAGACCAATAACCCCCTTAAAGGACTTCTTAATTAGTACTTGGTCTATCCATTTTATTTCCATCAAGTATAAGCGAACCGAAGATTTGCTTATAAAAGGATACCAAGCAATCTCGCTTCGCCTGTCATCCGCTTCATAACTTCACATTTCCCGAGCTTAACCATCAACTCGACATCTTAATTCAACCCATCTTTAATGCCTCAGTTATTCCATTCCTTCTAATATGTTTACGAGCACCACATCTCAATTTTTCTCGCCCTTGTCGCTACTATTACAGTGCATGATTGAGAGCCATGCAGAACTCTGCCTAATTAGTAGGTTTTCTATCACCTAGACCTCTTCTTTTTGCGGTCAACCAGTGTTCTACCAGGTAGAATACTGACTAACTCTGCTTCGGCTAATTTCATTGTTCCCCTGTTGAATAAAAGCCAAGCCGAAGAAAAAGGCTCCGGCTAAAGCTTGCCCGACGAAAGCTACAAAGAAGGAAGTTGATATTTCTCTTTCAATTTTGCATCTCATCATCCAATCAGAAGAAATTCGCACCGTTATACTGTTCCTTTTCTTTGTAAAACTATATCCAGTTATATGAAATACCCGCTATCTTTTTAACTTTGAATTCATATGCCGGAGTTCCCGGTCGCATAGCAACTACAGATTTGTTTACTCAAACTGGTTAGCCATCCTTCAGCGATATCCTCTACGCTCAAATCATAAAGAAATAATCCAATGAATCTCTATTACTACTGGATCAATATTAATGGTGGTTAAGCTATGCGCAGCCTCGGCGATGACATAATGTTGAAAAGCATATGATTGTCACACGTCGTCAATCAAAGGGGGAGATGAAAAATAGCAATGGGGAAAGAGGATCTTTTAAAGGAGTGAAATTGTAGGATTTGATGTAGTGGTGACGGCGGGGGATGCATTTTGGGGGGAATTAAAAGCCATGACGTGTGAATGATTCGGTTCTCCTCTTATCCTTTGAATAATGGCGTATTAGCAAAAAAGCTGTCTGGAAGCCTTCGTGTATGTTAATGGGATCGGCAAATTCATGCCAAAGTTTGAAGAAGGGTGATATCTAAGTTACAGGAAAAACGGTATTCAACGGTGGCGTGTTGAGAAGCTGTGTTCAGAGAAAGGGTGAGGATTGCGCTTTTGAAAATTCATATCCAGAATATGTATTAACAAACGCTTAAAATAATATTGAATTATAAGAATTTGAGATTGTTATTATACGATGTAAAATAAAGATATGGATAGTTTAAAAATTTTTATTCACAAGCTTAGGAATATCAGGAATTTTAAGAAAAGACTTAAATAACCTAATAAGATAAGAAATTAGAACATGGTTGTTAATAAATTAAATTTCTTTAAACTTCTTATTGATAATCCATTAAATTTAATACTCTTTTCACTCAACTTTCAGGGAACCTTTGAAACTCATTGGAACGAATCATTTCTTTTCAAATGGGAAGTTTTTTCAATGAATTTTTTCTGTTAATTATAATACGCCATTGATGGCGAAAATGGAGTTACGAACTTTCCACTTACATCCTATCGACAGTTTTCCAATTGACACATTGAAAGCCCATATTATGGAGGAAATTTTCTTAGATCAATCTTAAACTCTTAGAAACTTGAATGTGATCCACAAAATAGTGAGGACGACATTTAAACCCGACCAAAGTACTATTAAAAAGTAATTACGAATTTCTCTCCAAATCTTGGTTCTATATTTATGTATCACATGCAAGTACTTCCTGATAGTGTATTACTATATATAAAGCTGCAAATCCGACTCATTCATACTAATTCCTGGGCATTTCTAATCGACTTGGAAGGCTGAAATTTTCAAGAGAGATTCATAATTGACAGTCGAGTTGGGAAAAAATCGAAAATCTACAGATTTTGTCCTAGGATTGAGCCCAGAAACGATTATATTTTTCAATGTATTTAAACGGGAAAAACGAAAAATGGCCATGCAGAGCAAATTTCTTTCGTTAATTAAATTATGAAAAATTAATCGTAAAGCAGTAGGACTTGGTCTGTATTACGTCTAAAAGATTAAAATTTACTTTTCTTGCGACCGATTTTAACATTCCTGCACGAAATTCGCAAAATCTTAGTTTGAACGCCAATTTTTTACGTTTTTTTTCTCCTCATTTTGAAAATTAAATCTATGGCAACAACCATTGTTTGAATCGAAAACAAGTTTGTTTACGATCCTATTTTCATACGCCATGATAAAGGTTTGATGCATTTTTAATTATTTTAAATGTTTCTTTCGATATATGTTGTTAATGAATGCTGAAAAATATAAATTTCATCAAAATAGACAGTGGATATCTGCACGGTCAATGAATCAATCGTGAATGCATGCTGTGATAACATAAGTTTATGTAGAGAATACGAGACAATTTATCAACGAAGATAATCGTAAAAGTCATGTAAGTAGTGAGATTATTCTAGAATGAAGTACATAGATACGAATATAAATTAATAAATAGGGATATTAATGTAAATTAAAAGGTTTAACGACAATCTTTAGAAATAACATAGCTGTAAGCATTACGAATCATTAGTTTCGCGAACACTATAATTTATTAATATATTATATTTCAAAGCTCACTTAACCAAATACATTTATCATATACTGAACTCTCATCTAAATGAACAACAAATATCTAATCAGGAAATACATGGTATTATTGAACTATGTTAGGATATCGTTGGTTTACGTATATGGTGGATTGCTTTTCGTGTGTGTGAGTTTCTGTTCTTTTAATTTTATGCCTATTATGTTTATTCTTTTCTATTTTAATCACATATAATTATTCTGTCATCCTTTCCAAAGAGAATTTAAAATTAAGTTCTTTTTCTACGTTTCTTTAATTAATACGTAGTACACAATTAGTTCGTAATATATTACGTAATTCAACATTCATCAAAATAAAAAAACAGAAATCTACTCATAAAATACACTGATTTCCTTCAACGACCTTCTGATTTCGTTGTTCTACGCTGGATAACTCTTGGTTAGTAAAAACAATTTTTGCATCTATTATTGTATGAATATTATTTTCCCATCTTCTCCAAACGGACTTTAGAATAAGGTTCTTTTTCCACGTTCTTTAAAACTATTTACATAATTACGTTGCCTATTGTCTATTTGTTTATTTAATTAGAAACGGAGCTCATTGTCGTAGTAGACACTATTTAATGAATATAGGATTATTTTGCAGAATGCCTTGCACTCAACCACATACTACACAGGTAATCATCTATTTATTTTCCGCATTTTTATCTTATGCAGATTTTTATTCTGACTTTGCTTTGTTTGGCGTATTTCTTTAATATAATTTTACGAATGCGTATTCATTAAAGACTCCCGTATCACATAAACGCGAAAGGCTTTAGACATAATTATTTTACTATCATATTATTTGGCGAATCTCGATCTCACTTATTTGAAAATTATGCATACAATAGACAGTGGTATAATTAACAAAAATTTTCTTTCCATATATGTTAAGACTGAAGGTTGAAAAATGTAACTTTCATCAAATGGACAGCGAATATCTGCACGGTCAATGAATTATTCGGGAATACATACTGTGATAACATAAGTTTATGTAGAAAATACGAGACCATTTATAAACTAAGATAATTGGAAAAGTCATGTAAGTAATGAGATTATTCGAGGATTAAATTGAAAAGTCTACACTGAATCTATATAAGGGGGATAAGAAAGCAATTTCGATGAAATATACTCATTAATTACTGATGAAGTACGTATTATACCGGACCAAGTCTACCTATGCCTGAGTAAAAGTAAGTACAACTGAAATTTAAATCATCCTAAAATATTACTATCAGAATATTATTATAAATTAATAGTTTTAACGATATTATTTATAAATAATATAACTGCAAACAATTCAAATCATTAGCATAAAAATCGCTATAGTTTTGTATAGTAGTATTTCACTTCATTCTCACTTAACCCAATGCATTTATCGTATACTAAATTATGTCTAAAAATTTCCTTTGCAATGGCCGTTTCCGATTCCTACTTTATGGCGTTATAATTAATAACAATATTCATAACTTCTCTGATGAAAGCTGGAAGAGCCCAATTACCACCATTTCAATTACTAATACTATTAACAAAGACACTCAACCATTCTATAGCCATAAAAATCTTGCTAGCCGGAATTCGTACCTTGGTGTTGGAGTCCTAGCACAGTGACCACTTTCTCACCGCACCCGGTGTGTTTGGTATTTTGCCCTTAGTTTCTCTTAAGATCGACAGATAAGCTGCTGCGTCCTGTCTCGCGTGCCACCTCATAGTGTGGCTTCTTTAGATGATGTTCCTTTTAGGAGGGGAAGCTTTAAGTAACGTATGCCTCAATTTCATACTACATACATTGTGATACATTGTAACCGAAAAGCTCATACGGGCAGCCAAACCCGTTGCTGCCCGCCTTTCTTGAAGGACCATATTATAATTGAATATCAAGAAAGTGTAACTTTCATTTAAATGAACAACAAATATCTACACAGGAAATAAAATTATATCCTTGAACGATGTTAGGATTATACGTATATGTTGGATTGCCTTTCGTGTGTGAAAATTGTGCTTTTAATTGTATGCCTATTATATATCGTCTTTTCTATTTTAATAACATATATTTATTCTGTCATCTTATCCATACAGAATTTAAAATTAAGTTAAATTTTCGTTTTTTTAATTAATACGTAGTACCTTACGTAATGATATGGGATACTGCTGGGGAAACGATAAATGTCCATGAAGAACCAAATGTTTTCATTCACATAAGCATGAAAAATGTACGTACAGTGGAGAGTATTTAACTAAATTATACCTCAAAGAGGAATTTTCATTTTTCCTGCATCCAATTTCGCCATGTCGGCAACATCTTAAATTAAATACAAATTAATACTGTTTTTGTTTGCACCCTTCCCAAGATAAAAACTTTGGCTACGACCATTATTTACGTGGAATACAAATTTGTTTGCAGTTCAAATAACATACGCCGTGATGAAAGTATGAAGTTTTTGAAATATTTTTCAATATTCTTTTGTTTGTAATATTAATATACATCAAGAACATTTAACTTTCATCAAAATAAACAACAAAAATCTACTCATAAAATACGCTGATTTCCTTGAACGAACTTTGGATTACGTTTTTCTACGTATCAGCTGGATGATTCTTCGTAAGTAAAACAATTTCTGCGATTAAAAATGTATGCTTACTATGTTTACTCTTTTCTATTGTATTCACCTCAAATTATTTTTTCATATTCTGCAAACGGGCTTTAGAATTAAGTTCTTTTTCTACGTTTTTCAAAATTATTTACATAGATACGTTACCTGTAGCATATTTGTTTGTTTATATAATTAGAAACGGAGCTCATTGTCGTGGTAGACGCCATTTAATGAACATAGGATTCAATTTCATTATGTCTGGCACTGAACCGAATACTTCACAGGTAATCGTCTATTTATTTTCCGCATTTTTATCTTATGCAGATTTTTATTCTAACTTTGCTTTGATTGGCGTATTTTCTTAAATTAATTTTACAAATGCACATTCATTAGGAATCAACTCCAAATCTCCCGTATCAAATAAGCGTAGAAGGCCTTTGAAATCCAAAGGGGGACGTCCTAAAACCTTGAACGACCTTCGGATTATGTAGTTCTACGTGTTCGCTGGATAATTTTTGTAAGTAAAAACAATTTCTGCATTTATCATCGCATGCAAAATATTTTCCCAACATCTCCATATGGGCTTTAAATTCTACTTCTTTTTCTACATTCTTCAAAATTATTCAACTACGTTGCCTAATTTCTATTTCGTTATTTAATTAGAAACGGAGCTCATAGTGCCGCTTTAGACGCCATTTAATGTGCATAGGATTCAATTGAAGTATGCCTTGCACTGAACCGAGTACTACAGGTAACGAATCATCTATCGATTTCTCGCCTTTTTATCTTACAAAGACTTTTATTATTACTTAAATTTGTTTGGCGCATTTCTTTAATTTAATTTTACGTATGCGTATTCTTTAAGGTCTCAACTGCAAAACTCCCGTCTCAATTAAACGTGAAAGGCTTTCGAAATAATTATTATATTATTAGATGAAACTCGATCTCATATTTGAAAATTAGGTATACGATAGACAGTAGTATAATTAAAAAGACACATATCCCTTCATAATTTTCTTTGCTTGCAGTTTGCAAGCACCCATTTACTAGTTTCTTTATATATTCACGTTCTTTTTTCTCCTCTTTTAGTTGTAACTATCAGTAGATTTGCGCAGGTTTTTCACACCACCCTTCTTTGTGGGTGTTTTCCTGAAGTGGATTTTTTTCCTAAGAATCTCTTACGTTTTTTACTTCCACAATTCTTCTAATAATTATTATTTTTATATGATCAACAGAAACTATAGTAAACATCCTCATCAGTTCAACTACACTCATAGCTTAAAATAGATATTATGCGTTTCACAAAAATAATAAATATAAATAAATACTAATATTATAATCATTAGATGCCTCATTTTTCCAAGGAATTTGCCTTCCATTATTTACGGGGAACTAATTCTCAATTAATTTCGCTCATTTGATGTTTAAGATTGCTGGCGTTCACCAAAACATGGGAGGGAAACCCCTAAAAATTGATTAAAATTAATTGAAATATAATTTATTTATATTGATTACTTAAATAATAATCAACACTAAGGTGATTAGACTTCCTTCTGATGTTTTGATCTGGTCAGAAGGCCAAAGTAAAACTTGATAAATAAATAAGTATGAGCAAGATTGTAAAATGCCTTCAATATCCTTAAATTTGTCAGAAACATCATCTTCAACCGCACCGCATAGCTCATTTGTTTTGGCGAGAATCGGGAGTAAACTGACAAGCCGATAAACATCGACCTGCTCCTGGATTTAATTACGTCCACAGCGTCCTCGGCCATCCCTCGCTTTTTCATTCCCGCCCCTTTTCACCGACGGCCCCTGTCCGTCGTTCGGTTGATAAAAATCGAGGTCCAAAGAGCACGCTTCATTAATCAAGCACCTCAAGCAGGGGATTCGGGGGAGAAGAAGAGTTAACGATCGATCATAGAGGCCGCTTCCGATCGAAACTTTTTCCCGCCCTTTTTCCATTCCGTCTGTCACTTGTTCGGAGTGAGAGAGATTGCCCCAAAGGTGGAGTTCTTATTCGCGATCATTCTTCTCCACACGAGAGGGCGTCGTCGAGGAAATGGCGCGGTTAAATTACAACGCTTTTTTCTGCTCTCGTTTGAATCCGCCGGAAAGGGTACGCCATGACGTATGTGCTCATTATTGCGTCGACGATGCGCCGTGACGTATGTTCCGACGCGATTGTTTGGCTAGTAATTACTTCGGTGGTATTGTTGCGAGACAATGGGGATCGGAAAAACGTGGAATCGATGGAATGCGTTTCGGAAGAGGATTCGTGATGTATTGAGCGCGATGGTGATTCCATGACGACAATGGTTGTTTGAGTTGCCATAACACTTTCATATTTTGGTGGTATTTTGTTTATCGCCTGCTGCAAATACCCACAAAGTGGGGGTTTTCGCTACAGTTTGGACATAAACAATTAGTTTTTCATTTACTATCTTACGAGTACCAAAGCAGGTGCTAGGGATATATGCCGATCTATAAAATAATTTGCGTTAAAATGTTGTCGAAAATACCCCCAAAAGAAGTGTATGTAAAAGAATGAATAAACGGCCAATAATTCACAAACGATCGAGATTCCTTCCGTAACTCTAGCATTCTCTGACTCTTTACTCGACTGAATATGCTATTGGGACGGTTTTATGTGAAAGACATGAGTCGTGCACGACTATTATTCACTTGCTGGTCGTAAATTCTGGTTGCCGGTCTTGCAATCGTTTGAGTGAAAGCCTTCCTTAATTCTTCCGTTACTTATAAATGAGACTGAATTCCCAATGTATTACTAAAGGAAAAATTCATAAGCTAAAATTCAACAATCGCATCTGTCGTCCAGGGGACCAGTTGTTTACACTCACAAAATTTCCAAGAAATTTAATTTATTTCATCAAAATTCTTGCAGTATTGACACTAAAACAATATTCTAAGATCAAAATATAATGCTTTGCTCAATTTAGCTTCTTTTGGTGGTTTCTTTTATATCGTGCAATTATTCTTTACATATTAATTAAGCAAAAGAAATGATGGTTGCAACCGATAAAAGCGAGTTTATATGCTTTTCTTATAATAAAAACTTTCCCCCGCCTGGGCTCGAACTGGAGACGATTAGGTCAATAAAGTAGACTGTCTGTCTGTTTATCTGTCCTAAAAAGACATTTAACCATCTTAAAATTTTGAAAGTCGTGCATAATGTGGTCCTCGAGTATTTAGCGAGCATACACAAATAAAAACTTTTTACTTTATATATAAGATTTAAGACAATGAATGTGACATATTTACATTTAAAATAACATATAAATCCAAATTAATACCCTTCAAGCCTCCTTTCGGCGTGTGGCAAGGGGCTTTAAGGGGTTAAACATGTGGAGTTTGAACTACTTTTTACTTTGTTATCATCGCTTATCGCTCGCGGAAAGAATGAATTTTCAAAACGACTTGTTCTAACATCTTTTTCTCTTAATAAAGAGGCCATAAATAATTAAATATGAGGTTAAATAGAATGGTGGATGCACTTATTTAAGAAATCAAACTTTAAAAATAATGGGATTAGTTCATAAAAACTCTTACGTGTTTGGAAGCAAACTCCTGCGGCTGGAAAGTTTCTTGAGTAGTGCAGTTTCTTTAAAAATTGATAAAAGTTTGGAGTTTGGTCCTCTCTTATCCTCAACATGTTACGGTGCTCATGAAGTTTTCACGCTACAGCAGAGGCTGTCGAATGTCCTTGAATCGTATTCCTTACAGAAAGGAGAACTCTATGAAGTATCTCACATAAGAATACCAATATTATGGCAAAATAATTGAAACCTATCAATTCATTTTGTCACGAATTCAACTACCAAATAATTCTATCTACAACTTCAATGTTTTTAGCAATATACGTTTCATTGAAAAACGATAAACATCAATTATCAGATAGTATATCCCGCAAAATTATATCTAAAAGCATCTTTTTTTAGTTTATTTGAAATAGTTCTCCCAAACATTTTTTGGATATCACGAATTTTTTATACTTTTTTATGAGTTTCTTATCTTTCACGAAAGTAAATGGCCTCTGCTTGCATAAAATAATTCAAAGCTCGTTTATAATCAGTCTCTCATTGCCGTTCAATTTATTATCAATCATATTTTCGTTCATTTTCGGATTTTCATTAAACCTAAATATCAAAATATTTCCTAAATTCATGTCGTTAATTCAAATAAATCTTCTTTGATCTCGGTTGACATCAAATGGTACCTTGAGTAATATTTGAAATTTTAATTTACACCAGAGCAACGGGAAAAATACTGGTAGTAAAATTTTGGTACTCTTATAGTGTGCATGAAACTTACCGAAAATTTATCACAGAAATTATCTTGGTAGTTAAACGAACAGATGAAAAAGTTATACAAATGAAAACGGAAATGCTGAAGTTCACAATGTGTTGAGAAAGTAATTTCGCCATTTTTCGAAAAGCTTCCTTTTTCCCTTTCCGCCAACGAAATGCGAAATTTTCATTCTGAGGTTCATAAAAAGGTATTCGCGGAACGGAAATGGTCCTCATATGATTGTGATGAAAGGGAAATTACGGATGGAAATGTATAGCGAAAAAGGGATTCCAATATTCTCCACGCTTTAGAATTTCGAGGAATTCCATGAGTATTCTCAAACTGTATCATCTTACATGTTTCCATAACAATTTATCGATATCTTTCAGCCTTTACATTAAATTTTAAGTGATTGAGAGTAAATGCAAGGGAGAAGACCGAAGATATGACAAAGGAAAAAGACGAAGGGTGGAATGAGCGATTCCAAGAAACGAAAGAATTTGATTTGAATATGGAATATCGAGGCGCACGAATCTTCCGACACTTACGTATGAACACGAGATCTTTTGAGGGAGGCCGACAAGTTTTGTAATTGTTTTTTTCCTTCTCGATGATCTTCCACTCCATTGTATAGCAGGCTGTCGTTCGTAACTGTCTTCGTGGAGAATGTAATTTTATTGTTATCGATTTGTAACTTAAATACTTTCTTTAAGCCATGGCAGTATATTAGAGAAACAAATTATAAGACATTCATTTTAGCAATATTTCATGAGTCAGCAGCAATTACTAGTACTCTAGTATTAGTATACTAGTAATTAGTAGTACTAGTACTAAGTAGTTTCGTTAGGTTTCCTTTTGAGCAAGTTAGGTGCAAGTAATTTATACCTTTACCACACTGAAATTTATTCCAGGGCCATGGTTTCGACCCTTTAGGTTATCGTCAGGTGGTAAAGGTATCAGTGCATTTTTCTTTATTCTTTATAATTGAGGACTACCAAGAAGTCGAGGCCATATTAGTAGATTCTATTGCAAGTAAACTCTTATCTCTTCACATTCTTGTCTCTTTGAAAGTATATGCGTATAATAAAATTTCAATGCAATGATTGAAAATTTCTACTGGCATCTACTGAAGGGCATTTAAGACTGATGTTACAGGGGTAAATTTGCAACATCTTAATGTTACTCTCAAGGCTCTATTTTGTAACTTCTGAAGTTACTGACTGTTAAGGCCGTTTTCTGATAACGAAAAACCCCCTTTTCGTGTTCGCTACGCAGATCTTACCTCGGCCCTCAGCCATTCGTTTACGAGTACAATTGCAAGTCCCTCCAATTTTTCCTCACATGCCCCTTAAAAAATTAATTACCTCGGTTGAATATTTTTTTATCTTTTAGAATTATTTCCGCTAGAACAAGTAGAGAGCGAGTAATCTGTAATACGATTCGATTCTAGTCTATTCAAGTGTAACTAATATGCCATGATAGTTCAATGAGTAATACAAATACATACTTTCCGTGCTCCATTAATTATAAGGAGTCTTAAAATATAAATCAGCACTTTGGGAACAAGATGTGAGGGGAATATAATCTCATTTTCTTTTGCTTTCAAGATAATAATTTACGCGGTACTCCATGAGGGAAGCGCGCTTAAGTATTTCACGCTCAACCAGTAATTCCATCAAACATTTCCACAATATCGGCATGAGGATAAGCGTCTCAGAGTTTACTTAATGCGCATGAAAGGCCATTCGAAGAATTCCTCTGAAGGAGAAATGCATAATCGTTGAATCGGAATTCTTCCCCTCCGATTCCTCTATACATCTCCCTTCCCCTTTAACCTCCATTCCACTTTGCAAACCTCAATTCCCCCCCTCTTTTCCTCTAAACCACGCGTACCTCTCTCATGAATCTTCTCGCTGTATCCTTTCACAGAGTATTAAGATGCGGAAAACCCGCCTCGGAGTGTTGAAGAAAGAGCAGCAAACTTTGGCTGTAGCATTCCCTCGTTTTATTAGATACAAAGTAATCCGCAAGTTGTTTAGCGAGATATACGTAAAGGAGCTTAAATGATGTATGCCGAGTAAAGGACATGTGTTTAAACGTGTTTGTAGGAACAAACCATTCGAGAAAGTAGTGACGTAAATGATGGATAACGTGACACCGTGATTCCTTCTTTAAGAAAACGCGATTTTCGAATCCGGGCGCCAAACACATTTTGCAAGATTACAGCGGATACAGACAGTTTTCATTGTTCTTTTTCTTGAGATAGTGTAAGGTACGTAAATCTGACAGCTTTTTAGTTTGTTTGGTGCTTTTACAACCCCTGCCAATCGCCATATGGCGAATTCCAGGGTATTAACGTAAATGTAAATGTAAATAGTATATTTATTTTTCATATACCCCACAAACATCCATTTTCTTGACTTTTACAGTAAAGTATTAACAACAACAACCACACAAGACCCTAACCGTAACTAGCCGGGATTCGAACCCGGGACCGTGGGGTTGGAGCGATACCGCGCGAACACGCTAACCATAGTGCAGGTATTGGTAGGAATTTATGTTATACCGCTTGGATGTGAGACTATAATGTAGAGAATTAGCAGAACTGAAAATTAAATAGGTGACTGGCTCTCGAACCCAAGTCTCCCACTTTTTGGGCTGATTCTCTGAATATGGAAACAGATCCAGGGTTGGCAGTTGGAGAACCTCGAGTCCCCATTACGTCGAAAGAATTCAGCTCCGTAATTCCTTTCGTTTATTTAAATTATCCTGGAGTGATTATGCTAAGATTTGTTTATTGTAGCTCTCCAAACTGTTATTTCAATAACTAATTGCCTAATTACCCCGTAATTCCTAACTTTAGCACTAATCTTTACCAAATATCTTTACTTTTACCCTAACCTGTCATAATACAGCCTTGGTCTTCCTCTACATTTCCTCTCTTCAGGGATCCGCTACGATACTGTTTTGAACGCACTATCATTCCATAAAATGTGATGCATCAGTTTATCTAGCCTTTTCACAAACACTAACCGAATGCTTATCTCTGTATACATACAGAATTTTGTTTGAAATGCACTTACCATGTCTACTTCGTCTGCAGTAACCCTTGAATCGGCAAATAAATGAAAGTCTGCCTTAACCTAACTATTCTAATTCATCTCACTCTAGCATCTTCGAAGATCGCTATTTAATAAGATTTAATGTGATTTAACGAAGAGCAAGGAAGCGAGAGAGCTAATATCTTCACATATACACACTCACCAAAGTAGAAAATATGGAAGATAAGTCAAATGTTTGCGATTTTCATTTCTGTTTGCTCATCAGCTGCTGCGGTGGGAGTTGTTTTAATGGTTACCATGGGGAGAATGTTTTGGTCATGTTGACATGCTCGAATAAAGAAAATTAATGGAAATGAAATGAAAAGTGAAGATGAGAATCAAAACTAAATATCCCGGTATAAATACCGGTCGATATTTATTTTGGCTTAACTTCAGTTCAGTTCTTCCGTAGAAATAGAGATTTCGAAAACATTGCCGTTCTAAATAAACAGTTCACCACACCTAAATCATGTGAAAGAACTTGTTAAATAAAATTTCATAGATCCATATATCATTTTGTTAATCAGCACTTTCGTTATAATTAAAAAAAAGCTATCGAAAAGTGTCTAATCTACTTAGGTTACATATACAAAGTTCTATATCACCACCCTTAAAAAATGAGAGGATTTAAATGTGTTGCTTCTGCATTAAGCCATTATATACCGATATATCGCATAATTTCAAAGGTTTTGATAAGTTTGGCATTACATTTGCGTTTATTTCTGAGATAATAATAATTAGCTGTAAGTAGTAATAATGCAATATTGTTTTCTGCTACCAAATTTTTCTCTTTAGCTCCCAAAAAAACTTGAATACGAATAGCATGACGAGAACTTAGAGTAAATTCTTTCCACACCACTAGGGGGAAAAAGTTTAAAAAGCACTGCTTTGAAGAAGCGATGGAAAGCGTTGCGACGCATGTGGCGCCGGAGTTTCCAAACCCCGCCGCTTCAGGAGATCGTAAAGGTGATATTCTGCGATACATCCATGAATCAAAAAATAACAAAAAAGTGAGACGCAAGTACGTGAAACAAATGAATTCTTAGCGTTGTTCTCATAATGCTCCGTTTGATTTCATTCATTTCCCCCCTTTCCTCCAATCTTATCTCCCATTCCGCCCTCTTCGAAATTCACGCTTCACTTGTTTTCAATCCTTCGACGGACGCTGATTGAGAGAGGCATTCCATTCAACGGAATTCCCGTCTTCGATGATAATCTGCCCCCTTTAAGGAGAGCTCATTTGACCCTTTGCAAGTGGCTTCATTCTACACGTACGCATCCTTCAGAAGTGAGCTTCCGGAAGCGTGGATTCCCCCCTCGCAGAGAGCTGCGAAACGAAGGACTTATTTATACGAACCCTTGAAAAGAGACTTCTTTGGAACCTTTTTTCGGTTCGTTATGAACGTCCGGCATAAAATATTCAATTCTCAGAATATGATGCGTAATTACGAGGGTAAGTAATAAACCCTACACCCGTTACGTCATGAAGACTGGTCGGTTCCTCATTCCCTCCGCATGCCCTGGAGAAGGAGTGAAGCGACTTGGTAAGATGAGGAATATGATAGTTTACCTTGATTAGAGCTCACAGAGCATCAACTAAACTCACAGTGTAGCATAACTGAGTAACTGTACCTAACAATTTGTAACTAATCTAAGTAATACTTTTTATGTCATTCAATGAGTAAAAGTATAATTATACTAATAAATCTTATTTATCAGGGAAAGATAAAGGCAGACGATTCTATTCTTCAATCTATTCCACCTTCCTCTTCGAGAATTGAAATAGGAAGTGATAGCTATAGTAAAAGTGCGCACAAGAGCACGCTTCGTGGGTTTAAAAGAAAAAGTTTGCGCTTAGGAAAAATACAACCTAACACCTAAAGAAAGGGTAACTGAAAAATTGGAATACTTACTCGAAATTAAATAAAATCTAAGAAGAAATCGGTTTGAAGAAGACTTGAAAATTTATGGCAGAAAATAAATTCACACTTTTAAACAGAGAAAATATTTAAGAAATTCCTTTACATGAAACAATAAAGAGGCCAAAGATAGCATAAAATACATTAGTTGTCGGTTATCATTATCACTTCACTACAAATATGGAGGGAATTTAGAAGATGGATGATTTTACTTAGTATCATTCTCAACGCAACAACTTTCATTTTATGAAAGCAGTACTGGCAAAGATAGGCTTTTAATAACATACGTTATCCTCTACCTTACTAGCAAATACAAGTGGAAATATTTCTTCCACGATAGTTTGATAGTAGTAACTAATAAACACAATAGCACGTAAAAATAATGAGCCTAAGAAAGATGAACTTTGGTTTATTTTCTTATTAAATCAAGGTAGAAATATTTCTTGGAGAAAGTAGAGTTGCTTTGTGTTCACAATAATAATAAATCGTCTTTATTTGGGCGAGATTGAGACTTAAAAGTCTCTTCTTCCATCTAATCCATCGTCTTTAATTATAAAATAAGAAGTAGAAATAATTAGAAGAACTGTGGATGTAAAAAACCTAAAAGATTTTTAGGAAAAAAAAGTCATTGCAGGAAAACACCCACAAGGAAGGGGGGTGTGAAAAACCTGCGCAGACTTACCGATAGTAATAGCTAAAAGGTAAAAAAAGAAAAAAAAATTCAAAATAAATAAATACACTACCAATAAATACTTACATGCAATACATAAATAAGACTCAGTTCACATTTAAAAAAGAAATAGCAATATACAAAATAACTTAAGAAACCAAAACAGAAAAACAAGGAAAATATATATGGATTTTCATTCGTAAAGTATATTACAAGGAAAAATAAAAGAATATTATAGAAAAACAATATCAAAATAATGCATACAGTATGTACTAGTCAAAGGATGGTCACAATAGGATGTTGCGAGGAATATTCGGTAATGGATTTGAGGATCATTAAAAATTGTATTACAAATGCACAACGCGTAATGTTTTGGATAGAAACACATTAGGTAGAATGGTATTCACTAAATCAAGCGAAGTGTTCTGGTAATCCATAACGGAAAGAATCTAAGAAAGAATTGTACTTTTACCACAAATTTTATTTCTACAAATAACAGTAACAAGACCGGTTTCAACGATTGATTGTCATTGTAGACGGTGGTAGTTCATCATCCAGAAGTTACGACCAATCTCCGAAACCGGTGGTGTTACTGTTATTTGTAAAAAGTAAAATTTGTGATAAAAGTACAATTCTTTCTTAGATTCATTCCATTAGGTAGAATGGTATTCACTCTCTCTGCAACTTGACAATAGGCGACTGCCATACTTGTTCGCATAACCGAAGTTTAGAGTAAAACAAAATAATGCTAATTTAAAAGTGTAGTTTTGACTAATTTACCTGTATCGTATTTCCCATTCTTTCATACATATTTTCAGAATTAACAGGAAGTAGTTGTAATTTCTTGCATGTTCAATATTCAGAAAACCGCTCAAGATTAAAAGAAACAGCATATACTCTAGCAATAAACTCTAAAAAGTTTTCTAAAATTTGGCAGAATTTGGAGAATCCACGAGGAGGAGGCTGAAATGGTAATTCCCACAGCGAATAGAGTTTCAATAGCCATGAATGCGTTAATTTGCAGAATTCATTCATGATATTCAAATCATTCCCTTTTATAATCAGAGGTCGAGAGGTATGCATAATTAACCTCTAAACAAGAACGAAATAATTTGATTAATTAAATTAAATTTCCTCGTTTACTGAATAATATTTGCATAATTTGTCAGCGATGTACCGCAAAAGTTGGCAGACTCGAGATGACGGAATAATTATTTAAACGCTTTGACCTGAGTGGGATAAGACACCTATACGGTATCTCATTAACTTTGACCTACTTCCGGATGAATTATCTTATCCACATGCTACGGAGAGGCAACTCTATTGGGCGAAATTGAGTCTTGAGAGTTTCACCTTACATTTGACCCATTTTTGTATAATGGTGCGAGGAAATAGACACCTTTGGAACACAAGTTTACATTCGTTAAAGGAAAATATGAGAGACTTGAATAAAAAGATCCCAAGTCCCGTTAATGAAGTAACAACTGCAGCGTTTCGTGATCATAAAAACACATTTCCTCTGCATGAATACATAAAATAAGATAATAGAATACTAATGTCTTTATAGGGAGTTTTATTGAGACTAGAAAGTCTCGTATTCCATCTTATCATTTTCTTATACTTCTATCATTCTACTCTGTCTTTTCGTTTTAATTTAATTTATACTTGTTCATATTCATATTCTGACGACATACGAGGTTAGGTGGAAGAGACTTGGGCCTAACATCGCCAATAAAGGGTCAAACTAACTTACTATATCCATGAAAGCATAAATACATATGAAATCAAAACATAACAGTAATATATACAGACTGTTATCAATTAACGTAAATATAGAGAGGAAATTTGGAAAGAAAGAGTGCTTTTGTGGATAAATTAAAAAAAATGTGTTCATTTTAATCACAGAAAAAAATATGCACTGCAAGAAAACACCCACAAAGAGAAAGAGGGTGTAAAAGACCTGCGAAATGTGTAGATAAGGATATAATATATGTGTAGATAAGGATAATAGATGTAAAAAGAAATAAATAGTGAGAGAGAGATTACAACAGAACAGATTCTCAAAAGGTAAAGTGGAGTAAAAAAGCCTTCATAGAGGTTAGAGTAGATAGAGTGAGAGAGTAGTAGAGTAGATTTTTTGTATACATTTTGGAATACGTTTTTGAAATAAAAGTTTATGCTCATTAAAAAATGTATTAAACGTAATAACTAATCTGTCAAAGTTTCCTGGAATAATTCGATTAGGTACTTAAAGATGTTTTTAAGGAAAAAAAGTTTAAATTGCATCCGTAAAAGGATGAGACGATCAACCTTCTAATTAAAATCTCATTTATTTCTTAACTTGATACTCATTTTACTCCTTAATTCTTCGAAAATAACTATTGTATTTGCAGAATATTTTCTATATTTCTACTGCACTATGCATTCCTGTCATACCATTAACGATTAACAAATATAAGAAACTTTTCGAATATAAATGAACTAAAAGGAAATAGAAAAAATATATCGATATGAAATATTAAAGGTAGTTGATTCATATTATATTAATGGAAAATAAGAAGTAATGAGACATTACTGAATATCTGTGGCATATAATGGATGAAAAATCCTCAAGAGATGGAAATAAGCTGGGTAGAATAAATACGCACATTTATATACAACAGTCACGCTAACCCATTTTGAAACAATGAAGCAAATAGTTATGTTTTCATAAGTAGGTGCTGAGGTTTTGAATAAACCGATTAATTGTAATTTTTCCGTGGAAGTGAAAATATTTTATTTCAACGTTAGTTAAACTACCTCCCGTTTCACATTCGTTTTACTAGTTTATAAATGTATATTCAGATTCTTCGCCATATTTATCCTTATATAAAAGTGGAGATAATACAAGGAAGGGGATAGAATGGGAAATTGAATAGATATGAATCAAAGGATAATAGGGTAAAATTATGAGTGTGAGTATTCGTGCTTTATTCAGAGGTGATCGATTTAGGTAGAAGGACCATTGATGGAAAGCATGTAGCAAATATTTGCTTGCTCAATGAATTAAGAGATATTACGTTTTGGGAAGAATGTAAATATTGTCCATTCACTTCATACGCCAAAAAGGAAAGAGAAAACTGAAGCAAAATATAATCAGGAAAATAGGTTCTGTGACAAGATGTTCCCGAAATTAATTTTTTCACCAATTTTGCGCTACCGTAACCATCTACGAATACGATTAACCCGGGAAAGCGGTACGCAGGGTACATTTTTTGAAATATTTTTGTAGTAGTAGTAGGATAAGTTTCACGTAGTGCCTCAAGAAAAGGATGGAGAATGAATGGTTCGTATGAGAAGAGAATATTGTATGGAGAGAAGAGAAAAAGTTTTATCGTGGACCATCCAATACACAATTACACTATATTTACGAACTTCCAAAATTGTGAGCACTGCTAGAATTTAACAAATTTTAAAGACTCGAAATAATCCAATAGTTGTTTAATATGTGAAGGACAAACAGAAATTTTAAAATTCCAGATAGCGATTAACTAATGCGGGAAATAATGAAGGCGTATTGGATATTGTGAAATACACGGTTGAGAACTGACGATTTTCAAGGGTTAGAAAGTGACCTAGAATGTACTCTTTACCGATCTTATTCCGTTTCAATGAGTCCTTGACGCTTTCTCAGAATATCTGCTTCAGAAATTCCATCCGAAACTGAACGATCGCTGTTTGCTGACGGAATACGACACACGGGGAAATAATTAATCGCAGCCGCTAATCACCACGAAGAGAATGTCTGCTCACTTTAACGGTGAATCTACGAGAAAGGAGTATTAAAGCGGACATATCTATTCAGTAAATGAGTGAAGGTCGTACGTACACTTCAATTGGGCAACTTATTAAACTGCATTGTTGGTGTAAATCGTAATTAATTATCAAATTAGTAACATATATAATTTAGTTGCATCCGATAATTTGTAACTTATATCTGACATGTGATTTTGCTTACTTTTAGCTATGTATGTATTGATTTATTTTTCTATTACATGTTCACACATTTCGAAGAAAATAGGAGAATACTCAGTCTAACTGTAATATATAATGCATAAAATAGCATATACGAGTAAACTTATTATAAACTTATCGTAAACTTATTATATCAATATTTAGGATATAATAAAACACCTAAATGTTATAAAAGATTAACTTTGCGACTTTATTTTGAGGCATTATTTAAGAAACTTTATGTTTAATTTAAATTATTACTAATTTTTCTTTTTCACTCAATTGAAAACTATTTAAGTATTTCAGCATCAAAGACATATTTACAGACGTTGCAAAAACCGTTTTGTAATGGCGATTGAAAATATTTATGGACTAAAAACTCACCGCAGAAAATTAAATTCTATACATAAATACAATACACAGAGCTTTCAAGTATCAAGATACTTAAATAAAAATATTGGATTGAAAAGAATCCTATCAAGCTAATAGAATACCCTCTCAATCGATAATTAATCAATTCCGCTCGACTGAAATAGAACGAAATCAATGAGACGGCCAATTAATTCGATTTATAAAATAATGCGATGAACACATTAAATAACTGATTAATTGTGTAATATTTCCGTTTATGAACTTGTTTGACATCTGCATAATAATCTAATAAAAGGCCTATTGAAGCGTTAATTACAAATTTTAATTAACTCTACCATGCGCGACTGTGAGGTTGATAAAAGCCAAAATCTTTATAATGAAACTGTTATTTATTCATTGTAGTTTATATTAATAAAACATTATGAATACATAATGGTGAAAACACTGATTAAAATAAATCTAACCTAATTTATGTTCCCAGAAAAATAACTATGTTGCCAAAAGACCATAAATCATTAAATATATTTACAACCGTATAATTTCTCATATTAAAATTTATTTCAATCTAAAAATATAAATATTTGAATAACGATTGTTTAATCAATGAAAAAGAATCATGTGGGTTTGAAAAAATGCATGAAAATAAATCGCCTCTAAATTATCACATCCTACGATATTCAATTATATATAGAGAACAGGAAAAAAACTAGATGTTTTGAAATGGTGATTTTTTTCGGATAAAAGTGTTTTTATAATGTATTCTAATTATTCCACTTATAATGGTTAAGCTGTGATCAATTATTTCATGTTATGATTTTTCGGATTTAAAAAACCAAATCTAAAAGTTGGAAAAGAGCATAATGAAGATAATTAGATTTGAAACCCGTTCAAAAGTTTTATTTTTCAAAAAATATTGTATGCTCTTCCCGTTGATGTAAAATATATATATCTCTTTGAAATCGTGTACATACCATTAGCCTGAAGAGTCATTTATCAATACTGAAAAGTACTCGCAGGAGGCGTTCGAAGTTTGATTTCCAATTTATTCTGAAATTTTAGTTGTTCATTAACCTCTAAGGCTCTCGAGTGCTATCCTTTGTAGAGATATTAAATTCAAATCGCGATTCAAATTGGTCCTTTTCGAACTTCATTGACGTTCGCGACGCAGAATCATTGACGGCATTTTAAGCAACAAAATTAAAACTCTTCGGAGAGATAACAGAACACCAAGGCCTTATTGCGAAAATAAATGCCCAAATTAAATTACTTTGCTCATGACTTCGCTGTTTTTGGGATTGTCAAATTCAAAATAGTTGTAATGGAAATGTAATTGTGTTCTCTCTTAAATGAAACAAAATAATTTCAGCTGAAGTGATTACATTAAGGAATTTAATTAAACAATTTTGTGAAATTAGTTTCTCTGTGTTTTATCAAACGCTCTGTGATTAATACTCTAAGTATAGTGAGATTCTTCTTAAATGAAACGATTTGATAACGATAGAAGACGAACGACTAACCTGCATGGGAGATTCATAATCAATAATGTATATTAAAGTGATATATTAAATCACATGTAATTCATTTTACTGACTTATAGATGTCATACAGCAGAAGTTATATCTCTAAGAAAGAGAAAAATACTGGTCAAGGAAAAATCTCTCATCTTTAATTTAATTTTTGTTCCTACTCGATAAAAATCAATGATTAACTCGTTGCCATGGGAAAAGTAAGTACTCTTATAATATTTTTTTATGACATAGATATACTTATTGGGAACCTGCTGAAATGCAATTATTTGCTTAGCAGGGCAAATGATTCATATTTAAAGAGTAGAATATAGAAGTTGTTTATTATTTTAATATGGAATTTTGTACGTAATTAATGTAAATTATGTAGTGCAATGTTAACATTTTATACTATGTAAGGTTATAACTATGTCAGATTATAAATATTATTTGCTAACGGACCACCAAAATTAGTTATTCAATTGATTTTGGCCAAAATAGAATGTAAACGGCTTACATTTTTCTGTATTACTATAATACTCAGATTCAATTATTATTATTAATATTATGTTCAAGATTTGGCTACCTTCCTATTTTTGGAATATTCTCTTCAGTTTTTATTTAAGATCTTATATCATCTTCTTTATTTCCACTAACTCTCCCCCCTCCGTAATGGTTGCTCAACTCGTTATAGGGTACTATCCAAAGGTTTCTCAACTGATTATTTTACGATTGGTTTTTGCTCATTTTTCTCATACTCTTAAAAATCAATATTCATTTATGAGACTTATTAATGTAGAAATTGGGTAAATTGTTCCTGCCGCCAGATCTCGGTGAATGGAATGTTTTTCATATGTATTCTGTTACAGGTTTTAAGAAATAATATATAATCGAGTTATTTTTAAATGCATTAAATTCCCTTTCCGACTTTTTATTTTGCTACAAATCATTGTCATTTCCAATTCAAGTAAGTATTAATTTACGGATAGTAATTTTTTACATTTAATATACTCTTTGGTTTCTGAAAATACTCATGAGGTCATCTCTGAAAACATTTTCTCTTCCGCCTTTACCAAGAATTCCCCGTGAATACCCCGTTTATTTTGTAGGGCGTGGTCAATGATGTCGAAAAATATATTCCGCTTAACCATCTACGTCATGGAGATTCCCAGATTTACGATTTCGTATTTACCAAAACAAGAGCATCCTAGTTACTAATCACCAAGCACGACTTGACGAAAGCTGTCATAAGTATCATTAAATTTAGAGGAAAAGTAAAACTTCTTCTTTGCAGTTATACGCGCTTCATAATTTTAAATAAACTAGGATAGGTAGTTACTTCATCACAATGAGCTCAAAAAATATTTCGCACATATAGAGGTGATTGTGTACAACTTAATCTATAAATTAAAACAAATAAGCATCCATGTAAAACGACAACGTTGGAATACATGGATGAATTGTATAAATTAGAGGAGTAATAATGCGTAATGTTGAAGCAATGTGTTAATTACAATGCTATCTAATGCTACAAAGAAGTTCATCTTAATAATTTAACGTATCATAAATACAAAATGCCTTGAATTTTGTTATCATCAAAACCAACTTCTTTAGCTTTGCCTAAGAATAGCGATCACTTACTTAATTTTAAGAGATGTCTTGTGACAAATTATATACTAACGAAACTCTCGATAATACAAGGAAACTACAGCCATACATATATACGTGGGGCAGCGATGGGAATTTATCTACATAGGGTAAAATTTGCCAAATTATAAAAATAAAGGGACTGTAAGGGCGAGATTGAGACTAACAAGCATCTTGTCTTTGTCTATGTAAGAAACCTGCAAGCCGCCTTTCGGCGTGCGGCAGGGGGTGCAGGCACCTTGACTCTATTTTCCTAAACGGTTGCTTTCGCGTATAGTTCGCGGAAAAAATGAATTTTTTGAAACGATTCGTTCTAGCGTCTATTTCCCTAATCTTTCGGGCAGTATCAGAACGTCCCATATAACAGGAGGGTCGCATTAAATCGGTTACATCATCTGAGAACGGAATTTCTCTGAACTTATTTAATAAATTTATCCTTTGAATTAGTCTTCTATCTTCTAATGATTCCCATCCCGCGTCCTGTAACAATCTATCTCCTCACCAACCATTCGTTTCGTATAATTCCAAAATAAGGCCAAGCCCAACTCAATTCAATTATGTTAGTGGCATCAAATGAGGACTTAAACGTGGCTTAAATAATACATAAAATAAAGCTGTTGGATGTGTACCGCATTGTAATTACTCAAATCTCAAGTAATAAGTATTCTTCACATGTTGACATTAAACACTTTATCAGATCTTCAATCCTAGGTTTTTTGGCAGCGGTTTGTCCTTACCATTCTTCTCTGTCTTCTTTTACTATTTAGTTAGTTATAAGATCAGTATGCAGGAAGTAATAGTTAAGTGTCTTCTTTTCATCTTTACTTTGAGGAATTCTCCTTTTCCTCAGCTCTCTGAAGAATCACTGCGCTCGCTTGTCAATCAGTCCTTAAGATTTTTATTCTATTTTCCTCCAAACTCCACAATTCAAGTTATTCTACTTCTTATCACCACATTCTGTTATTCCTCATGTTTCAAAACCAAGGATCACCACTCTTTAGACATAGGCTTTCATGAATCGATTCCTTTTTACTATGTCTGTTTTTTACGGTTTAGCCGCCAGATAGTCAAATGGAAAACGCGTTCGACTTTGATGAAAGCGGTCCCGGGTTAGATTCACAGTGGAAGCTCACCTACGAAATTACCTCAGCTGTCGAACCACTTTTGAAATAGTACTACTTCTTATGGAAGTCTTCAGTATATTGATGGCCGTTTTTGCTGCCAGCAATCCTACCTTTCACGTCAGTTGAACTCTAGCCATCTCGTACACTTTTGCTTCCCAAGCAAGGATCGACATCTTTTATCAGAAAAATGCCGATTCTTATGTTTACTCAAACCTAAGCTGGTCTAGATACCATTATTTATGTCCTTCGGTATTATTTAATCAGCATTTCATTGCTCATTTCCAAAATAATTCTAAATTATAACTCTCGGCACGTTATCATTATTAAACACTAGCGGAGAACCCGTTGATTCACAAAGGAAAAATAAATGGAATGTAAATCGAAAGAAGTAATGAAATTTAAATATGAAAAGTCTTAAATTTATGAAAAACCAATAATTCTCTTCATAGATGAAGGGCAGAGAACTGCCAGAATTTTAATTGCACATTAATTAACTAATAGAGTGACCAGTTTTCACTGAAAGAGGAAACGGTATAAAATTGCTATGGCAGCGGAAGAACGTATTTCAAGAAGATGATCAAAAAGGGGTATTTACATTCAATTGAGTAACAAAGTTCAAAGTGTCTTTTGGTGCACTTTATTAAACATTAAACCCTATACAAAATCTTGATCATTAATTTCGATCAAAAGTTGATGGTTGACTTTGGTCATAGAACTTTTGTCCTTGACGCAATCGTGATCTGGTATGCTACTCGTGGTTATAATTGTAGCTTATTGCACGGGTTAGATAGAACATTTTTAGGCCCGTTATTATAATTTATATTTCAGATGGACTTTTACTGTAATCTTCGTTCTAAATACAACAAACCGCATTATAATCGATAGCCTCACTGGTATTTAAAATACTGATTAAAGTAAGAACCAGATTAAGTGATCCTCACATCTTAAAATTGTAATAAATTATAATAAACTCTACGACGCTAAATTGTAATTACCCTCAATCTTCGAATTAGTTGATGAGCAGATTTTACAAGACATTACCAGGCTTCAATCTGATAATATTTACAGTAATTATCATTTTAAGTACTGGTGAAGGTATAGCTTTATATTGTTTGTTATACGATTTACTGAGGATTGCACTACCTTGCTCCTTGCTACTCCTTTATATTTATTTGTGAAAACCTTTTAAAATGAGAATTATCTTTTATATTATAATCTATCTCTTTCTTTCTTTCTACTTTTCCTTCACATTTCACAGGTTTTTTACACCCCCTTTCTTTTTGTGCGTGTTTACCTTTAGTGGAAATGTTTATTATATGGTTAAAATTAACACAGCTTTTATTTGCTCCACAAAAACATTCCTTCTTTCCATATGTATTCTCCATTTTCACATTATTTGATAGGAATATGTATATATAACTGTTATGTTTTGATTTCATGTGTATTAATGCTCTTGTGTGTATAGGACAAGGGTTAGATGGGACTTCCTACTCCCAATTTCGCCAAATAAAGACGTATGTGTACGTCTATGTAAGAACCCTGCAAGCCACCTTTCGGCGTGTGGCAGGGGGTGCAAGCACCTTGACTCTATTTTCCTAAACGGTTGCTTTCGCGTATACTTCGCGGAAAAAATGAATTTTTGAAGCGATGCGTTCTAGCATCTATTTCCCTAATCTTTCTGGCAGTATCAGAACGGCCCATATAACAGGGGGGTCGCATTATATCATTTACATCATCTGAGAACGTAATTTCTCTGAACTTATTCAATAAATTTATCCTTTGAATTTTTCTTCTATCTTCTAATGATTGCCATACCGCGTCCTGTAACATCTGAGTGACACTCGCTGTTTTATCGTAGCAATTCTTTACAAATCGTATCGCCTTTTGTTGTACTTTTTCTAAATCCAGAATATGACATTTCTCGGCGGGGTCCCATACACTGCATGCATACTCAAGGTGAGGCCTAAAATTGTATTGTATTGTGTACAATTGTACGTATTGTATTGTATTATGATACTGGGTCTTAGCTTAATCTCTTCTGGATAAAAACGCTTTATTGCTATACCGTTGGTTTCTGTGGAAACTGATTTGGATTATCCCGTTTCCTCCTATCCCAGACAGCGGCATAGGATTATAGAGTCCCTTCATTGGGCCCCCATCGGAAACATCGCCGTAGGACATTTCGATAAGGAAACCTTCCGAAGCGAGAGATGGGAGTGGAATCAATTCTTGTTGGCGAAATGCGAACGGTTGGAATGAAAGTGCGGATGATGAAAAATTGAAGAGGTGTTTGAAGGGACCGATAGCTTTAATCGGAGATTGTCCCTTTTTCGATCTCGACCGAGATGAAAGTTATCGAGGTTTTCAGCAGAAATATCTGATGTAGAATACACACTTTCTCCTCTTTCAAAGAAAAGAAACCTTCGGATTTCACAATGTCTATTGTTATCAGTATCTTTTATGGCGGGGTGTTTCCTTCCAAAGACCCATTAAAAAGCACAAAAACGTGTATTCTCTTTAGTGTTATTCTTTATTAAGTACATCTTAAACTATTCATTGATTTTCATCACATTTTATGTAAAGCAATGTATTCATTTATAATATTATACTTGTTTTGGGTGGATTTAGGAATTTAAACTATTACTATTGACGGAAAAAATCAAAGTAAACTTTTCGCATTTTACGTGAAGTTTGGTGGTGTATGTACATACTTCTGTTGAATTTCATCCAAAGATCATTGTTATAATAAGTGATGCTACCATTGGAAGAAGCAAACTTAACATAATATTTTCTTTACTTGTGTAACTGTTTGGAAAAAGCTAGGATATGCGTAAAACTTTGTTTAACAAAATTCAAAACGGTATATTTATTCAAGTTCTATCAGCTCAACAATTCCAGGATCTAGGTTTCAAAAACATCAAAATGAATGGAACAGCAAGTCAATTTGTGAAATCTGCTACATGTTTTCGATTTACAGATTTTCTTAATGAAGCATGACTAATTTTTTTATAGAGCTCGATATGTTTAAAAAAGAGACCTAGTTAAGACATTTGAAAAACTGAATGTAAACAAAGGCCAATCAGAGCCTCAAAATGAAATGAAAGACGGAAAGTAAACTAAGATTTTCTGAATTCCCTTGAATCAACCTCTGATGATGACATTAGAGCTGTAATCCCCTCGTTTGAACGACGAAAATTCCACCGACGCAAAATCCTGAGGACCTCCTTCATTCGACCATTCCTCCACGTTGAGTAATTTAAAATAATTATAAATGAATTTGATATTTTAGTTATTCATGAAGCAGTTGATAGGACCTTCATGATTTTTATTTACGAGGGTGGTCTGAAAAGTTTCCGAGCTCAACGTGAAGATGGCGGCACTCGTAAATAAAAGCTAGCGAATTTCGTTGTTCATCTGTTGGCAGTTACTCACCAAAGTTTTAGCCATTTTGGACGCGCAGTTGTTATGTAAATTCGTAAACAGGTATGATAAAAATTCAAATGTTAAAACAAAAATGTTTTCGTGGCATTTACTTTTAAATTATACAAAATAAATACGAATATTAAATTTTAAAAGAGTATTCCGTGACGTCATTTTTATATTATTTAACATTATAAATATTCATTTCACGGATTGACTGTTTCATAATTGATACATTCAATTTAAACCAAGGATGCAGAAGAGAATGTGCCCTGTCAAGGTTGTTTGCATGTTTGCTTTACGTTGAATTTACATTTCCTTTTCGAATTTAAAGGAAGCATTTGTGGATTCAGATGGTTCGTTGAATGTGGAAATGAGTAGTGGCGTATTCGTATGGCGATTCGTATCATTGGGAATGGCGTTCCCTTTTATTGCCTTCAGTTAGGGAGGAGGAGTAGGTGCTGCACCCTAGCGAACTAGCACGGAGTTGCACTGCCAAGGCCTATTTATAATATTATCCTTAATCTAACTTTGTTTCTTGTATCAAATAGATACTGTTCATTATAGAACAACAAGATACAAGGAAGAAAGCTACTTTCCCGGATTTCTCAATTTTGGATACTGTTTGATACCCCTCAAGTAACGAGAGCCGGACTTGAGGCACTCGTATAGAGAATAATGAGTTTACATCTATCTGTGTTCTCTCTTGATGCATATGGGTAGGCATCTGAATTAAGAGGTAGCAGGTTCGGTGGTATTAAGCCATCAATAGACGCCGTTGGAATCGGTGGGCTAACCGTATGGCCATCGAAGTTGGCTGAAACGAAGGATTTATTGAAAACGGAATCGCCGGCTAAGTGAGACTCCGGTGTGACGTTTTATTATTATTATTTCATAAACTACAAGTAGGCTGTAAGCCAGGTGGCCGATTTTCTACATCTAGGTAGTTATTCTCCATAATCATATACAATATACTAAATACATACATATGACATATAAATTGCTATTTCTAGAGTTTTCGGGGTTCAAGACAGGCCTTCTCGGCTACCATAGTGGTCCCAGGGTAAAACCCCACCGTACATCACTCTGCCAAGCAATCCCTTACTTCCTCCAGAAATTTTACATTATTAATATCCCCTTAGATTCTATAATACCCTTATCTACTACAATACATTAAAGCATTTCTTTTTAAAAGAATTTGTATTTTTAGGCAAGGGACTTAAGAGTGATTTAGGTAACCTAATTCCTTTCTGAAATGTCTCTGTTAAGAAAATAATATTTCGCGATGTCCATTCTTTGCCGCCGAGGCTTAATTTTAAATTCATGGTTACCTTTCCAGCGGAATTCTGGTTTCTCCATTGCATTTTTGAAAGCTTCCCATCCATTTTTAACTGAAATTATGTTCTAAATACAACCTATTCGATTTTAGATCAACTTCAGTGTTGATAATTTAAGGGAGACCCCTGATTCCCTGGAAATCATTTTCATTGTCTCTGGAGACTTGGAGGGAATAACAGCCTTTTCCGTACTTTTTACTGTACTTTATCTGCTGCCAAAGAGAGGGGAGAAGAGGGAAGGCCTGATGACGGTAGGAAGTGGAATAGAAGCGATCGCAAAAAGTGCGAGACTTAATGGATTTCAGTGCCTCAAGGCAAAATGGAAAGTGAAGAGGAGTCATCAGGGGAAAGATAATTCGAGGGGGGTGGTGAAAGGGTGTGATGTCCGAAAGGGGGTGTCGAAACCACAGTCGCGTCAGGAAGAAGTTAATGTAAACAGTTTTCGCTGACGGCAGATAAAGGGTGCAGAAAAAAGCGATGACGGACACGATATTCGCTCCTTTGTTATACTTCTAATGAACACTCCCATTCTTCCAATTGCATCGTCTGAAGTACTATAAGCTTGCAATTATATGGATATGTTGGCAATTAGATACCCCAGTCCGTAATTACAAGCTGTTTAATAATTAGATATTGCTTATTACGGTCACTGTGAAAGAAAATTTTCTCAATTTCCTCAATGTCTTTTACCAATTTTGATGGAAAATTTATCATCATCATAGACTAGCAAGACTTCCGATAAATGAAAATGTCAGATTAATTAGGTGTATACAGGAGAAAATCTGAAATCTGCTGACTCTGGGAAATACTGGAGATTCCATTACCAGGCTATTTGCGATTCCAACAGACTTAACGCTGCACGGTTAATAGAATTCACGGTTGATGGAGGGACGAATAATGAAGACTCTACAGAACTGGTGAGTCATCACGTATGGGAAGAAAGGCGAGACCAAGAACCAGGACGAGAATACACAAAGGATCACATACATTCGTATAGAATAAACAAATGAGAAAATACATTGGTAACAAAAAAAGAGCAATCAAGAAAATGCAAATAATGGCCAATGACATTCAACATCCACTGCGTTGTGCTCTCTAATCTTCACGATAAGCATTGATACATGGAGACGATTGGCAGAAAAGCTTCTGCAATGAATATTTTGTATGAAAGGTGGAAAAACTCTAATTTTAATAAGGAAATAGGGTAAGGTAATTTTGATAATTTTAATATCAAACGCAAAACAATTATTTATATATTCGATTATGAAGCTCCTTTTACATAGCGGTGGTTTCAAATTTTTGGGATAAGTGTAAAAGAAGAATCTTTGTTCTAATATTAGAAATATTCTCGGAACGAAAAAATTCTGAAAGAAGAGAGTTTAGTGAAATGAGAAACTTGGTGTAAATCTCCAATTATCGAACCGAGAATTTCCTTAACAGAAATGAAACGGAGAGTGTGGAAAACAGACACCAGCTCAACGCTTAAATGAGAGAAATGATGAGATATAATACGGAAAATGAATAAAAAAGAAAGAAACGCAACTCCGCCAAAAATTAAGAAAAATGAGATTTCTCCGCAGACTAACTCGCAAGGTTAATAAAGCTAACGCATACAAACACGAGGCTGACGCTATTTACTTTCTGGATGAACAGGCTGTTTGCTTCATCTATCAAAAACCTCCTCTAAACCATCCAATCTTCGTAGACCTTTCTCCCCAAACATGTCCAGACATTTCGTCATTCGTTTACTCTTATTTTTGACCATATTCAGCTAGTAAGGGGTGGATAGTCGCCGATGGTTAAGTTATAATTAAAGGAGAACACCAAAAACCATCAAATGCAACATAGGTTTGCCGATAGCAGTTAGTAGTCTCGTCCTGTCAACGTAGTCTTGACAATGGTTTCGTCTAAGCCGAAATACCTATAGGCAAACGTAAGTAGCATTTGATAGTTTTTGGTGTTCTCCTTTAATTATATACAGCCAGAATTTTCTTTGTCTTCCAGAAAAATTCTTCTAAAGCAATATATCAACTACGCCTCTGCCTAGCTATCCTATGCCCAATAGTTATGCCTAAATTACCTATGCCATTTATCCATATACTCAATTAAACCTAAAATATTCTTCCTTACAGGTAATACAGGATTAGTTTTAATTATTTAGCAATCATAACTGACTCTGGTATTAATTTTTTCCCTTAGAGAGATTGTCAATAGTGAATAAATATTGAGTGAATGTTGAATGGAAGATAGTAAAGCATAATAAAAAAAATCAGCGATAGTAAGCAACCATTTTCGAATCATCACAATAAATTTACATTAGCTGAGAATTAAGGAGAGAGGAATAAGAAATAAACTGAAACTCAAATTTTGATGGAGAAGAAATGACTAAAGAAGGGAGATCGAAGACATTAGGTTACGATTTATCGAGTAGATAATATCGTGAGGACATTAATGATTTCTGGATGATAATGAAACCAATTCATCGGGTTTAACTTCTATTAAACTAAATATGAACCACTGGATCAGATCTAAAAAACCTACAACAAGGAAAGGGACGTTTGGAATTTATTTCGGGCTGCAGATGAATTTTCGGAATTGGAAGATTACCTACTTTTGCAATTTAATAAGAATATTTGCTCAGACAATAAAAGCGCAAAAAATTGATATGATACATTACATTTTTCAGAAGCACGAATGCGAAACTTATGCATAGAATGAAAGCCCGAAATTGGTCGTATGAAGATACTTTCAATCCAGGTTTTCACTTTCAACTTTTCAGTGATGAACACTTTTGGTCAATTTAATTTGGTCCAAAACTAATCGCGAAATTTATGGTGTGCATAGCTTCTCTAGACTTAATTACCATATCTTAGAAATTTATTCTGGAAATGAACGTCCGCACTAAAATTTATACACCCTTTTTCTCAATCTAAAATACCTCTCCATCTTCAAATATTTGTCGAGATCATAGTTGCAAAATTATGACTGCATTTGCTAGATCTAGAAAAAGATAGAAAATGTCAACAGATTTTATTTATTAAAACACAACAAATAAAATCTGTTGACATTTTCGATATTTTCCCTTTTTTTATTTCAACAACTTTCAGTACTCTGTCTCCATCTCTATCTCTGTTACATTTATTTCAATGTCAACATTCGCAAGGTATTTACAATGTTTTCTCTTATTCTGTTCGTTTAATGAGACATTATGTTTCCTTATGTTAACTGTTTTTAATACAGCCCAGATGGTGGATATTTATATTCTTACGTCTATTTAGAATTTTGGTACGTTTTGAGCATGTTATAAAAGGTTACTTTTTAAGCAGTTCCAGATTTAACGCTGTTTTTTGGAAATATTTTTTTAGAAATACTTTTTTAGAAACACAGAAATACACGAGAAAAGCTTATTAAATGTAGTTATATCGCCAAAGGGATGGTATCTTTTGCTAATTTATATATTTGAGACATCTACTGTGTAATATTATGACAAATATCACATGAAAATTACAATGTAAACGATCTTACTCACATTATTTAATTTTTTTACTGTATAAATCCCGTGATATTCAATGGAACAGTCCTGAATTTCGTAAAAAAAGAGTCCACCTTCACATTGCCGTCTTGACAGCCATATTTGACATATGTTAACTTCTCAGCTGTACACACTAAGGTTTGATGGCAATATAGGCGAAAAATGAATCTCCATTGGTAGCTGATATTTTCTCTGAATGTGGTAAAAATATACATATCTATAGCATAGTGCCACTTAGCACTTGGAAATGTGTGTTTAGAATTTTAAGCATCAGTTGTTCAAGAGAGATAGATACAAGATGATCGATAAGGTCCTTTTAATCAACAAATTTTAGTTGTATATCAATAATTACGTGCTGGAGGCGAATGTTGTAGATTAAATGGACAGATAGGGTGAGAAAAGAGGAATTATGCAGAAGAATAGGTGAGGTTAAAACAATATGGAGCCTCATCCGGGAAAGAAGAACTATTTGGATCGGACATATCTTGAGACACAATGGATTTGTTAGGAACGTTCTAGAAGGCAAAATAGAAGGAAACGCACCAAGAAGAAGACCAATGGACAAATGCAGTCGACCGATCTACGGATTGAATGACCGATGATAATGATCAATAATTACGTATATTGCTAGCCGTGGCCGGTAAATTGGTCCTGGGGGAATTTGTACGCGGGGAATTCGTACGCTTCAATTCACCGGGCACCGTTGCTAGCAGGTAGCTATTAAGAAATAACTCTATTCTTTTTACTCTATAAATAATAACAACGACATCTGACTTGATCTTCCTAATCAGATAATCACGGTAAGGATTTAAAATATCTATTCTAGGTGTAACCATAGTTACCTTTGGAGCAAAGTGAGTCAATAGATGGACCGGAATCAGGGACCAATGTCGACGAAAGTTTGAATCAGAGTAGGATCGAAGTAGGCCATAAATACTACTGCTGCGTGGATTCCCCATCCGCTACAAATAGGGCGAGCCTTTAACGTCGGGCACAATCAAACCGGAATAAATTTAAAAACTCTCGCAGAATCCATATTTTCCCCCTTTGAAGATGAGTCGGAAATGGATGCCGACGCGGTCGCAGCACACACAGAGAGCGTTTGCTTTGAAAGGAAAAGATGTTAGCGGAATATTAAAATTTCTTCCGAGAAGGGGAGGCAAACTACATACGCTGCCGGGCATAAACATTCCACGGTTGAGCAGTTACGGCCTCCCACTCAGCCAATAACCTCTTTCCCCTCACCACTTACCCCCTCCGCGCCACTTATATTCCCTCACACCAATCCAGGTCTGCCAACACACGCACCGCCATCTGATTCAGATCGTATCTTTTCAATGTGTGCACAGCGAAATACATCCGGACTGAATTCGCTGCCTAAAAGGATTTCGGGCGAAGATTGAACGAATGCGAAAGTGACAATTTTTACATACGGGGGGGGTCGCAGTGTCAACGGTATCGCACCATTAAGGAAACCCAGTCGCTTTAAAGATAAAAATAGGAAGATAAATAATTGTATGGCGTGGTATTTCAGTTGTCAGAGCATTAAGACCTCAGTTTGAGTCCCAGAAGTGTCGTTTTTCTCATGTTTTTCACTTTCGTTTGCCCTAGGGTTTTGAGGAGGATGTCTAAAGCAGAAGGCTAGAAAAGTAGGTGCAATGACTTTTACTGAAGGTTTTTTTATTCCTTGGTTTATATAAATATAAAGGGGAAATAATAACATAATTTTTAAGTACTAAATAGCATATTTAACTAATAGATGAAGATAGAGTGAAATTCAACCAAAAGAGGGGAGAGAATCGAGGGAATCTAGGCCGTAAATGGTGAATTAAATGCTGAAGAACATGCTCAAGTATTTCCGCATCTTCAAGAATGATAAAGAATGAATTAAAAGAACAATGGATATGCACACAGCGAAAGATGCATACAATCATTGCGAAGTATAGAGAATATACGAGGCATATAATATGCCTACTCAAAAGGAGCATTGCATGAACTGTATCCCAAACCAATGCGAAATAACGAAAATATTGAATGATCGAATGCATCACGAGTATGCGAGTATATAATGTAAATGTATGCACATACGTGAATAACAGAAATCAATACTAACTTAAAAGTTAAATCGACTCACTTTAAACATTAGGTGAAAAATCTACTACATATTTTACTACACATCTAAAACTATTATTAGAATTAAATTAATTATTTAATCAATATAATTGTCTATTGACAGAGATACACGGGACAAATACACCATCAAACAATTTTATCGCCCATAAGGAAAGGATGATAGCACGATGGCAGTGATGTTTACTTTTTAAATATATATTTGAATAGTTTAACATATTTTTCTATTGTACGTAACAATAAATATGACTTTAAAGATTACGTGTAAGAGAAGGGCTTAACCTCACCAAATAAACAGTTCTATAATAATATTATAATCCCTTTTAAGTATGTAGTAAATTCATTCAGTTTCCTCAAATGCTTTTCATCAGCATTAATTCACTCAATTATGAATCACAATATACACAACCTCCGCTAACCTTGTTTCTTCAGTGTATTGAAAACCTACTATTTAAGTCTACTTTAAAAACCAATACACCCATCTCGGGCAGCTCGCTCCCTTACACTTTTTTCACTTAAAACTTTGAAAGAAAAAGGATACACATTTTCCGAAGCCTTAATTTGAGTGCATGAGCACAACTAAGTCTTAAGTATTTACTCTTATAGAAATTGAACAAACAGTTCAACTTGAGAGTGCCGCGTATGATAAAATTGAGAGAAATCACGTGTTGAGTAAGGTGAGTAAGCCTATATTTATACCTATACTTATACGTATATGAACAATGCCTAACTTACAGGGGCTAGTATATTCATGCTCGTCGTTTACTACAAATATGTAAATCCTTCAAAAACTAAATGCATTGGAAACTATAGGGGTTTCAGGTAGCGAAGGGGCGGGGGTTTGAAGGCCTAACGCTGAACGCTGGGCCACTGACTCATCATTTAAGTTATGAAAAATCCAAAAAATGCGCTTTCTAAGATTAAAATACTGGTTAATATTCAAGCACCAAGCTCATTCCTTTAACTTACGTGATTTTATTCCCCGTGAAAGTTCGTAAATGGAGAGAGAATTATCATTCAACTACACCTTGGAAGCCGCCGGTGGATTTGTTCGTACAACAGGAGAATTATAACCAGAACATATTTTCCTCTTGAGGTAAACCCCATTGCGGGATTAGGCGGGAGAACAAACTCTCGAGTTAATGAATGAGTTCGCACCCTCTGCCACACGCCGTTTCAAAACTTTCGAACGCTTGGATGCTGCTCTGTATCCCAATGAGGATCATCTGCGAAGTCATGCCTACACAAGCGGATATATCTAAAAACCTTAGGTTTGCAATATTAATTAGTTTGAACGCACATACATTGTATATGCTGTGCCTTTATGTCAAAGAAATAATTTAGATGCAATTGCATTTTTCCTTACTGTCTAAAGTTACCCCCTTTCCTCTTCACTGTTTGATGTGTCCATAGCTGTGCAAAACCATTAGATGCTCCTGAAAAATGCTTTCTTTTCCTAATTTATTCAAACTTTTTTGCTAATTTTTTAAATGTTTTGTCAATTTTAAGTGTTTTTATTCTTTACTTTTTATTTCTTTTTGCCTACAATCTTATTCAACTTCAGTTATCAATCTAGTTCCTTAGCAACAGAATGAATGTAAGACGGGGCTAATAATTTCAATATCATCAGCAATAAAGAGGCTTGTAACAATGAATATCCAAAAAATCAACTACCTTAACTCAAGGGGCCCTGCGTTCGAATCTCGGTGGAAACTACGTTCTCTAGCAATAATGTTGGGTTTTATTCTTTCAATTATGAAAAAATCACTTCAATGTTGTGACCAATTAGATTTTATATTATAAATTTTTCTTAATCTTGGCTCAAACTTGAGCAAATATATTAGGTCAGGGGTGTCCAACTAGCGGCTGGCATGCAGCCTTTAAACTATCTTCTAGTGGCTCAATTAATTGATTTTTCCAGAAGGTTTAATGCGATTTCTAATGAAAAGCTCTTCTAAACGAAAAGATGAAAAACTACTACTAAAATACAGGTTTATTCAATTCCTAAATAGAGATCTGCTTATGTTCACATATCATTGTAACCGGTAAAAACTCGCTGAATTTCACGTTTAGAGCAAAGTCAACACTAATACGAAACGCAGAGGATAAAAGCTTGGATAATCATGGAAGAGATAGAGCACGAGAAGTGTTTTCCATAAGAACGATTGTTCCAACGCTAAAATCCGCGATGTTGGTGATTCCTCGAGCACCCTCACCCCCACAAGCACCACGAACAGCCTGGAGCAGTTATCACAGCACCCTTCATTCGGAGGTGCGCACGGGGTCGCAAGGACGATCTCGAGGGCCCTAAACAAGAGTCGCTTCAAACTTCCTTCGCCACCTATGATTGGGACGCCACACAAATGGCTTTCGCAACTGAATTGAATAGACCGACTATCACACGTTTATGGTCTGTGCGAATGAGTCGCCATCTACCGATACAAGAGCAGCTCCTGTGACACACCATTAAACACGAATCACTAAGTGGCGCCCACTTGATAGATGAATACCCATTCAACCAAGTGAATTTTCACTCAATACATATACTGTGAATCCTCCTCGTACATACTGGAGACGGGATAATACAAGATATATCAGCTTAGAGACTATATAAACATGTATTGTATGGTTAACATTTTCACCCCCTGATTAATAAGTTACTGTTTGAATAAATATAAAGTAATATCTGTAAAAAAGAAATTCTGTGGAACCTAAAAGATGCTGATCAGATGTGGTAAGTCCAGGAAGATGTTTTGACCTCGAATTGTAGCTGTTTCACTTAAATCGTAATTTTTATTTTGGAATTTACGCTCAAAGATGATGTTTTAGTTTAGGAAGCATTATCATAATTTATGAATGACCATCTTAAGTCCGGATCCACGCTTTAATGTATCTTGATGAGGGTCCAAAACGCCTTTAGCTTGAGTAGTTTTTTTAAATGCTAGCAAAATTTGGGTTTGGAAGGGGCCCAAAGAAGTAGAAGCATATGAATGTTTAATAAAGTTCGATCGATGAAAATTCAATCTGAGACAACGAATTTCTGACTATGAAACTGAAATTCAACGAATGCAATAGAAAGATTTCTGTTCTTTAATATGCATTCGTTGTATTATATTGAGCTCTCTCTGCTGTACCTGTATTCAGATCCGATCGAGGTATGGACCAACCAGTCAACTTACTGCGATATCCAAATACATGACACCACAAGTTAAACAGGCAGATGTAAAAGTTTAACTTGAACGATGAACAAAAAACATTGAGCAATCGAGTACATGAATTTAATAATAGCTAAACACCGCTTTTTTTAATAAAATCGTTTGCGTCGTTATCTGGATAATTATAATAAACGAAACACACTATTTGGTGCGAATTAAAATATCAGGTTTCGCGTATACAAAAACTAAACTCCTTAAAAAATCGGTATATTTCACTTCTACATTTATATATAGCAATCTGTATAGAGAATCTGTCTTAGCGTTATTTCCTCATATCGTTCTCAATTTTCCGTCACAGTTTGTGAACGATCCTCACTGGAACAGTAAGATCAGCATCTATTTACGTGCTCTGCACTAATAAAAAGTTTGTAAAGGTTTCGTCGTTAATCTTTTCTCCTCCAGAGAATCTCGCTCGATGGAATTTATCGCAGCCGAAACACTGCTGCTTATCACGGAATTTTTAATAGCAGTTGACATTAGCTGTATCCGTTTTTTTGCACTTGTGGATTTAAAAGTAACGTAGGAACAACCTGTCTCGTGGATAAATTGTGCCTCAAATATAATTTTTGCCTAAAACCAACTAAAGAGGACGCCGTAGCCTACCTTCCGGACAAGTGGACGGCGACTGCTGGCGTCGCCACCAAGTGTCTTCACTCAGAGTCTCTGTCCGCGCAAAAGTGGCTTCAAAACGCATAATTCTTCGGCGTCCCCTCCAAAGCCACTTTAAAACACCCCTGCGATTCGGTCACCTCCAAAAAAACTACCCCATTGCTCCCGTGCACCCCCGCTCCCCTCGCAACGGCAAAAACATTCCGAAAAGTCATTGCGAGGGGATGAGTCATGCGGCGGGAAGAATGCGGGAGAAAATGGCGGGAAATCGCTTATCGCCCCCTCTATGGCGCGAAACACTTGCGCGCGCACCTAAATCGTGAGACCACATGCCTTTGAACGGTCATCTCTGGCGTTCCTATACGACACGGACATTTGCACAATATGCCACGGAGGGGTGCCGAAGGGGGAGGAATAGTTTGCGGTGACCCCCCCGGACAAGGGGGAGGATAAAAGAAAGTTAATACAGCCGCCCTTTGTGACTTCCTTCCATTGAACCCAGCACTTGTCATTGTTTTCATCGGGACATTCCAATCCATCAAGGTATACGTTCTACATCTTAATTTCCGCAGACTTTTTATGCCTTGCAGTTTTCTTTAGAAGAATTATAAGTGATGTTGTGTTCGTTATAAATCGGTACCGTCACGTTAACTAAAATAATTCTCAACCTTACGCTTCCTATTAATTATGGCGGGGAAAATTATTTTCATTATGATGATTAGTGATGAAATGAATCTGGTTATGGTATTTTCATTTATAACCAGATGTTTAATGATGGTAACCCTGCAGGAATTCCAAGTTCCGACCAGGATCACTCCCAGCATCGATTGAGGAGAAACCAATAAGCGGTTACCATAGAATTGTACTAAATAGAAAAAATGTTCGAACGAATTCCCTTACGATATAGTATTGTTTTCGAACCCTCTACCCAATCTTTACCTTCAAAAAATGTATTTTGTCCCTTTTTAAAACCTTTTCCCCTGAGTTCAAACTTCGTTTGATCCCAAACTTTATTGATCAATAATCTGAATATTTTGAGCTGTTGGTACTTATTTGAGAACCATAAAGGCTACTAAGTAAGAAAAAGACGGCAACGTTATGTCGTACTATTTTAACAGCAGATTCAGCTAAATCGAAAAAGAATGAGGATTATCTCATTAACTTTCCAAGCCCTCACATCGTGAATATGAACTATTCCAAAAGTATCCCAAATCCTTGTTTGTATCACGTCCTAAATAGAAATGTTTTTGCACCAGTAATATATTTTTTGGTATAGCATTCCCAACTTAAACGTCGACGTACCTAAAGAGCAAACCTTTAAAATGCTTTGAAAACATGTTACATGAAACCAGATCTACTTTTGTGAGCTTAATTCTTACGACTTTTATCTAATTAAGTCAATCCTGATGTAAGATGTATCGTCTGGAAATTATCTCTTTTTATTCCTTTCTACTATATTTATTTAGAATTCGAATAAATTTACCATTGAAACTATGTAATTTAACTTTGGGATTTTATTCCATTATTTCTTTTCACGTAACCAGCTATTATAACGTAACTAACGCTTAATGTAATGCTTAATTTCTCATATATTCCCTGTTGTGATATAAGTAATATTCTACTTAAATGCTTGTGAAGAATAACAAGAGGAAAGGAAAGCGAATAAAAAATAAACAAATCTTAAAGTTAAAATGGACTCTACCAGATTTAAACCGCTGAAAATAGTAGGAGATGAGTTAGAAAAGAAACAAAACCACGAAATTAATTGTAAACCTAAAAAACTGATGAGTGTAGAGGTATTAGATTTATTCGTAAACCAAGCGAAGTGAAGGTCATCGATAAGTGCGACCTTAACACATTCGTATTTTAGGCAATGTAATTGAAAAGATGAGCGACTCCAATTACTTTGAATAAAGATCCCCAAATTAACAAGGTCAAACACATGAGCGACTGAAAGCACCGTCCTTGTTTATTTTACGTTAATGAAACTCATTACGGGAAAATTTCCGAGGAATATAATTAATGAAACGGAATAATGAGCATGGCTTCAAAAAACGAAATTGGAGTAATAACTTCATTTTCGTGGAAAGCAGTCCCTAGAGTTCCTCTACGTCTTGAGCATAATGGACGTTTAATGAATTACAGGCGTTTCATTTGTAAACCTTGACCTTTTAAAAATTCGTTTAATAAGTTACGAAAATTTCCGTGTTACATGTGGAGTTCCTTGCTTTTTCTCTAAAACGTATTCTCCAAAGATCTGAATTTAAATTCCGGAGATGTCTTCCCAAAAATACGCCAAACGCCGAATAACATCGCATCAGTACTTTAGGGATTAATGTATTCTGGAAACATGAAGTCGAGGCCAAAAAGTGTAGCAAGCACCTGATAAAATATTAAATTTATGATACAGGGGATTAATCTTTAAATAAAAGGAATTTGATTTTTTTTTCGAATTTTCGATGCTCCGGAAACAAAAGCAAAAAATATTATCACTAAAATGTATTATTCACGAATAACACTCAACTCCAACCGCCCCAAAAACCGCTTTTAACGAAAAGGATTTTCCTGAATAATAAATCGAATGTAAAAGTGGGCGATGGTCAAAATTTTGACGCGTTAAATTCCTGATGTTCCATCCGATGGAAATTCCACGGCGGCTGGATTATTTTTCGGAAATATATTTCATTTCGCGAACGGGCTGCGAAAAGCATGCGTCTCTGGAGTTTTCACGCGGAAATTCGCAAATTGTTTTCATTCCGCAAAAATATTTATAAATCGAGTACGGGAAGCTTCGGAAAGAATTGACAGATTTTTTCCTGAGTGATGAATTTTACATGTGTGTGTGTGATGTTCAAGCGGAAAAGAAAGAATACAAAACCTGGCGCGGGCACCTGCTGGTTGAAGGTCCGGATTCGAGTCTCTGTAACGTCGAAATTTTCCACTTTCCATTAATAACTCAATATGTTCTCAGTTTATGAAATGATGCAATGTTTAACATTTCTATTACTCCAGCTCATCGTCCTCTAGATCTGGCAACTTGTGTAAAACTGAAATAAAAGTTTAATTATCAATATGCTCTTTCTCATAACCATATTTTCATTGGAAAACATAGTAAAAAAGCAAATAATTAATGCCATATTTTACAAAGTATCAAGGCTATCTCAACCCGAAATATATTTTGGTTAAATTTACGAAATTCTTTTATCAATCTATAAGTAACGTACGTAATAAATTTAAACCCACTTTAAGAACACAAATGCAAAAGGTGGAATTCGATTTATAAATATGTGCTTAGTGATCAATACTTTTTACAAAGCCTCCATCTTTTAGGGAAAGAGGTAATCATTACTTTTCTCTAGAAGATCATAGTGAAGTAAAAAATAATTGATTAAACGTACAAAATTGTATTTTTCTTCCATGTAAACTAAAATCAAATATAAGAAGAAATTCCGCAAGAATAATAAATATCTCGTTTAAATGACAGTCGGCGAGGAATCTAATGATAGAAAAGCTATTTGCATGAAATTATCGCCATGATAATATTTTTCGTAGATATTGTAAGCAAAATTGGCAGCACACGATCATCAATTACATAAACTTTAAGGGCGATTTCGATGGATTTATCATTAAATTTTCTTGGATACAATCAAATATTATAGAAACATTTTTTAATCCTAAATTAAGATTCGTTTTCAATTTTAAAGCTTGTAAAAACGCCTAACGTCATGTGCAGAAAAATTTGCAACATTTCTACAAATATTTGTCACAAATAAAACTGAAATGTCATAGCATTACCTACGCAGGTGTTGTGGATTCCGTAAATCATTCTAATTACACTTTTGGGTTTTCCAAGATCATTAACTATTTCACAACATAATTGGAATGGACTACATAAAAAGACCCGATGTTCTTGCGGACTGTTTTTTCGAGAAATAAAAATCAATCTGAAGGAAATGTAGTGGAAGGGGAATCATTAATTGTCGAGATTGGTGAGGGACAGACGCATTGGAAGAATTAATGGGGTTTAAAGAGAGTGGCATAAGGGAGATTGCGAGGAGGCTGACGGGAAAGAATTTAGAATGACATGTTACCCGCAGACTCTCTCCTTCCCTCCTTTAATGAGGATAAATGAATGGTCCATTCGACAATGAATTTAATCGTTTTTTAATAGCGATGGTGAGATTATTCGCTCTTAAACTCACAGGAGGCATCATTTACAAGGTCTTGATTGAAGGTATGATTTTCGAAAGATCTTTGGAACGAGAAAGTACCAGAGTTGGAAAAATATTTCCTGAACTGGGAGCTCGGAATTGTAAATGTAACCAATGTAATGTTATAACTACAATATAAACTCACAGGGAAAAATTCTCGACTCGAATACACCGTTTCTTTTAGCAAAATTGCTTAAAAATCGTGTTAAAAAATTTTTATGGAAAATGTCTCTTCTTCTTCTTCCTTCCAGGATTAGGCTTTAAGCCTATTCCGGCTTTACTTTACCATCTTAAACGTGGTTTTCCAACACTCCTTTTTCCTAATGGCTTATATTCCTAAGCTTGCTTTGGAAATCTCTCTCTAATGAAAAATCTATAAAAACTATTTCCTCTTATCCTTTGTAAGTATTAATTTTTTAGTTTTTTTTGAAAGGTCTATAATGAAAAAAATGCTGCACACAATAGTTTTGATTTAAATATATTAAAATATTTATGAGATATTCTTTTGTCATACTAATGTTAAATGTTAGGATGCGCTTGCTTTCACGAACGCTTAACTACGAAACGAAAAACCTTACTAACATTTTAATGTCAACAGCCGTTGTGAAGAAAATACGGAAAAGCGATGATTTAAACTTTCTAGCAAGCTCTTTTCACGCCTAAAATTTGCGAAATTTAATAAAATTGGTGTGATGAAGTTGGGTATGTTTCATTTTCAAAACAATTAACACACAA